>SNQJ01S0006041.1:154435-172063 GCA_010110895.2 Picea sitchensis
CACTCTTCCAGTTGGCGAGCGTTCAATTTCACCCGTCAACATAACTGGATTGATAAAGAAAACAAGATGACATCAGTATAGACTTACTATGAAGTAGATGCGTTTTTGTTGGTGTCGTCGACGGTCACTGGAATCATGCCAACTGGTTGTTGCCCTTCGTCGATGAGGTTGTCCATTCTCTGTTGGAACCATTCTTCAATGTAGCTTCTCATGGGGGCGACGTTGATTTCATCCTGGATTTCTATGTCGAGAAAATCGTTTTCTAATTTCCTTAGATCCATAGAAATACTATGCAGAGCCTGTTCAATTTCTTCATTGTGTGCCGAATAGTACAATAGCTAGTTCTCGGCCTCATCTACACGATATTCAACTATGTTGTCAAACTTTTCAAAAGACAACCCCTTTAAAATATCAAGTTGTTCATCGAAGGCTTCTTTGGTCATTGACAAGGATTTGAGGATTAAGTTTGGGTCTTGAACCTCGTTGGTACTTCCGACTAAGTCTATTTGGGCCAGGTTACTGAATAATTGTTCTTTTTCTGATATGGCTTTTTCACATGATTAGACAATGAGTTGCAAGTTCTTAATTTTATTTTGCCAACATCCTTTATTTTTTTGGTGCGCTTTGGGGAGGGGAGACCGTCTTGTCTTCTTTTCAGATCCGAGTTGTTGATGGCATATGTTCGAAAAATGGGTCAGTATCTGGTCATAGAAACGTTGATCATCTTTTAAATTTGTCTGCAAATGTTGGTGCACATCATCTGACCTCTTTCAAAAGGAAGCTATATTTTGTGATGTTTCCCAGGCTTCAATAAATAGCTGCATTATTTTCTTGATGTTATTATCTACAATGGCTCTACACGATGCGAGGAAGCTGGAGGACCCTTTTAACTTGGTTGCAGGGGTAGCATGCACGATTTTTGCTAAAGGACTGGAAAACTCGAGGGTAGCAATGAAAGGTTCCTCCAATTCCTTGACACGGTTGTTTAGTCTGGCATTCTCCGCTTCAGTTCCTCCAATGGAATCATGAAGAGCATCACCGGTTACGCGGTGAAATAGGGAGATTTGGGACGACCTCATTTTCCTAAAATTAATCTTTGTATGAGATTTGTCTTTCTTATTTGTTACATCTCTCTTTTCAATGACGATATTTTTAGATTGGCTGTAAAAAACAACGCTCTGGAATACGAAGGATTCATCTTCATAAAAATTACCGGTCTCAGCTATTTCCATTGCGGAACTATGGTGCACGACATCTATGGACGGACCAATTTTGTGTATGTTCTCAATTTCAACTTCAACTTGCATCTGCTCACTCTCAATTTCGGGTTCGTCTCCCTGACCTGCAATTTTCTTTCTTTTCTTTGTCAGGGGAACTTTGTGAGAACTATCAAGTTTTGTACGAGGAGGGTTCTTATCTCCTCCTCCGTTTGAATATTTATGGGTTTCTTTCTTACCGGGGTGGGCCGTTGAAGCGATGCTCCGTGATGTCGTTCTCTTGGGAGTGTTGGAGGGGGATTAGCCACTTTTCTCACCAGATACTTTTCCTTGTTGTCTTTACAACTCAGACGCGCTTTGCAATGTATCGATGTCGCAATCGTCAGAAGCATGAGTGTTGTCATCACTGTTTCTGTCTTCAGCTAGGCGTCTATTGATAAAAGAGCTACTAAAGCCAACAAATAGTAAATTTCTTGAAAAATCCCATTAGGGTCGAACCCTTTTAGCCTTTCAGCATATGCCAGGTTCAAGTTCTTGAAATGGCCTGCAAATTCGTCAATGTTGTTGACATTTCTGCACACGAAGTCCCCGACTTTCCAGGGTAGAGGAATGAACTATTTTTTTTTCTTGTCATGGAAAAAATGCAACCAATATTTGTATTGCTTTGCTATTTCTGTAATGAACATCTTTTCCATGATGTGGCATGGAAGGAAAGAAGGATTTTCCTTCGAGCCAAAGACGATTAGCAGACTGTGATTTTCCTTTTGTTCAAGTGTTCCCTTCTTGTTCAAAAACCTGGTTGCCTGGCCAGACATCTGGGGAGCATCCTTTCCTAATAATAAATCTTTGAAAACTGAGACAAAGCCATTAAAAACATCATATAAACATTGGGAGGCCTTGTGCCTCCAGAGGGCCTAGTACCATAATGTTACTAGGTTGAATCAACAGTTTATTTTCTTGGAAAGAGATAGTTTTGGAAACGGGCAACAATGCACTATTGTGAAAATCAAGTAGGAAGACCTATAAAATTTATTCGATTCTTTGAATCATGACAGTTGGGAACAAATTTCAATGGAAATTAGCTTACCCCAATAAAAAATGAATTGTTCGTTGACTGTGAAGAACAAAATATAAATAACCATACGGGAAACGCTTGCTGAGGATTCCTATCCCATTATTCTTGTAAACAACCAAGCAATTTATCGGAATGGATTTCTAAAGTAACTTACCTGCAACTTTGTGATATCTTCAGGAACTGCTGCCGGGTCTTCCAGGAACTGGGGTAAGATGTCCAACCCGTTATCATGTTTTTATAGGAACTTCTTGTAGTCTTCTCCTCTGAAGTTCAATGTTGGCTCCAACAATCTTAACATCTTGCGGAAGACCCAAGGTGACAAAGAAATAGGAGAATGGTCGCGCAACATAATGATTATTTGGCTTGAAATATATTTTTCAGTGCACCAAGAGACCAGCCCCTTACAGTCAAAAACCTCAGGGAAACAGCTTGTACGAGTGATTCCAGAGGTCCAAATCACTTCGTTCAGGGTAGAATGGGATGAATAGTAAGAATATGCCCTGGACCACTGGAAGTTCTGGTCTCGACGTCCGAAGATATTGACTATATCTCCACAAAACTGTTGTCGACCTGCTGCCATAAGTTTACAAGAACATTTGTTTTCTCCAGACGATGTTTGAAATGAAGAGTTGGAAGGGATAATATAATGCTGCACAAATCATGGTCCAATGCGTGTGAATGGGATATTTCCTCGAGAGTTTTTCTCATTAATTACAATTTCAACAATTGTTGCATGATGCATTGTTAGCATTAAAGACTAGTAATTGCATACATAGAAGTGCGAACATGGTGGATACGACAATTAGCAATTAAGCATTGGAGATTTATTGAATGGTATAACGTGAAGACGCGTGTTTGAGATGAACAATCAGAAGGGACAATATAACTCTGCGTAGATATTGGTTTAATGCGTATTAATGGGAGATCTCCTCAGGCGTTTTACTCATTAATAAAAATGTTGACGGTTCCTATATGCTGAGTTGTTGGTATGAAAGGTTACTGATTTCATATTAAAAAAGAAGTACGAAGGCCATAGGGACAGGAAAGAACAATCAAGGTGTGTCTAATTATCAAAAGCGGTCGGGCGGGCTTCATAATAGGGTTACAAGGGACAACCGTTGGAGGTGAGGGCGCGAGGGTCAAATTGTATGTATTGGAGAGGGCATGATAGGATAGTCCAAAGCTCTATTTGAAAATCACGGAAGTCCGGGTAACGTTTGCAAGACACAGAACAATGGAGGTGCAAACATTGGCCGCCAATCCTAGAACCCGCAATCGAAAAAGTGCCTCAAGTATGTAATAGAGAAATGACTGGATGGATTCGTTTTCGCCAATATATTGAAACTTATAATATATATCCCATTGAACCTTGGTCGGCTACAGTAAACAATGACTAAGAAGTGGAGATTTCGTGAACCCACCAACCCAAGGCACAGAAAAAGAGATTCCATGAAATTGACAAATATGGAAAGCCGTCGGACGGGCTTCAGAATCAGGGTGACAATGGTTCTCCAGGAGACGTGACTTCCTGAAGGTCAAATTGTATTCGCGGAACTCCGTGAATGAAAAATGTGTACCAAAGAAGAGGGGATGATATGGGAGTCTGGTAATCAATTTGTATGTCAGACCCTTTCTCTCATTAATGACATGTTTAAGGTTCATGCACGATGAAGTGCTAGCATTAAAGCTTGTGAATTGCATTTTCAAAGAGCAGGAAGATGGCGGTGACAGGGAACAAAAAGTAAGGAATGGATAATTATCGAAAGCAGTTGATGACACTTCATAATAGGGCTACAAGATACAACCAGCAAAAGTGGGGGGTCCAGGGTCAAATTTTATTTCTCGGGAGTGTAGACCGCAGAACATGTAACATGGAAGAGGGCATGGTGATGCATTCCTGCGCACAAATTGTATATTGTGGAATTGCGGGTACTATTTTCTAGTCGTGGAACATTGGAAAAACAATCCTGAGCCCGCCATTTTGACAACTCACAATGGAAAAAATGTCTAAGTATGAAACATGGAAAGGGTAAGGTAGATTCGATACACAACACATGTACAATGCAATGGAGATACAACCAACCTGGGGCTAAGTATTGAAACAAACGATGGACGACTGGGTTCGTGACAGGGAATTCATGTAACATGGAAGAGGGCACGGTGATGTATTCCTGCGCACAAATTGTATATCGTGGAATTGCGGGAACTGTTTTCTAGTCATGGAACATTAGAAACACAATCCTGAGCCTGCCAGTCTGACAACCCGCAATGGAAAAAATGTCTAAGTATGAAACAGGGAAAGGGTAGGGAAGAGCTGATACACAACACATGTACAATGCAATGGAGATACAACCAACCTGAGGCTAAGTATTGAAATGAACGACGGATGACTGGGTTTGTGACGTGGCATTCCAGCAAACAAATTGTATATAGTGGAACCGCGGGCACTATTTGCAAGTTGCGGGAGATTCGAAACACAATTTTGAGGCGGTCAATCCGAGAAATGACAATAAAAAAAGTTTCCAAGTATTGAATAGGGAAACGCTGGGCCATACTTGTTTTCGCTAAGGGTCAAATTGTATTTCTCGAGAGTGTTGACCGCAGAACATGTAACATGGAAGAGGGCATGATGAAACATTCCTGTGGACAAATTGTATAGCACAGAATTGTGGGTACTGTTTGCTAGTCGTGGAACATTGGAAACACAATGTTGATTCCTCCAGTCTGGCAACCCACAATCGAAAAAATGTCTAAGTATGAAACAGGGAAAGGGCAGGGAAGACTCTGTTAGCACATGAATTTGCAGTAGCAATTAAATAACCTCTACATGCATATACAAGATTCTAGCCTATCAACTCAAGGTTCTTGATTAGTCTCACCATACATAAGAGAAAAAACATTCCATAGAACCATGGAACTATGGATTTTTCTATATAGCATGGTCTACCATTTTACTACCTAAAATGCTACCAAATCTGTTAAGCAATGTAATGATGGCACTATGAATTCCATAGGTTGCTACCAAATCCGTTTTCATGTCGGATGCTACCAAATATTTCAACCTTGAAGTGATGTAGTTGTGAATTATGATGGTTCTACCAAATTTCATGCAGACACATAGCAGGTGCTACCTAAAGGCGCTACCAAAATTCTGGCAGAGGCTGAATTGTGAAGAGTTATTTTGCCTGTTTTGAGTGACTAATTTAAATCTTGGATTGTGAACAATTGAGAAGGTATTTTTGAAAACTGGAGGAGGTTTTTGTTTATAACATTCCAAATAACAAAAACCTATATTAGTTTTTCAAAATGTGCTATGGTCAGAGAGATATCATACATAGAAGTGGCGCTATGGAAAGTGTTGTGTAAACTCTGTTTTAAGACTGCTGAACTGACATTTTCGACCAGTTGACTTCAAGAAGGATTTCCAGGTGAAATAAGATGAATTTTAAAAATATGAAGGAATTTATTGTCAAGAACGAGCCCATGAACATTAACCTCTTTCATTTTTCACACAGGTGTCACGGATTGGGAGATTCAAAAGAATCTTTGAGCCCTATGTTTTCAATTTTCATGATTTCCTGTTTGAGACATGTTTTTGTGACACCTGTTGCGGCTAGCTGGAGATGAATTTAAAGAAAATGAGAGAGGTTTTTCTTCATAACGAGTTTATATACAAAAAATGTTCTCATATTTTACACATCTGTTATGGTTTGAGAAGTACAAGTGGCATTTGGAAGCCTAGTTTTCAGAATTTCACCTCCTGAAAAGCAGGAAATTAGTTAAAACGTGTTATTTTCTGTTTGTAGTTGTTTCTATTTTGGGAAAGGGGTTGGAGTTCGAATGGGTGAGATGGAAAGGACCTATATGGATATATATTTATTGTACAAGAGGGTAGGAGGGGACTCTCATGGGGAGAGAGGCTTTGTAAGATGAGATGATCTGTTAATCCTTTAGCAAGTGAATGCAAGAGCTGCTCTACTACTTTTCTGAGATTCATTAGAGTGTTATTGTCCAGCATGTTTTTCTGTTTGCATATTTTATGATGTGTTCTTCTTCCTCATATGATCTAAGTGTACATGACAGAGATTCATTATACAAATGCCTCTTCATATAGATTGTATCATGTTATGTTAAATGATTTCCTGATTTCAGAATTCACTTTCTTTCAATGCTCTATTTTCAACGGTCACTCTTTGTTTATCTTGTCTAAAGCTACAATAGAAATTCATCGTTTAAATGCTTCTACTATAGTGGGCTTGTTCTTCTATCCTCTACCATTCTTTATCCAGATTTCCCGAACATAATACTTGATATGCCTCAGAGATTGTTAGTAGAATTCAACTAAGTTGAAACTACAAGTCTTTAAGATTCAGATTAGACTCCATTACCCAATGGTACCCCCTCCTGTTTGTCTTACCAAATTTTATAAAAACAAACTTCTTTTTATCAGAAATATGACCTTCTGAATGTTATTGTTGAATATATTTTGAGCCTTAGAGCCTTTTGGCCCTTGAGAGAGCCCACTCTGATTATATAGGTCATAAATACAGTCTGAAGTGGTTGAAATGGTTACCTCAGGGTTTCCTTGATACAACCCAAGGAAAATACTGAGTGTTAACAGACTCAATACACAACACATGTACAATACCATGGAGATACAACCAACCTGGGGCTAAGTATTGAAACGAATGACAAATGGTTGGGCTCATGATGGGGCATTCCAATGGACAAATTGTATATCGCGGAACTTCGGTCATTGTTTGCAAGTCGAGGGAGATTCGAAACACAATTTTGAGGCCGTAATCCAGGAACCCGCAATCGAAAAAGTGTCCCAAGTATTGAATAGGGAAATGCTGGGCCGGACTTGTTTTTGCTAATATATTGAAATTTGTAATGGAATATCTTCTTTTCTTGTTTCTTGACAAGTTCCGTAGGGATGGTTAGACATCAAGACTTTTGCATATTTATGACGATCTTTACGGTTGTTGTATGATAGAGTTTTAGTATTAAACCTCTGGTGTTGCATATTTGGAAAGAAGTACAAGGATGGACGGAACAGGAAACAATGCCTAGGAGTTGAACATTTCGTGAACCCGCCAACACGAGGATCCAAAATATGGTGACAAGGTCTCCCCAGAAGACGTGAGGCCCCGATGGTCAAATTTTTTTGCTGACAACATTTGAATGCATAATCTATAACACAAAAGAGGGGATGATGTAAGAGTCCGACATTCAATTTGTATATGGTAGACTTCCTGGTGCCAATTTTTTCGTACCAGTGTGTTTAGTTATCACTAGTAAGACCATAATTAATGTATATTAGGAAGGACGAGAATTCAGTGGGGATGGAAGGAAACGACAGATAATTCGAAACATTTGTGAGGCTTGGTAGAGTGAAGATTGCGAGTTGGAGGAGTCCGTGGTGGAATCGTAGATCACAGAAGTTTTGAGCGCAATATGTATATCACGAAACAAGAAGTAGCAGAATTCGAAAGCGCCAACCCAACAACCGCGACCATAAAATTGGCTATGTATGGAAAGGAACAATGGCCCGACAGTCAATTTTTATATTGCAGACGTCCGAGTGCCAATATTTTTGTACTAGTGTGTTCAGTTGTCACTATCAAGACCATAATTAATGTATATTAGGAAGGATGTGAAGTTAGTGGAGATGGAAGGCAGCGACAAATATTTTGAAACAATTGTGACGCTTGGTAGAGTGAATATCGCGAGTTCGAGGAGTCCGTGGTGGAATTGTAAATCACGAAAGTTTTGAGTGCAATATGTATATCACAGAACAAGAAGCAACAGAGTTTGAAACCGCCAACCCGGAAACTACGGCCATAAAATTGGCTAAGTATGGAAAGGAACAACGACCGGTCAGATTCTTCATGTGATGATATTGATGGAGATGAAGATATGCGAGCCGCCAATGCTGGAACCCATGATCATAGAAAGGCGACTAAGTATATAACCAGAAAGCGATAATAGAGGGGAAGAAGAAAAGGGAAAAAGGGCTAAGTATCTCATAGTAAAACATCTACTGTTCATTTATTAATGCCAATCTTTTCGAACCCCTGGTGAGTTATTACTAGTAAAAACATAAATTGCAAATCACAGTTCTTTGGGCGCAAGATGTATATGACAGAATAGGGGACAAAAGTGTTGGATACTGCAAACCCGGGACCCAGTGGTAAGATAATTGGCTAAGTAATGAAAGGGATCAAGGTCGGTCGAGCTCATGGTGTGTAGATATAGATAAATATAAGCATCTGCCAATCTGCGAATCCAGGAACGATTCAAAAATTACGTTCAAATCCATAAGCAATAGAAAGAAAAAAAGCAGCGGCTGACTGGGCTCGTGACGGGGCATTCCAGCGGACAAATTGTATATTGTGGAATTCCAGGCACTATTTGCAAGTCGCGGAAGATTCGAAACACAATTTAGAGGCCGTCATTTCGGGAACCCGCAATAAAAAAAGTGTCCAAGTATGGAATAGGGAAACACCGACTCAAACTTGTTTTCGCTAATATATTGAAATTTGTAATAGCTTTTCCATTACTTGGGAAGATCTTTGCATGTTCCTGGACAAGTTCTGTAGGGATGGTTAGTCCTCGAGACTTTTTCTTATTAATGACGATCTTTACAGTTGTTGCATGATGGCATTTTAGTAATAAGCATTTGCTGTTGCATATTTGGAAAGAAGTACGACGATGGGTGGAACACAAGACAATGACTAGTAATTGGAGATTTCGTGAACCTGCCAACGCATTTGTATATGGCAGAGGTGTGAGTGCTAATTGTTTCATACCACTGTGTTCAATTGTCACTAGTAAGACCATAATTAATGTATATTAGGAAGGACGAGAAGTAATTTGACACATCTTGCGAGTTTGAGGAGTCCGCTGTGGAATTGTAGATCACCGAACTTTTGAGTGCAAGGTGTATATCACAGAGCAAGAAGCAACAGATTTTGAAAGCGCCAACCTCGCAACTGCAGCCATAAAATTGGCCAAGTATGGAAAGGAACAACGGTCGGTTGGGTTCGTCATGTGAGGATATAGATGGAGATGACGATATCTCATCCCGACAAACCCTAGAGGCCGCAATCTTAGAAATGGGACTAAGTATATAACCAGAAAATGATAATAGATGAGAAGAAGAAAAGGGGAAAATGGCTAAGTATCTCACAGAAGAAAATCCACTGTTCGTTTATTAATGCCAATCTTTTCGAATGCCTACTGAGTTCTCACTAGTAAAAGCATAAATTGTACATCATGGAAGTTATTTGGCTGCAAGATGTATATGACAGAACATGGGACATAAGTGTTGGATACCGCAAACCAGGGACCCGATGGTTAGATAATTGGCTAAGTACTGGCCAATAGAGTTTTTATATTTATTCCAATAGTATTCATATTAATATATATTAGTAGATTATTTGTGGTTCAAATGTAAATCATCTTCCAATTTGCAGGAGGCTATTCAGTTTGCAAATTTTGTTGAAACCAATAAGCAATAGAAAGAAAAAAAAAGAAAGAAATATATATATATATATATATATATATATATATGACACAACAATTTTGTATATGCACATATATTATCAAATAGAAGAAGCTGTAATATATGGAAATCATTGAACAAGAACATGACGCCAACACTTGAGTTGCCTTGTAATAGTCATTAATTCATTCTATTTACGGGACCTCGAAGAATGAAAGCAGAATGGGTCCTTCCATTTCTTTCTTTAAGTATAAGAAAGGTGCCACATAAGTATGGCCCATGACAAATTATTCTTCCATGTAAAATGTAGGGAACAAACATAGTAAAATTTATTTATATCGAAGTGTTGGGCAGAAGAAACAAAAGCTTGTTGTCCATGTTTAACGACATACACAAAAAAAAGGTACAAAATAAAATAAAAAGCAATACCAGAGATTGGAAAACACCATAAAAAAACCCACAAATATTGTATATTCAAATAAGTTGGGTTACAAAATACAACTGATATTATTTGTGACAATGACTGTGATTTGGCCTGTCGCCGACCCAAAAAAAAACAACTATGTACAATAATGGAGCTTGTGGACAATCTTTTATAGATTTCAACTTGACGATGAAATGCTTGATTCGTAAAAAACAATGAGTTGATTATCAATTTCGGGCCATGGACTTCATTGCTGTTGCCAACTAGATCTATCCTAGCTTTTTGAATAGCTTTTCTCTTGTAGATATGGCTTTCCTGCATTGGCTGGTTATTGAACATTCCATACTTTGCTAAGTGTTAATTTCCCTCTGTTGTCGAAATATTGGGGTTTAAGGTGCTTTGTAATGTTCCTTATCATTGACATCCGAGACAACTTAGAAATGCAATTCAGGGCCAATCCAAAGACAAGGGAGGGGTTTTATATGTCATCGGCTTTGGCAGCAACAAATCCTGCTAGGCAACAAAAGCTGAGACAAAAAAGAAATTCAGGTATGTTTTTGACTTCTATTCTCCCTGCATTCGATCATCTATTTGGTTGAAAAGCCTGCCTGAAGATTTGTATGTTGAAATTATTTCTTTTATTACTGTAAAATGGAAGGGATGTCCAAGGCAGCTGCAAAATGTATCTCTGTTGAAGTACATAGCTTCTTCCAGCAACACAAATCTGGAAAGTGTATCAAATGCTGCAGATCACATCATAATATATCGCTCATCGTAGGGGTGGCAGACATGGCGACCCACAAAAAATGGTCTGGAATGTTTGGAAGTGATGCCAAATATTACTCCATGCTCGAACACCTAGAAGGAAAGTATAAAATTGGATACCCACGAACGCGAAAAATTGTATGCGTGTTTGAATCAACATTCTAAAATTACAGAACGTTTTATGCCAAAGCTGTAACAAAATTGATAGATAGGCAATTTCTATGTCAAAGAGTGTTAAGGGACCTTTGGATGCATTAATAGACTCTACATACAATCCACTTTAGATCACTACTGATACTAATGTCAAGTGTAAGAAGTCGTGATCCCAGGTTCCGGGTAGTTTGACCGCCATGCATCCACATTGGCGGTGACCCCATGCTCCAGATAGCTTCGGCTTTGGAATTTGGCATTAGTGCTGGAAATGGGAATAGTGCTATTGACTGAAGTGCGACGATTCAGTGAGGGTTGTCATTGTCAATGCACTTAAACTACATGATTGTCAAACCTACAAAGAACATCGACTTTAGTGTTTCTTTCCCACGACAATTAAAATGTTGCTTAGATTCCATAATATTTCGGTGTTGGGTGTCCTATGCGATAATGACCTTGACATCACAGAAGAAATGCATTTTCCTTATCCAAAGCAAGGGAAACAGTAGGAAGATTTACATTAGGTGTAAACAATTTTGGAACACACCAATACATTAAGGTCTCGTCTAAAGAAAGAAATAAAATCATTACATGAAAGTGGTAGTAAAAGGTGATTTTCAAAAACCAAAGCATTACCTGAACACACGAAACTTCTTGTAGAAGGTGGTAGTATAAAGTAATCTTGAGAAAGTGTTGCAAAATCCATAATCTAGAACACCTTCCCGTTAACTTTTTCTGTGAAGTTTGTTTCCACACCCAGAAGTAGCTCAACAAACTTTGAAATAGAAACTTCTGTAATTTTAGGATGTCGCTTTAACCACCCATACAGTTTCCCATACTCGCGATGATCCAAATGTATAAGTTCCTTCTGAGTATATTCACGATTGAAGTAATAGTTGGTGTCATTTCCGAATATTACAGACCATTTTGCAAGCAACGACAAGCGCGACTCCTCTGATGAAAGACAAATTATTGTCTGCTCTGTAGAATTTGACACACTTTCCAAATCTGTGTTGTTAGAAGAAACTATATACTTCAACGAAGGAAAATTTTGCAGGCGACCTAAAAATATTGTCCAACTCCCAGCAAAAAAACAAAGAAGATTAACAAACAAATCTCCATGTAGGCTTTTCAACCAACCAAAGAATCGAACACAGGGAGAACACTAATCATAAGATACTTGTTTTTTTTCCCTGTCTGAGTTTCTGTTGGCTAACAGAGTTTTTTTTAGCTCAAAACCGATGTTACATAAAACCATTCTCTCATATTTAAATTGGGCTTCAATGGCATCTCTAAGTTGTCTTGCATGTCCATGACCAAGAACATTACAACGAAGGCACCTTAAAGCCCAACTCTTTGATGATAGAGAGAAATGGGAATAAGTATTTAAAATCAACCCCGGAGGATGACAATATAATCTTCCATAGATTTTGGTTTAATTCATCTTAATGGTAGATGCCCTCAATCTTTTAGCTTATTAATGCCAATCTTTTCGAATATGTGCACTAAATAGTCACTAATAGTATGTATTAAAATTCCCATATCCAAGCAGATTCTCAAATATGACAACCTGTAACATACACACAATATTAAAGGGCAACATGACATAAATATATCTGTGAATGAAACGTTCATGGATGGAAACGTGGTAGTACAAGATTGTACTGTTACTATGATGATGCCTTTAAAAAGCTGAAATAGCCAACATTGTTTGCAAATTCAAAATGTACGCAAAATAAATTATAGGATCCAATAATATTCACTTGTTTATGCATTTTAATGGGAGATGTCCTCGAGCTTTCCGCTTATTAAAGCCAATATTTTCAAACCTGTTTGGTCAGTTGTCACTTTTAAAAGTATAATTAATGTGCATTGGGAAGGATGAAAGGTGGCGGGGATGGAGAGGATAGGAAAAATGATTTTAAACTTTTATGAACCTGGAAACGCCTGAACCCAAGAAAATTTGAAGACTTGAATAAGTATGGAAAGGTAGGTCGGACAGATGAAGTCATTGAAGGTAGAGGCAGGGTTGTGAGTTCGAGGAGTCTGGGGTCGAATTGTAGTGCACGCAAGTTTTGGGTGCATGATGTATACCCCGATCACAGGTCACAAGAGTTCGATTGCACCTATCCACGAACCGCGTTCATAAAATTGGCTAAGTATGGAAACGAACGGTGGTCGATCGGACTCGCGATGTGAATATATAAATGGAGATGATGATTTTCCAGTTTTCCTTATCGAGAACCCGCGAGCACAAAAACGTGAAAAAGTGTAGAACCAGAAACGCATAACAGAGGGTAAGAACAAAAGGGAAAAACATGCAAGTTTAGAAGAAATTTGATAAATAGGCAAATGAACGCTAGTTTTCCGGACTCGTGATGTGAAGATATAGATGAAGATGACGATTTTTCAACTGGCCACCCCGGAAACCCGCAACCACAGAAACGTGGAAAACTATAGAACTAGAAATGCATAATAGATGGGAAGAACAAAAGGAAAAACGGGAAAGATTACAATGGGAAAAAGAAAGGGAGAGAAGAACTTTATCGCTCACACACCAACACCTACTCTCATAACTATGAACCCATAGAAACACATTAAAAATGGCGAAAACACTGTCATCTATGAAATATAGTTGGAACCCGACAAACTCTGGTCCAAGCCATAAGAGATGCAATTTACATCCATATTAATAGTATTTTATGGGGAGCCAACTGTGAAACCATGTAACAACAGATGCAACTGCAGATGAAGCACCCCAACACTGCAAAGTTTAGGCAAACAAGAGAAACCAACAAATAACAACCCAATTAAGAAGCACCAAAAGGCCCAACTGCAGCCACAAGACCTTAACACTGCGCAAGCACCAATCAACCGACTAGGAAATTCACTGCACACAAGATTGTATCAAAAAATTCGGAGGGAAACGTATTGTAACACATCTGTTAACCAAATATTTCAGGTTGTGAAACCTGCCAGGTAAAATTCAAAGCTGGCAGGACCGTCCAAAGGGCTGCCTCTGTGCAAGCAACTAAGAAAAGTGCAGTTTTCCCGGTTGGTATTTTTCAATACTGGGAACCATAAAATTCCTCTTGCAATCCATCTTTGTATGTGATTACCACAACCATAGAAGTAGGACTGCAATGTTGTGTTCGTCTCGTCCCTGATCGCCAATGTTTGACACAAAACCTACCTCCATCAGAGCCACAACGACGCACAGGAAAAGGGAATCATATTTTCTTTTCTCATACAAAGATGTTCTGCAAGAGGATTTCGTCCTAGACATCCCCAACAGTCAAATTTCCTACCTGCAAACTGCAGATAGAAAGGGAAGCTAATCACGACACCCAAACCTGCCCATCAACGGAGAACGACAGAAGGCTAATGTTGGACACATAACCTACCTCCATCACAACCACTGTGACACATCTCAAAAGGAAATCGTATTTTCTCCTCACATACAAAGATGTTCTTCAAGATGATTTTGACTCAGGCATCCCCAGTACTCAAATTTCCCACCTGCAAACTGCAAATAGCAAGCGAAGCTAAACACGACACCCAAACTCCCCTGTTAATGGGGAATGACAGAAGGGCAGTTCCAATCGCGGTTGCAAAATCCCAAGCGTGCAAACTGCAACAAGACCAACAAGAAAATAAGAACAACAACAACAGGCAAATAAGAAATCAGTGAACATGCAAGAAGCAAGAATGAACCAGTGAACCAACAATCCTGCTGAAGAACAATATTGCCAACATTGACTACAAAGAACATTGGATATAAAAATAATGAAAGAAAATGTATTGTAATAGGCCTGTTAAGTAAACATTTAAGTCTGTCACGCAGTTTAGGTAAATATTTAAGTCTGTTAGAACTGCTCTGTAAACATTTAAGAAAGAATGCAATGTGGCAGATCTCTTATGTGCAAAAAAACATTTATTTTATTATTTTATAATAAAAAATTATTAGTAACAATAGTTCAAACATTAGAGCCTATGTAAAGAAAAAATATTTATTCAAAGGACAAACTAATATGAAGTCAACTTATAAAAAATTGACTATCCATCTTCAAAACTTTGGATATCCAAACATTTCAAGAAAAAAATAACAACTTAGAAATACCGTATATGATCAATAAACTTTGGATATGGTAACATATCAAACATTGGGAATAGTGAAGCTGGCAATAAGACCTCCAATCAGATCACAACAGATATGGTATTTTTTATTATATAAAAATCAATGTTTTTAGTTCCCTAGTTCCGACAATAGATATTATGCAAATATTTCTGGTCAAACGACAAACTAATATGAAGTCAATGAATTATCGATCGCTATAGTCCTTCTACACCTACGACAGGGACTAATAAAATATAATCATTGCTATTTTAGTAAACAATTGTATTACAACTTTGTCTTGTAATCTTTGAATAATAAAAACTAAAAAAATAACATTATTATTACATCATCAACATTATTATTAGTGAATAATTATGTTATAATGTTATTATTATAATATATGAAAAATACATAAATATTCAAATCACAATCATTTCACTCATCATATTTAAGTATTTTTGTTTCTAAACATGTTTAATCAACATATTGTATTTTGTTGGATAACAAACAATTCACCTTGATCAACAATTAAACATTATATGACATTAATAGTTATAACTTTTTGCAATCACAATCCAAATAAAACACTTTCATAAAAGTAAAGTTAAACATTATATAGAAACTATAAATTTAAATGAGCGATACATATCAAATCTCACTTAAAAACAACAAAATCATTAACAATGTTCGTCATTATCATAATCATATTACATTTTATAAATCAAACAACAACAACCACAACATTATATGAAAAACATAATATACATGAGTGATATAGATATGAAGGTACATGTCAAACATACATCTCAACAAAATCTACAATAAACATGTTATATATAGATCTTTAGTCAAATATAAAACAATCAATATAAATGTCAATGAGTACGACTACTAGCTAGGTCCACCACCAAATCTAGGTGAGTCAGTGTCCTTGGTACCAGAGGTAGAGCCCCTATCAATAACAACTATCTCGAAAACAAATGCCAGCATAAGTACCAGAGGTAGAGCCCCTATCAAGAACAACTATCTCAGAAACAAATGCCAACATAAGTGCACTATCAAGTGTATTTGTATCAATATCATGAATATGTGCATCAACAATACCTGGTGTGATCATAGTGTCCAAAGCATCAGAATCTCGTGACACATGTGGAGGAAGAGGAGGAAGAGGGGGATCAATGGATGATGATACATGTGGACTAGGAGAAATACAATGATCAGTGGATGGTGACACAAGAAAAGGAAGAGGAGGAGGAGGAGAATTGGACATGGATACAGGTTGAAACACATGTGGAGGGGAAACAAGAGGAGGAGGAGGATCAAACATGGATGGATGATCGGTATATGCTGCAACCAACTCATGTGGAGGAGAATGCAGAGGAGGACAATGTGGTGGAGTAGAGGATGTGAATAACTCTGCCAATGAGCTAGATGTAGTGTGATCCTGAGTACCAAACCTCAACTTATCGATGAGGCTGATGACACCAAAAATATGACACATCAATGTCATCATGTCACGAGGAAAACGCCTCCATGTAGTAGAGAGATCCTCTACTCGTAATATGTATCTAGGGGGTACAAGTACCACTCTGTGTCTAGTCATGGCACGACATAGCTCATTCGCCACCTCTATTCAGACTCTCATATCCGACCTGCATGGCATGTGGGGTCTCTATACTACTGGAGGTTGCTCCTCTGCCTCTACCATCACCTCATATTCATGTTGGGGAAGTGCATCCCCAACATGTGTGCCAATATCTGTAAAACAATAGATAATAATTATAAGATAATTGAAACAAAATGTTACAATAAAATACATGTGCAATAAATAAGACATAAAAATATGCAAATAGATTGATCAAAACATAACGATAATATTACCTCTCTCATATGTTGGCTCTTCCGTTGTAAATTGGATGTTTGGACATCCTCTCCTATCTATCCCCGCATACAGGTGCTCTATAATATAGAGGAAATTATTGTCCTCGCTAGACAATACATCAATAACTTCCCTTCCCACTGGAGTAATGAGATACTCGGACTGGCCCCTCTTCGACATCAACTACCCCCACATGCGCATACGCGCATCAAACATAGGCCTAGTAGGAAAGCGAGGTATTGTTGGCTGAGTAGCATGAACCCTCTCAAAAAATTGTTGAAATAATGTAACTGCAAAGAGTATTCGTATTATTATTGTTAGTTTATTCATAGGATTAATCCCCATTGTGGATTAATCATGTCGGTAATTGTATTAGGACCAAATCCCCTTTTGCGGATTGGTCAACGGACAATTGTAATAGGCAGAATAAGAAGTTGGCCCCAACAATTATTATTGAGACCCAGAAATAAATTAAAGGTGGGTTTACCCACCCA
>SNQJ01S0006042.1:14740-49071 GCA_010110895.2 Picea sitchensis
TATCTATTGCCTACAAACACTATATTTGATTTGTCTTGTAATAATCTTACAGGAGAAATCCCTTCAAACATAGGAAGCATGAGTATCTTACGACTATTGAATTTATCTGGAAATCAATTGGAAGGACAAATCCCTGCATCTCTAAGTGGGATATCTTCTTTGGAGCAATTGGACTTGTCAAAAAATAATTTGAGTGGATTTATCCCTGAAGTTCTCTCTAAATTATCAATGTTGGCATCTTTAGATGTTTCATCTAACAACCTCTGCGGGACAATCCCAATGGGGACACAATTTTCCACTTTCAATGTAACATCTTTTGACAGGAATAAGTGCTTATGCGGGTTTCCTCTACCAACATGCACGCAAAAGGATAAGCCAAAGAATATGAGTAATGCTAAAAGGGGATGGTTGAGCTATGTTGATGAAGAGATGTCTTTGATAGCATTAGCATTGGAACTGGGGATTGGATTTGGTGGAGTTGTTGCTATGTTCATTGTTTGGGACAAAGCAAGGCATTGGGTGATGGGTGTGCCCTCTAAAAACACACGAAGACCATTCTATGGAGTTTATCGATTCCCAACATAGGCAACAAGCAATTCCCCAT
Organism: Picea sitchensis; assembly: GCA_010110895.2. Lineage (NCBI taxonomy): Eukaryota > Viridiplantae > Streptophyta > Pinopsida > Pinales > Pinaceae > Picea > Picea sitchensis. The sequence goes on from SNQJ01S0006042.1 coordinate 15,345, forward strand.
ATACCTCAATGTATTAATCTATGTTTTTAATTCTTGTGTAATATTTTAATATCCATAAACTACCTTTTAATTATTGTGTAATATTTGAATGTCAAGAAGCTACTTTTCAATTATTGTATAATATTTGAATGTAGATAAGCTACCTTTCAATTGTTGTGTAGTATTTGAATATCTATAAGCTATCTTTTTATAAAAATGTAAAATAAAATTTAAAAGGAAAATCAAACTTCTTTTAATAACGAAATTTAAATCGTCAAAGTTACTTCTCTCGACAATTTATTTTATATTTTTAATGATATTTTGTTTATAGAATTTTTTATCTCTAAAATTAAAAAAAAAATCATTTTATATTTTTAACAATGTTTTGTTTCTGAATTTTTTTTGAGTATTTAAACAACAATGACATACTCATATTCTATGGCACACTAAAAAATTTTAAAATTATTTTCTGAAAAACCAATAATAAAAGTACTCATGGCATGAGTTAATATTATTTTCTGAAAAAACCAATAAAAAATACTCATGGCATGAGTTAATATTTTATACATGGAAAATTATTTTCTGAAAAGCCAATAAAATACTCATGGAATGAGTTAATATTTAAATATTCATTTTATATTTTTAATAATTTTTGTTTATGGCATGAGTTAATATTTTATGCATGGCAGTTAATATTAAAATTATTTTCTGAAAAGCTAATAAAAATAGTCATGAAATAAGTTAATATTTAAATACTCATTTTATATTTTTAATAATGTTTTGTTTATGAAATTTTTTGAGTATTTAAATAACAATGAAATACTCATATTCTATGGAAAACTAACAAAACCTAAATACAAATTTAAAAAAAAATTAAAATTATTTTCTGAAAACCAATAAAAATATTGATGGATGAGTTAATATTTTATGCATGGCATCGCTTTATATTTTATATTATAATAAGAACACCAAAATATGAATTATGAAGTTTGTTAAATGGTTATTTAAGGAGTCAACGAGAATTATAGTTATTGTGAATGAAACCTTTGAATTATCAACTTTTAACTATCAAGTGTTAATTTTATCTAAAGTTTCATAGTTTATTGACTTTAATTTAATGAATGAGTGACGATAATTTTATCTAAAGTTCCATAGTTTATTGTATTTAATTTAATGAATGAGTGACGAGACTTGTTATAAATAATTATAAATATTAATAAAAATATCAAAATATATTTTTATTATAAATAATTATAAATATTAATAAAAATAATTAAATTGTATTTGAATAATATAAAAATAAAATTTATATATTAATAAATTTAAATGTAATTGATCTTTAAACTTCTTTATATAAAAAAATATTATGATTGATTGTATAATTTTATTTTTTTTATGTATTCAATGAAAAATTAAATAAGATTTAATTTATAATAAATTAGGTGAGTGTAGAGTGGGATGAAGGCGAAGGATGAAATTGTGCATTTTAAAATGCATAGTTTGACCCTCAGCCCTATAATATATAATTAAATAGGGTGAAACTATGCATTTAATAGGGTGTGGATAGGGAGTAAAAATGTGAGTGGGGTGGGGTGAAAGCATGGTTTCACCCCACTAGGGGATGGAGTGAGGGGTGACATACTACATTTTAAAATGCATAGTTTCATTCCCCACCCTGATAATATATAATTAAATAGGTTGAGCATGGGGATGGGGTGAAACTACGCATTTTATGTTTCAGCTCCCACCTTAGGTGAAACTATGGGTTGCAATGGAGGGTGAAAATGTGTATTTTAAGTTTCATCCTCTACCCTAGGTGAAATTATTGGTGAGGGTGGGGGGTAAAATTGTGCATTTTAAAATGTATAGTTTCACCTCCCACTTGAGGTGAAACTATGGATGTAGGTTGGGAGTGAAATTATGCATTTGAATTGTGGGTGTGGGTGGGAGGTGAAAATGTGGGTGGGGATGGGAGGCGAAATTGTGCATTTTTAAAATTCACAATTTTAGCCCCACCCCACCCATAGTTTCAAATGTAAAATGCATAGTTTTTCCACCACCCCCACCTATGGCTGCAAGTGGCGGTGAGGGTGAAACTATGCATTTGATTGGGTAGGGATGGGAGGTGAAACTAGGTTGGGTAGGGTTGGAGGGTGAAATTGATATATAAATTGTCACAGATATTCCAATGGAACAATTCATTCCAATAGATCTTATAATATTATGAAATATTAGATTATGCAATTTATTTCCTTAGGTCCTAGATTAATTATTACTAGCTTATTGCTCAGATTTATGAAAATAACTAAATACAAAAATGAAAGAACATGCAAATATACACACCATCCACACAATTGAACACAATAGGTATCTCGAGAAACCTAATACGGGAGAAAAACTATTTACAAGGTGAGGCCTATTCTCTGTTCTCTTTTCTTCGGTTATGAAAATGAAAATTCAAAGAAATTGACACTCACTATGGAGTTTCCTATGACTCTGTGGTTTGAATGGATACTACAAACTCTTCTTCCTACCTCTGTTATGCTCTCAAATCCCACTTCTTGGATTGTATGCTCAACTATGGAACAAATACAATACAGAATAATAGAACCACTGTGAATGTAACCCCTTCTCTTCATAGTGGTTTGTTATTTAACATAGCTCGATAGTTGTCATGGGTTAGGGTTTTTGCATCCTCAACCCTCGATTAGTGACAAGGTTTTAAACTTTCAAAAATAATATTGAACTCCACACATGGCTAGCCCCACATGTTTTTGTAATGGAGGATGACATGGCATCCACTTGTACCATGGTGGTCAACATGGTAGGTTAACTTGTGGGAGGCATAATTTCTGCATACGAGCTCTAATTGAGGCGCTTTTTGCGTCATTTGAAAGATATCGATGTGTAGAATAACTTCAAGGGGATGGGGGCTATGCTTGAATTTTTTTGATCGAAAAAAATATTGTTTGATTTCTTAAAATGGATTTGGAAGGTTTCGGACCCCAAATCTCCAAACTAGGAGCTACCACTAAAATGGGCATTACAAGACAATTCCTCTATTTCTTCCACCGAGAAAGTACTAAAATAGATGAAAAACTATATAATGATCCATTTTGGATAAGAAATTATGCATTTTATTGGGTGGGGGGTGAAACTGTGTTGCATCGGAGTGGGGTGTGAAACCGTGCATTTTAAAATGCATAGTTTCACCCCCCACCCAAGTTGAAATAGTGGGTGGGGGTGGAGGTGAAACTATGGGTGCACAATTTCTAAATAATGGGGATTTCATGATTAAAAAAGGACTATATTATTTAATAAATAATGTTTTAGTTGATCTATTGATTTGAATCTAATAATGAATTTATCACTACTACATTCATGCATATCTAAGTAAAGTTGTAAAGTTTAAATAAAATTATAAAGTTTAATTCAAAGTGTAGTAATACATTTTTATTATGTTTAAAGATATGTATTCATTTTGAATTAGTTCAAGTTAGTTGATCTATAAACTATCATGGATCAAGTTCCATACCTCTTACTAGTAGTTTTTAAGGTGATTATAAATATAGTGTATACAATTTCGTACCTGTTTCACTATAACTTCATAATCACCAATAGGTTTTAATTTTTTAACTTTCAAATCAATTGCCTTTCTAAGACCTTGTATGACGGTGTCATACTCGACAATGTTGTTGGTGCATTGAAACTCTAGTCTACATGTTATCATGGTTTTATTTCCTTTAGGATCTTGGAGAATGCAACCAACACCTACACCCTCGTTAGACTTGGAGCCATCAAAAAATAAAAACCATAAACCTTTATTTGCATTTAACTCTAAATCACTAGTTTTATTTATGTTTATACAATTTGATACATCAATATGAGTACAATGAAGGATCTTATATTTGTGAAGTTTGGGTGAAACCCGCACAAAGAACCTAGCTAGAGAAATTCACACAACTTGCAAAAAGAAATAGAGAGAGAGAAGCAAGAATGAGAGAAAGAATGATAGAATTGTATTAACTAAATGGTAGGGTGACTAATACATTCATGAAATAATCTAAATGGCTAAGTGAATGCACCATATTTGTGATATAGGAAGATATAGACACTCCCTAACATAAATCAGAGTTATATGCCACCTAGTCCTAGTTAATTGTCCATGCAATCATCAATTAAATGAGTCACATGTGTGGAGGTGAGAGAAACACATACATGCATATTATATGTTCCCTCCTGGTGAGAAAACCGAGGTGAACATGCAACCATTGGTGCTAAAACCAAGATTTCCATGAATGAGTAGCATCCACTAATCTAATTGAAGTCTAACCGAGTCAAAATAGAAGAGGGAATGCACCCTATTTTATAGGAGGCACCCTATTTTGTAGAGATTATTCTCATATATAGATAACACCCTCAACATTAAACTAGAAAACTTATGAAAAATAATTACTAGGTGAGTGTGTAATATCTCCAACAACCCCCCTAATCACTACTACAGTGTTAATGAAGAATGGGTCCCAACAATAAGGCTGTGTTAGGTACCCATTTTACAATGCATCTAAATGAATGAACACTGAAAAAGAGAGGAAAGAAGGAAAACCTCACGGGGAACCCCCCCCTTCAAAGGACAATGCATAAAAAATGAATAAGGAAAGAAAGGCAGTTGCTATACAATTGTGTCCTTCACTCCAAGACGCTCACGCAGAATGTGGAATTTTCGCTCAATGAAAATCTTGGTGAAGATGTTGACAGTCTATTAAAATGTAGGATAGTACTGCAAATCGATGAACCGACTCTCTAATGTAATGCATATGGATCTTGATGTGTTTTTTTCACTGTTGGTTTATAAGATCTTTGCAAAATTTGAGCATGCTCTTGTTGTCACACCAGATGATAGTCAAACTATGGAATTGGATACCAAACTCATAGAGGAATTTTTGAATCCAAAGTTCCTGAATAGTGATGTTGATCACTCCTCTGTACTCGACCTCTGTTGAAGTTCCCACCCCTTGGCTACCACAATGGAAAGGGCCAAGTGGATGGAATCCATCCTTGCTACTGGAGCTAACGTCTCATCATAGTGAATCCCTTGGATCTGCTGAAATCTTTTGAAAATCATTCTTTCCTTGTACTTGTTGACCTGCTTGTTTTCTTCCCTCTTGGTCCTATAGACCCATATGCATTTGAAAAAATTCCTATCTGAAGGAAGTGGAACTAGATCCCAAGTCTGGTTCTTAAGGAGAGAGTTGTACTCCTCCTGCATAGCAGATTCCCAGAAGGGATTCTCTGCAACCTTCGCATAGGTGTGCATGTATGAAGCTAAAACAATATAACAATGTGTGGGAATCACATGTTTGATAGTTGTAAGTGCATGAGGAGGTTCCTCAAACTGGGGTTTCATCCTCCTCAGATCCGCTGGATCACCCATAAGGTCACATGTTGCTTGTAGGGTGGACTGTGCCCACTTGGGCATCTGTTATGGATCATCATCTACATGCTCATCATCATCCGAATCCGATTCAAAATAAAATTCGAGGTCTGACATGAATGTGTGGACTCATCATCTCAGATGTCTAATATAGGATGAAGTACAAAAGTCTCTACATGTGGCTCATGTTGTGCATGCATGGGACTTTCCTCCAACTGAACATTGTGCTCAATGAAGAGCTTATATGTTGAGGGATAAGTCAACATGTAACCTTTCACACATTTAGGATATCCCATGAAGATTCATGTTGTGCTTTGAGGATCTAATTTCTTCATCTTTTCAGAGGGTATGTGTGCCCATGCTCATGGTCCAAATATTCATAAGTGGGCGACTTCCGGTTTGATTCCACTCTAGGCATGAAAAGTTGTCCTATCCTTTATAGATCTGCGAGGAGATTTGTTTTGTATGTAATTAGAAAAGTTAAGTGATTCAACCCAAATATTGGAGGGAAGGGGCCTTTCATGCATCATGTAACTGACCATCTCTTTGAGAGATCAATTCTTCCTCTCAGCTACCCCATTTTGCTGCAAAGTGTGGTATTGTATGTTGTAGTTGCATACCTGCCTCATCATAAATATGCTAGATATCCTTGTTTAGATAATCCCCCCCATTATCTGTGTGGAGGATCTTGATATTCTTCCTGAACTAAGTCTCTGCATACACTTTGAAGACTTGGATATGCTCAAAACATTTGGACTTCTACATGAGAAAATATGCCCAAGAGTGTCGTGAGTAATCATCAATAAATGTAGGAACACGCCTCGTCTTGATGATGGATGGATGAGAAAAAGGACCCATGAGATCACTTTGGAAAATATCCAAGGGAGAGGAGGCCCTCCAAGCCTTCCCTTTCTCAATCTTCTCTTGAGGATGTTTTCCAAGAACACATACTTCAAAAACTCCATCGAAAAAGTGTATGTTGGACAAGCCTTTGACCATTCCCTATTTGTTGAGTTGTTGCATGTACCTACAATTTAGATGACCAAAAATCTCATGCGAGAGTCTACCATCAACATCAACATGAGTCGATATCAATGTGGAATCATATTTAGAAATAAAATTAGAGAATGTATACAGCCGAGACTCGTGATTTATCTCACCAACAACAATCTTGGAGTTTCCATGCATGCCATATATGGTCACAAAATCTAGTGTGAATTCTACCCTTTTTCCTGTGCCTAAATGTGCAACCTGATAGACAGAGAGTAGATTCACGAAGATTTTTGAAACATGCAAGAATTTCTCAAAACTTCCATTTTTGAGCTCTACTCTCCCTTGTCCAGTGACCTCTACTAGAGTATCATCACCCATGAGGATGTGAGGACCCATGCATGCAGATAAAGAAGATAAGACATCCTATGCGGCTTCCATGTGATGGGATGCACCTGAATCGAGGATCCATGCATCGAGAGAAGAATGAATAGAAATCAAATCATGTGAATTACCTCATTTTTCTGGATCTTGGTCTCCCAACCTCTTCTTGGCATTCTCTAGAATGTAGTCCCAAAGTTTGTTCTGTTGAAGTTTCTGCGCCATGAGGTCTATTGTATTTTTCATGCAAGATGATTCAGGATGGTGGACATGATTGCAATAACAACATTTTGTCTTCCCTTTCTTTCCCTTTCCACCTTTGGAGTCATAGGATTCATCGAATGGTTTGGAATTGATTTCCTTCGTTTGCTCATGATCCTTCTTTCCCTCTCATTTCTACTTGGAATTCATATTGGATTTTTTATTGCTCTCATACACAAAAAGTGCATGTGCCTTGGTGCTCTTGATTATTCCCATCTAGATGAGCTTATCTTGCTCATTCCTTAGGGACTGAATGAACTAATCCAGTGATGGAATTTCTAGGTTGCTCCCGATGTGAACCTCACTTTATGTAAAGTTGAGACAAACACTACATACTTTGGACCAAGTTTTGACAAATTAAAATTATCAATTTCTTGTGTTGATTTGATTTGTCAAAACCACATCCCTTTAGTTGAATATGAATGGATTTAATCTTCATGAAGAAGTCCTGTATATTATCAAATCTTCTTGGATCCTGTAACATCCCCATCCGCCTAGGTTGGGCCACGTCACCCACGATCCTGAATTTTGACTCTCCGATACCACAATACAATGTACCTAAATGACGTACCCAACTTACTGCTAAGTAAAGTCACCCAAAGGTCTAGTGCACAGTTAATGTCATACTATGTGGAAACATTTGAGGGAATGCACACAACTCAAACCGGTTTGCGCCACACCACAATCACTCCTATTTTTTCAAATTATAACAACAAAAGTAACTTGAAATAAAAAATTTCACTCAAGCATACTGAGCACACCAACATTATAGAGTGTAAGACCACTCCAAACATGTGAAAAATATCGTGCGCATAACCATACGAAGGACTCAAATACCAAATCCTTCATAATTGTTATGATTCCGCTTGCAGGTGACTTGATTTCCTGTGCATGTAGACTAGGTTTCCCCGCACATAGTGAATCCATTCATTGTGCAGATGGAACACTTTCCATGCGCACAATACTTCTAACCTCACTCATGAAGCTTTTGATCATTTATAGGACTATATTAACAAAATTCACTTATCAACTAGCATACTTAGAATATACGAATATTATGCTAAATACTCACATCACACTTACATAATAGACAACATTAACAAAATAAAAACCATTCTTCATATACAACAATATGCAAGTAATATATCATAACATATACAAATGAATAAACACGTAGTAACCAAACAAGCACATAAGAACACTCATCTTTGATGAAAAGTCCCCAACTACGTGCGTGACATAGATGTTCCTCCCAACCATAAACATTGTTTCTCATAATATTTCAACAAAAATTCACCCATAAGTTGGGGCTATAACTCCACCAGGGAAAAAAGATTCCTAGTGCCAATATATGGTATAACAAATAATGAAATTTCTCATTCCAAGGTGTCGACTTCTGCAACTAGTCTACAGTTCCTTATTCCCCACATGCATGTCCCCCCAGGAAGTGTTCCCCTTCTTTGCTCAACATTCCTTCGGCTACCCCACTTCCCTTCCAGGGCTTCAACAACAGGTCGGATCAGGAAGTCTCAGAGCACTGCAACTAATGCCCAATGCACCAGGGAACAATTCCCAACCAATATCTTAACTGGAGAGATTTCTCATGGGCTTGACAACCCGACTCTTGGAAAAACTATGGATTGATAACCCACTTCTTAGACAACCTATGGGCCTAAAAACCTACTTCTTTAATTGTACCAAGCTTTTCCCAAGCACAGGGTTAAGCCATTAACACAATTACAACAAAATATAGACTTCTATTCCTTTGAATGATGGAGGAAAACAATGGATGATCCCTGAATTACACTAAGGCCAACAATATATATTGCATGCCTTAAGCTGGACACTTGTCACCTTCATAATTAAATTTATCCACTTGGCGACTCCTTCCCATCCCTCGGGAACTTAGGATAAATAATATATCCGTAAATTACACGTTTCGGAAATATTATTAAAATATTTCCCCCTTTTTCCCTTTTTCGGTGGAGTTCAGCCCCTCGTCTCTTTTTTTTTGAGTCTTTCCGCATGCAACAATGTAATATATTAATAACTTGAGTGTCATACACTTTACAAGAATAAACGCATTAGCCTATTTGTGTCCCGATTCACCAGCCCAATAATCACACAGGCTCTCTGACCTCAAAACATATACGTACATCTATATACATCACAATCATTCTTGCACACTTTCTTGAGTGCGCACAACAATATGGAATATGTGAAACCTCCCTTGATTCAAAATCCACCCACATAGTTCAGGTACATGCAACACTATGAAATGTTTTCACCTTTTTCTTTGGTTACAAACCTCACACACTACTCGGGTGCGCATAAAACCAAATTGACTCGCCAACCTATATGTTCATTACATTTTCACTTGTTTCCAATGGCTCACAAACCTATATGGATGATTACATCGCGCACTAATCAAGTGCACACAAAACCAAAATGGCTCACCAGCCTATATGCACAAATAAAAATGGGGTTCATATTAGGGACATTACATTCCCCTCCTTGTTATTTATGCACTGTCCTTAGTGCACTACACACACACACACATACAAAACTTAAAAAATTGCATAGCATAGCATCCCCGTGCTCCCAAGTTGCATCCCTATGGCCATATCACATCCATTCAACCTTTACCAACTCCATGACTCAATTCCATAGTTTCTTGACTTTTTGGTCCAATATGCAAACCAATTGCACTCAAAAATTGCCTTTTGGATCCACCTGAATCACATTCCAGTCAATGAAATGATTAGCATTAGGTTCATACTTCTTAAGAAATGATACATGGAAAACATTATGAATACACAACGATGCAAGAAATGCAAGCATATATGCGATAGAACCAATCCTCTCTAGGATTTCAAATTGCCACAATAGTGCGTTGCTAACTTAGAACAATTCCCCAACTTCAGGGAACTACATATTGATTTTTCTTTCAAGAATATGTGATCCCCCACTTTAAACTCTTTGTGGATTCTACCTTTATCTACACATGTTTTCTACTGATCTTGGGCAACCTTTAAGTTCTAACTTATCTTTACCAACTGCTCTTCCATTTACTGGAGCAGATATGGCCCAACCACTGTCCAGTCAGTTGTATTATCCAAACTCACTAGTGTGTTGCACTTTCTTCCATAAAGTGCTTCAAACTAACTCATCTTTAAATATGCATGATAACCATTGTTATAAGAAAACTCTAGCAAGTGAAGATAATATTCCCATTTTGATGGTTTATCCATCACATACATCTTGAACATATCTTCAATCACATACATCCTGAACATATCTTCAATAACCATTTTGATGGTGCAAAATTTGTGAGAAGCCTTCAATGAACCTTCTCTAGTAACCTACAAGTCCCATGAAGGACCTCACCTATGCAACATTTCTTGGCGTTGGCCATTCTTGAATGGACTTTATCTTTTTTGGGTCCGCATCTACTCCTTCCTTGGAAATGATATGACCCAAATGATGAATTTGTCACTCATAGAATGAACGCTTGATCAACTTTGCATAAATTTGATGCTCCCTTAATACTTGTGGTACCATCCTCAAGTGTTGCTCATGTTCTTCTTTATACTTGGAGTAAATAAGTATGTCATCCAGAAATACAATGAAAAAATTATCTAAATATTCTATGAAAACTTCGTTCATCAAACACATGAAGACAATAGGTGCATTTGAAAACCTGAAAGCCACCACTGTGAACTTGTAATGACCATACACCATCCTGAAGGAAATATTGCTAATTTATTCTTCTTTAATTATCACTTGGTGATAACCAGATCGAAGATCAATCTTTGAAAATATCCACGTGCCTCTTATTCAATCAAAGAGGTAATCTATCCTTGCAAAGGGATACTTGTTCTTTACTATTACTTTGTTCAATTTCCTGAAGTCGATACAAAGTCTTAGTGTACCATCCTTCTTCTTCACGAACAATATTGCCCCCCCCACAAGGTGACACACTTGGGCCATGGTGACCAATATCTTATCACGTTCAATCATAAAGGGGGTTTTTTAATTATGAAAAATAGAGTCAATATATTGTAGGTATTGGGGAGGGGATGTGGGTATTGGGGGGTATAAAAAGGGGTATCTAGTAAAAATAGGGGTTTCTTTTATTGGGAATATGTATTGGGAAGGGGGCTCAACAAAAGTATTTTTGGAGGTATTTGTAAATATCTAGTGAAATTAGGGTATTCTTTAATATCCCACGAACCTAGATGTTATGTCACAGGTTCACTAAGTGAAGACCCCGTGACTTGGGTGCATATACCCCTTCTTTAGAAGCTCTTCAATTTGCATCTGCAACTCCTTCATCTTTGGCATACTCATCCTATACAGGGCCTTGGATATAGGAGCTGCACCCAGCTTCAGATTTGTAAAGAAATCAATATCTATTTTTGGTGGCAACCCCGATATCTCTTTAAAGACATCCTCAAATTCCTTCAGTACTATGCAATCTTCAAAAAATGGCACTTTATCCTTAGGTTCCTCCTCCATGTGTGTTGTGAATACTTTACATCCCTTTCTGAAGATTTTTTTCAGTTGCAGAGCTGAAACTTCTCTGATAACTATAGCTCTTGGAATAACTTGAACTGTTCTTAAGTTTCCTTCCTCTTCCATGCAATCAAATTCCTTATTGTAACAGTATAGAACAACATGATTCTCATCCAAAATATCCATACCAATGAGGAAATCATACAATCCCAAAGGTATGGGATTCAAATAATATTTTGTGCATGGTCTATTCATACACATTTGACATGACTTAACCATATCATTAATCTTTCTCTTTGCACCTATAGATAACTGCACCAACCAAGGCTTTCCAAGCTTACTTCTTGATTGGAATATTTCCACCATTTTAGGATCTAGATAACTATGACTAGCTCCTGAATCAATTAACATAGAAATAGGTTGGTCATTACTCTTACCTTCCACTTCAATCATGTGCGACTGAAAATCCACTTGCTTGTTATCTAGGGCTGCGTAAATCCTAGGTACATTTATGCCCATGTATTCAACTATTGAAACTTGTTGTACACTGTGCAGAATGCTCTCTTTTTCACCTCTTTGAGGACAATCTCTATACATATGATCTCCACCCCAACCCCAAAATTGACTAAGTTGTTTCCTTAGTCTTTTCTCCACCGATTCCTTCATTCTAGGCTCCTTGGGAGTTGGTTGTCCTTGTGTAGTATTTCTGAAAAAATGACATAGACCTATTGGCCCTCGGGCTGAGATCCACTCACAGGATCATTCTTTATCTCCCCTCGAGCTAGATCGGCTCTTTTGATTCCTCTCTAGAATCTCAATTTGATAGATCCACAGGTCCTTTTCGTAGCTCGCAATCTCGTGAGTTCGTGAGTCATGACTCCCGACTCTTCCTCTCCAATCTCGCGATACACAAGATCGCGAAATGGGTATAGCTCTTCTTCCGTTAGCGCCCTCTATGCATGACCACCGGCTAAGCTTCGTGCAAGCTCCTCTCGCTACTCGTCACTTCGCATGTTGTGGAATCCAACCTTGAAACCTTTCTTTCATGAATCCCCGAGATGCGAGAGGTCAATGGGTGTTGACTTCTTCACTGGGTGACGTTTGTCCACTGGTCTACTTCCCCCGGGCTCACCTTGTGGTTCTGCCACGTGTCCACACTCGTGCCTCAGCTCTCGACACTTCATGACTTCTAATGTCGGAAGCGACTTCTTTCAACTTCCGAACCCCCGAATGTGCGAAATGCGATGGGGTTCTTGATCCAATGGTCCTCCCTTGACCTGGATCCAATGGCTATCCTCGCTCCTCGCGATTTCACGACTTCACAACTTGGAGAACCCAACTCTTGGGATCTCATCCTGTGAACCTCCGAGTTCGTGAGATCCCTTTATCTTTGCCACTTGTCCTCCTCCGATGGACGGCTATGATTTTCTCGCGACTTCGCCACTCGCGAAGTCGAAGGACTTCCTTCTCTAAACCCTGATGTCTGAATCCCCGATAGAGAGGATCTCACGACATGTGTCCTCCTTCCAGTGAACAACTCAGATTCTTTCACGGTTTCACAACTTTGGGACTCTCGGGACAAAATTCTCGACCTCTTATCCTCCGATATGATGAAATGGTGAAATTTTGACACGTCGTTAACGCGGGTCCCACGATGGAACTTCCTACCTTTTTGGAGTTCTTGAACTTCACGACTTCGCGAATCCTTATGCTAAGCCTTCAGCTCTTCAACCCACGAAACCATGAAATACCGAGTTCTGATGTGCTTCACCAATAACTAGCCCACACAAGCCCTTTCACCCCCTTCGAGACTTCGCCTTTCACAACCTCGCGAATCTTGAGGCAAGGCTTTCAGTTCTCCAACTCCTGAAACCCCGAAATGAGATTTTGTGAGTGATCCAATGACCTCTGTTGGTTCAAATCCTATGGCCCGATTTCTCCTGAGATTGCACTTAGAAAAACATTCACTGTAACCTTCTTGCTCCTCTGCAAGATTTGATGGTTCTCGGAACTTCATGAATTCTCCACAGAGAATTTTGACCATCCAATTCCTCCTTGACGATTCCTACGAAATGAACAATTACGCCTTCATGAAACTTGTCCACCAGCAAAACAATATCACTGCGCCTCCTTCTAATACTTCAAGGCACTGGTCCTCTTTGAGCATCTCTCCACAACTCGAGTCTTCAAGAAGACTCCTGCACACACTCCCTATGGAAATTCTTCAAATACTTCCAAGTATTTGAACCTCGTCGACTTTGTGCACTCCCTACGACAACAGTCTTTTCAACAACTCCCTCAGGTTGCAAACTCTGAGACTCTTCTCAGCGAGCGCACACTTTGCATGGATCCTGTGCTTAACTTGCACTTCTGCAAGAATGAGAACAATGCTATCCCTCCTGAGCTTTCAGAGACGGACTCTGACTTCTGTCAACGCACACCTTGTGGACAATTTCACTGCACCCCTTGCAGGAAAACTCTTACTCAGACAGAGAAACAATTGAAACTCATTCCTTACTCTCCCTCTCTTCAGATTTCAGACATTTAATATGAAATCATACATTCGTGCATCAAAGCAAATGCATATATAAATCAACATGTACAAACACATAAAGCAATTGGACACCATGAGTCTGAACTAAAGATCTTTGTATTAATCCAGAATTTTGGTACATGGGGTTTTTACTCTACAGAGCTCTCTGCTTCTGCTCTCCTATACTCTCTTGATCATGCTGCTAATGTTACAATGATACAAGTGAGGGTGTCTATATCTATTTCCCTCCGGCTCCTAAAACTATCTAATCTAAGAATTCAAATCTACCTACTTACATTTACTAGCATAAATGCCTCTTAGTCCTTCAGACGAGAGTGGGATGCTCAGGGTTTGATTACAATCTACAAGTATGCTCTTTCTTAACTATTACATTTAAGTTTGGTGTATCCACTTCAAAACATTTCAAACAATTCATCATGTGCCAAAATGCGTTGGCGCTTGTCCCCCGCTCGCTTGATATTGGCGATGCTCCTGCATCATACTCCCTCGCTTGAAAATTTTCATGGGATCCTGTCCATGAGCTCTCACATGGTCTGTCCATGCTTCTATATCTTTGTTTCATTCTCCCAGCTGGCATCTTCAATTGGATGTCCCTTCCACTTGACCAAGTATTCAAAATATTCCCTTCTTCTGGTCCTTTTGCTAACTCTTTTGTCCAGTATGCTTTCCATATATGGCTTTTCTACAACTGGCATCTGTTTAGTCCATTGAACTTCTGGTTGTTCACTACCTTATTCTGCTTCCTCAACTTTGTATGGGTACAAATCTGAGACATTGAATATCAGAGAAATTCCGATCCCATCAGGTAATTCAATATCATAAGCATTTGCCCCAAATTTCTTCAAGACCTTACATGGTCCGATCTTTTTCATCTTCAGTTTGTTATATGTCCCCTTTGGGAACCTTTCCTTTCTCAGATGTGCCATAATCAAATCACCAACCTCAAATTGAAGTTGTCTCCTGTGTTGATCTGCTCCGTGTTTATACTCTTGGCTCGAGTTCTGCAATCACTCCTTCACTTGGCTGTGAAGTTCCTTCATTGCTTCGGCAAAATCTTCTGCACTAGCACTCCTAGTTGCATTCTGTTTTGAATCTCTCAATTCCAAAACTCCTCTTGGCTACATCCCATAAACAATTTGGAATGTAATTTACCATGTGCTTCTGTTTAGTGATTCGTTATACGCAAACTCCACCTGTGGCAGAATATTGTCCCACTGACTGTGGTGTTCTGTCACCAAGCTCCTCAGCAAGTCTCCCAAACTTCTGTTCACAACTTCTGTCTATCCATCCGTCTAAGGATGATAAGTTGAACTGAATGGAAAGTTCATTCCTAGATTTTTCCATAAGGTCCTCCAAAAGTGTCCCATGAACTTGGTATCTCGATCCAAAACTATGCTCCTTGGTAAGCCATGAAGTTGAATGACTTCTTTGAAAAACAGATTCACAATGTGAGTTGCGTCATTGGTTTTCTGACATGGTATGAAGTGTGCAATATTAGAAAATCTATCTACTACTACAAAGATCAGGTCAAACCCTCTTTGTGTTATTGGTAGCCCCAATATGAAGTCCATGCTTACCGCATCCTATGACCTGTCAGGTATGGGTAACGATTGATAAAATCTTGCATTCTGCCTCTTCCCCTTTGAATGTTGACAAATTATGCATCTATCCACGAATATTTTGACATCTTCTCTCATTCCTAGCCAATAATATGACTCATTTAACTTTGAGAACATCTTGTCATGACTGAAATTCCTGACCAATCCTCCACTGTGTTTCTCCTTCAGCAAATTCTCCCTCATGGAGCATTTTGGAATACAAAGTTGATTACCCTTAAATAGTAATCTTTCCTGGATCATGTATTCTATCCATTGACCTCTGTCCCTAAGAATTAGATTCTCAGCTGCTTCATACACCTCTTTAAAATCTGGATCATCTCTGTACATGTCCCTGAGATCATCAAAACCCAGTGATTTGACTCTGAACTCCTACAACAACAAACATTTCCTACTCAAAGCATCAACAACTTTGTTAGTAGTTCCAGAAATATGCTTAGTTACAAAAGTAAAGTTCTGCATGTATTCAACCCATTTAACATGTCTTTGATTCAACTTCTCCTGTTGAGTCACAAATTGCAAAGCATGATTGTCACTGTATAAGACAAAATCCTTCGGGATTAAGTAATGTCTCCATTTCTTCAATGCCTGAATAATAGCATAGAACTCCTTGTCATACGTGGAGTATTTCATTTTCGCTTCATTTAGCTTCTCGCTGAAGTATGCTATCAACCTGTCTTCTTGGCTCAAGATTGCCCCTATTGCAAATCCACTTGCATCACATTTTACCCGAAATGTCTTTTTAAAATCTGGCAACACCAAAATTGGTTGTTCCATGATTTTCCTTTTCAACAAATTGAAGCTTTCCTCAGCCTCTTCTGTCCAGTGAAAATACTTATGTCTGTTCTTCACTGTGTCCATCATTAGTGCACTAATTTCACTGAAATTCCTGATGAAATTCTAGTAGAAACTAGCCAATCCATGAAAACTTCGAACCTCAAATATATTCTTTGGCGATGGCCAATTCTTAATTACCTCCACCTTATCTGGATCCATCCTCAACTTATCTGCAGAAATAACAAAACCCAAATAAATGAGATCTATCTTCATGAATGAAGATTTCTTCATATTTATCAACGTCTTCTCTTGGTGTAGCCTCTTCATCACTATAGCCAAATGTTTCAGATTCTCTGCCTCTGTTTTACTGAAAATCAATATGTCATCAAGATACACAATGAAAAATTTTCCAATGAAATCCTTTAGGACTTCGTTCATCAATCTCATGAAAGTGCTCAGTGCAGTCATTAAGCCAAATGGCATAACAAGCCATTCATACAACCCTTCATTGGTCTTGAATGCTATCTTCCATTCATCACCTTCTCTCATACGAATCTGGTGATATCCACTTTTCAAATCAATCTTCGAAAAAAATTTGGCCCCACTCAAGCAATCCATCAAATCATCCATCCTTGGCAATGGAAATCTGTACCTGACAGTTATCTTGTTGATTTCCCTCGAGTCAGTACACATCCTCCAGCCTCCATCTTTATTCGGACTGAGTACTGTCGGAACAACACATGGACTCAAGCTTTATCTAACCAACCCCTTGTCCATTAAGTCTTGGACCTGTCTTTTGACTTCTTCATTCTCCTGCAACGTCAATCTGTACACTACTTTGTTTGGTAAACTAGATCTAGGTATGAGATCAATATGATGACTCACACTTATGATTGGTGGCAACGAACGAGGTAGTTCGTCCACTACTATGTCAACAAACTCTTCCAACAGTTTCTGAATCTCTTCCAGTAAATCATCTACCCTTGTACTGGTTAAAACAATTTTAGGCTTCCTGACCACAATGAATTGCGGTTCCTCCTTCTTCTTAACCTTTGTAAGAAGTTCCTTCCCACTCATGAGAAGTACAATGTTACTTACTTCAGGTTTCACCTCTTTGTCCTTAATCAGAAACAACATGTGAGTTCTCCCATTCTTCTCTAGGGTGTATGTGTTCTTCCTCCCATCATGAATCACATTTCTGTCATATTACCATGGTCTACCCAGCAATAGATGACAAACATCCATGGGAATAACATCACATAGTATTTCATCTTTATACCCTCCTATTTTAAACTCGACTAAGCATTGTTTAATGACATTTACCTGATGTCCTTTTTGTAGTCACGAAAATCTATATGGGCTTGGATGTTCAATCATCTCTAGCTCCAGCTTTTCTACCATCTCTGTAGAAACGAGATTGTCTGTGCTACCACTATCCACAATGACTTTGCATACCCTAGCTTTGGTTTTGCAAGCGGTCCGAAAAAGTTTGTTCCTTTGGACCGAACTCTCCACCTCCTTTTCTGGTGTTAAGAGAACTTTTCGCATCATCAACGATCTTCCGCCTTTAGCATATTTTGCCTCAACATTCCAACTCTATGATTCGGCAATGTGAGTTTCACCACCTTCTTTCTTTTTGTCTGGACACTCATAGGATTTATGTCCGACCTTTCCACATGTGAAGCATTTCACTACTCCACCTCTTCCTCTTCCTCTACCTCTGGTACGAGGAAAAATGTGTCCATCAGCATACAGACCTCTCTGTTCGGTATGCTTCCCTCTCTGTGATCTTCCACCTCTCTCAGTTTGAGTCTGAGGTTTCTTCCACTCTTCCTTGGGTTTTTGATTTCTATCCTGGGCAACTGATTTGCCTCTGGGCTAACTTTTGCCTCGACCTCTTTGACCTTGTTTTCGGCTCAGCTTCTCTTCAGCTTTTAGAGCCATCTGATAAGCATCTTCCATCGTTCAGATGGTCATCATGATCATCTCATCCTGAATATCATATCTCAGACCATTCATATATCTGGCAACCTTTTCATCATCACTTTCGCGATGACCTGCCCTAATGTTTAGCTTGCAAAATTCTTTAGTGTACTCTTTCACTGACATCAACTTCTATCTCAAATTATTCATTCTTCGAAATAGAGTAATTTGGTAATCCCTGGGAATGAATTTCGACTTCATCTTCACAATCATCCTATCCCAACTCTTGATCTTCTGTTTTCCTTTACAGCGTCTGTCAACTTGTAGCTCATCCCACCACAATGTTGCATGTCCTTTTAGTCTCGTGACAAAATGTTTGACCTTTTTGTCCTTCTCGACATTTTCATAGTCAAAATATGTGTCCAGAGCTCTAATCCAGTCTAGAAGTTCTTCGACATCCAGGTTTCCTTCATATACTAGAATATCCATTTTTACTCTAGCACCCATTCTTGCAACAACCCTAATCAGGCATTCATTTGCTGCATCTTCTGCTGTGACTTCTTCTCCTTCATGTCTAGCTTCATTTTCACTTTCGGAGTCACTGACATCCCCAGCACCAGCTGTGCGCCTCTGTTTTATTTCCATGTCCATGACTCTGGCGCATAGTTCATGTATATCTCTTTCCATGGTTGGATTTGGCACTTGCCTACCCCTTCCCTCTGGCGGATTGGGTGTTTGCCTGTCTCTTCTTCTCGGCAGCAAGGTTGAGATTTTCTTTCTCACTTTCCTTGTCTGAAGTATACAAACAGAGTCAAGCTCTGATACCAAAAATGAAATAGACCTATCGACCCTCGAGCCGAGATCCACTCACAGGATCATTCTTTATCTCCCCCCGAGCCGGATCGGCTATTTTGATTCCTCTCTGGAATCTCAATTCGATAGATCCACAGGTCCTTTTCGCAGCTCGCAATCTCATGAGTTCGTGAGTCATGACTCCCGACTCTTCCTCTCCAATCTCGCAATACCTGAGATCGTGAAATGGGTATAGCTCTTCTTCCGTCAGCTCCCTCTATGCGTGACCACCGGCTAAGCTTCGCGCAAGCTCCTCTTGTTACTCAACACTTCGCATGTTGTGGTGTCCAACCTTGACACTTTCCTTTCACGAATCCCTGAGACGTGAGAGGTCAACGGGTGTTGACTTCTTCACTGGGTGACATGTGTCCACCAATCTACTTCCCTCGGGCCCACCTTGTGGTTCTGCAACGTGTCCGCACTCATGCCTCGACTCTCAGCACTTTGTGACTTCTAATGTCGGAAGCGACTTCTTTCAACCTCTGAACCCCTGAATGTGTGAAATGCGATGGGGTTCCTGATCCAACGGTCCTCCCTTGACCCAGATCCAATGACTGTCCTTGCTCCTCGCGATTTCACGACTTTGTGACTTGGAGCACCCAACTCTTGGGCTCTCACCCTGCGAAGCTCCAAGTTCGCTAGATCCCTAGATCTCTGCCACCTGTCCTCCTCCGATGGATGGCTGGGATTTTCTCGTGACTTCGCCACTCGCGAAGTCAAAGGACTTACTTCTCTGAACCCCGATGTCTGAATCCCCAATAGAGAGGATCCCGCGACACGTGTCCTCCTTCCAGTGAATGAATCAGATTCATTCGCGGTTTCATGACTTCGGGACTCTTGGGACAAAAGTCTCGACCTCTTATCCTCCGATATGCCGAAAT
This sequence comes from Picea sitchensis, assembly GCA_010110895.2. Taxonomy (NCBI): domain Eukaryota; kingdom Viridiplantae; phylum Streptophyta; class Pinopsida; order Pinales; family Pinaceae; genus Picea; species Picea sitchensis. The sequence goes on from SNQJ01S0006042.1 coordinate 35,508, forward strand.
GGGGAAATGCCAAGATGTCGTCAATGCGGGTCCCATGATGGAACTTCTCTCCTTTTTGGATTTCTCAGACTTCGTGACTTCGCGAATCCTGATGCTAAGCCTTCAGCTCTTCAACCCACGAAACCCCGAAATATCGAGTTCCGATGTGCTTCACCAATAAATGGCCCACACAAGCCCTTTCGCCCCTTCGGGACTTCGCCTTTTGCAACCTCATGAATCTTGAGGCAAGGCTTTCAGTTCTCCAACTCCAAAAACCCCGAAATGAGATTTTGTGAGTGATTCAACGACCCCTATCTGTTCAAATCCTATGGCCCGATTTCTCCTAAGCTTGCACTTAGAAAAACATTCACCGTAACCTTCTTGCTCCTCTGCAAGATCTGACGGTTCTCAAAAATTCATGAATTCTCCACGGAGAATTCCGACCATCCAATTCCTCCTTGACGATTCCTGGGAAATGAACAAGTATGCCTTCCTAAAAAATTTCCACCAACAAAACAATATCACTGCGCCTCCTTCTAATACTTCAAGGCACTGGTCCTCTTTGAGCGTCTCTCCACAACTCGAGTCTTCAAGAAGACTCCTGCACGCACTCCCTGCAACAATTCTTCAAATACTTCCAAGTATTTGAACCTCTTAGACACTGCGCACTCCCTGCGACAACAGTCTTTTCAACAACTCCCTCAGGTTGCAAACTCTGAGACTCTTCTCAGCTAGTGCACACTTTGCATGGATCCTATGCTTAACTTGCACTTCTGCGAGAATGAGAACAATGCTATCCCTCCTGAGCTTTCAGAGACGAACTCTGACTTTTGTCAACACACACCTTGTGGACAATTTCACTGCACCCCTTGCAAGAAAACTCTTACTCAGACAGAAAAACAATTGAAACTCATTCCTTACTCTCCCTCTCTTCAGATTTCAGACATTTAATATGAAATCATACATTCGCGCATCAAAGAAAATGAATAACAGAGAGTAACTAAGCATATATAAATCAACATGTACAAACACAGAAAGCAATTGGACACCATGAGTCTGAACTAAAGATCTTTTTATTAATCCAGAACTTCTGTACATGGGATTTTTACTCTACACAGCTCTCTGCTTCTCCTCTGCTATGCTCTTTTGATCATGCTGCTAATGTTACAATGATACAAGTGAGGGTGTCTATATCCATTTCCCTCCGGCTCCTAAAACTGTCTAATCTAAGAATTCAAAGCTACCTACTTACATTTACTAGCATAAATGCCTCTTAGTCCTTCAGACGAGAGCGGGACACTCAAGGTCTGATTACAATCTACAAGTATGCTCTTTCTTAAATATTACATTTAAGTTTGGCGTATCCACTTCAAAACATTTCAAACAATTCATCATGTGCCAAAATGCGTTGGCGCTTGTCCCCCACTCGCTTGATATTGGTGATGCTCCTGCATCAAAAAATTGTGGCTTAGTCCCCTTCTTCCTCTTTTCCAACTTGTTTTTCATCTTGTCATCCCAAGCCTTTTGGAAATTTGATCTTCCTTTTTGTTAATCATAAATAAATTTAGCGCGCCTTATGATTTCCTCCAATGTCTCGGATCAACATATTGTATCTTGTCACTAATAAATGAGGGTATCCCACTCAGGTATCTCTGAATTTTGAATTTCTCATCCTTGATGAATGGAACATACTTGAGAAATTCTAGGAATCTTCTTTCATACTTTTCAATGGTCATGCTAACAAGCTTGAGTTTAAAGAACTCCTTCATTTTTCTGTCTTAGTACCTCTTGGTTAAATATTTTCTTTCAAAATACCTCTTAAACTCCCTCCAATTGACCTTCTTTTCATTAATGTGTTGCACCTGCACAAACTGATCCCACCACATAGATGCTTTTCCTTTAAGCTGATATATGGAAATTCTCCCATCTTCCTACGTAGAGTAATTATGAAGCTGGAAGTACTTCCTCACATCTAGTAGCCAGGTCTCTGCATCCTCATCCTTCTTGTGCTCATTGTTAAAGGTATGAAGCTCGATATTATTCATATCTCCCCGTAGATCGTCCACCCCAGTGCTTCTCTTATGTTTCCTGACAAGAGATAGACTTGAGTTACTATGAGATTTCCTAAATGAATTCTTTGGTGAGTGGTGATGTTTCCTATCAGCACCTCTTGTTTCTCTTCTTTCACCATGAGATCTGTGCCTCCTTGAATTGCTTGAATTTATCTCTGTATCCATTTTCTTTTCTATTCTATCCAAGCTTTGCATCAACTTGATGTTAAATCCATATTGTTTCTCCTTGGATTTTATAATCCTTTAATTACCAACTTTGTAGCTTTGGACATATTTTTGCAACCCCTTTATGCTTTTGACCAAGTTTATGTGTTCCTCCTTGGATTCTATACCATCCACACCCAATCTGACATAAAAATCCTTGAATTCAGTGTCATGACTAAAAATTCTTTGTGCATCTTCCATGCTTCAACTTTCTATGATGATTCAGTCCTTCTCTAATTGTTGTTATTTCTACAAAATGTGCAGGAAATTAATATTTGTTAGATGATTTCATGTGACAACTACATGAAACTCTGCACCATTTTGTCACAATCCTTTCTTTTGATTCCTTGGATGATTTTAACATACCAAATTCTAGTGTGCACACTCTCTCAATAATAATTTGCGCGCATCACAAATCTGCACAACACACCAGTATTTTTCGTGCACAATATACTCTGCATTGTGCGACACCAATTCCTTCAATGTGCACGCCAATTTCATGTTGATCTCTGACCCATACAAGTCAAGTGTTGAACCAATAGCTCTGATACCAGAATATAATGTCCCCAACCACCCAGGTTGGGCCACGTCACCCATGATCCCAAATTCCGACGCTTTGATACAACAATGTAACGTACCTAAATGACATACCCAACTTATTGTTGAGTAAATTCACCCAAAATTCTAGTGCATGGTTAATTTCATATTGCAAGGAAACATTTGAGGGAATACACACAACCCAAAATGGTTTGTGTCACACCACATTCCTTCCAGTTTTTACAAATTATAATAGTGGAAGTGACTTGAAATAAAAATATGTGCTCTGTTAGCACCAAGAGTTGTCCTTAGACTGCTTGAAGGACAAGCCCAGTACCCATTTGAGAATAAATTATTAAAACTAGTTTTATTCTTAATGGATCAACAAGACTCTACAACAAAGGAAAGGGAGACAAACTGACTGTAGATGAGTGAGCTATCATTGGGCATGGAGTCAATATAACAAATCTCTTTGATCATGAACCATACTCTCGCAAAAGAGGCAACTGTATCCAAATCTCATCAATTTCAATTTTTTGAAGAAAGAAAGCAAGATACGAAGGAAACATATATGAATGTGTCAATACCTCATCAAGATTAGCTAACACACTCATTCAGTAGAAAATTTAATGACTATAAATCAGTCCCATTAGTAAACTAAAGTGATTAAATAAAAACTATGCACGACATGCATTTTACAACATATCTTCTACTTCTTATGAATCTGCAATACATGGGTTTATTATACATCAGTTACTAAACCATTGTACTTAATCAAGCAAGAAAATTAGTGGACACAACAAAAAGACAGGATGTTTATCAGACACAAGTTGAATCTCAAATCAAGAGATATATCTCCCTATTTCAGAATAACATAAAAAACATTACAACATGATTTCCAGGCCCAAGGCTAAGCCCCTCATCTCTCTCAAGTTTTTTTTTTCCTGACCCCTATTACATTCAAATTTTGAAAAATATATACAAATTCTCATCGAGCCAATCTTTAACAAACTTCTACAAAAATAGAAAAAGAGAAATATTCTCGACACAAAATTTGGAATGGGTTGCAAGGTGTCACGAATTGTTGGAGTTGTTGTAATCGATCCTCTGTATTTAGAAACTGATTTCCACATATGGAGTTTGTGCCTGGAAATATGGGATATGTCTACCACATAATCACCAAGTTTCCTTAAAATTTGCAATTTCCAAGTGGTTCAACTACTATGTCATCGAAAACTAAGATGGTGCTTTGATATGATCCTTTGAATGTTGAAAGAGATTGTCTTGAGTTTTCCATCTGTTAACTGATTTTCAAAATGATGACAAAAAAATTGACCCTAATATTCAAATAAAAAATAGATTAAGTTTCTAAACAGATGGAACAACTTCCTTGAAATCTAGCAACAACTCTTCGAATTTGAAATGATCCTTTTGGTGTTTGTTATTTTCATTGATAGATGTTTGAATTTGAAATTCTCTTATTGTTTATAGCTGTCATACATTGTAAAGTTTTTGCAGGGGGGATATATTCTTCAATATGTTGAGATATCTTCTATAATTTTTCAATATGAAACTGTGTTCATGAAGAATTGACTTTTTCTATATTTGTATAGAAACTTGCCCATCCATATATTCTATCCATAAGGTTGTAGTAAATTGCCTTATCTCTCGATAATTTGAATTAATAAAAAAAATCAATTTGATGTAGTAAACATATTTTCTTGACATCATACTTCTCCCATTTGAAATTCTTTGCATGGCATTGATAAAGTCATTCCAACACATAATCCAAACTACAATTGCTCAGGCTTGAAAAAGTCATAAAATATCAACAGTAGACTTCCCATTTCCTTTTGGAATTTTTGGCACTTAGATGCCTTGTCTTAAGTGCTTTGCTTCATCGAATTTTGGAAATATGAATACCCCTTTCAAACCCATTTTTAAATGTTCCCAATCCTCGACCACCAAAAAGTACTTGACTTTTCGCAACAACCTCTTTGTCTTCAAGAAACACATCACTAATGGCATGCTTCACTTCTGCAACTGACGATACAACAATACCTTTGGGAACATTCACTTCATATTTTCTCATGAAACTTACACCCATTAATGTGTACAAAACTCTGCACTGGGTACACAAACCACCAAGCCAATTTTTTTTGACTAAGAGGGAAGTCATGACACTAATATATTCTTGATAATTTGTAGGTGCTTTGGTATTCAATGGCACTACATGTGCTAGATAAAAAATCAAAATACAAACACAAATTATCTTTATATAATCTCACGTGGCAATCAAAACCCTTATACATGGGAATTTGGCATCTGCGTGTTTTTTTCCAACGATCTGGTCACATTCTGGTTTCATGTATGTGGGCATATCCTGTTGGACACACTGACCACACTGAGAGGGGGGGTGAATCAATGTAGGGATCTTTTTAAAACTTCCCTTCACAAAACTTAATAGCTAGCAATAACCAATTACTCAACACTCATTACTGTCATTTATAATCAGTTGTATGTGAACATATATCAACAACATATAGCAACAACATATATCATCATTAAGTCATCACCACAAGGAATACAAAGAACAAAAGATGCATGTACAATTTTCCTTTTATTACAGACTACAATCCTTGGGTTATCAACAACAACTGAATAGAGTTACAACTCCACAAGAGCACCAAATCTACAATGAAAGACTCATCTTACACAACTCAACACCAACTGAGAAGAGGAATCAATCCTCAATAGATACCAATCTGTCAATAGGTACGTGACCTGTCAGTAGTGCAGCATGTGTATGTACTACAACCTGTGTATGCCTTAGGTTTTTCTCTCTATGAAAAACTTATATCCTTTGTAGCCTTCAGTCACATCTACTTATGTCTTTCATTGTCCCATCTGAACCATAACCAATCACAACACATCTATGCTCTCCCACATCTTACTCATGCTCCTCAACCATACAATATGAATGCTACTTAGTCATGTATAAGCAACCAGTATACTATGACAATCATATCAGTACTGAATCAAAAGAGTGATGCTCACTCTATCAATCAACCAACATAACCATATCACAACAACCATACCAAGAATGACTTAAGAAGTCACCATACAATAATCAAGAATATCCATCAAGACAACTATGTAACCATACCAGAGTTTCTATGGCAGATTAGAGCCCATGGAATGCAGATCTGGAACTTGCTTCAGATTTCAAGAACTTGGCATCATCTCACACTCAAGTCTCCATGAATTCATCCAACTATATGCACTCTACCTTCCTTCAACCCCTTTCTATGCTCTTCAAGCTTGTCATAGAAATATTTTCCTTACATTATGAAATCTTGCACAGAGAGCCTTTTTCCATTTCCCTATGCAAACTTGTCATCCCTTTTTGACGAATCCAAAGATAAAAATAAATATTTTTCCATATATACGCGCCCTATCTACTATACAACATGCGTATACACAGACTTCTCCAATACAACTTGTGTACATCAGGACTTGTGCCAAAAAATGCAAAAATGGAGTCATGTTTCCATGTCACAATAAGAGATCTCTGATCCTTGGCCTTCTATATACTGGAAACGTTCCGACTCAACCCTTCAGTTCCATTTTGAAGGCTATAAATGGGCCAATTCTGAGCTATGGAAAAGAGGAGAAAGCATTCAACTTTGAGCGAAAAGTTATTCCGGATAAATTACTACTTCATATTGAGTCTGCATCCCTTTGTCCCTCAAGTCTGAATACAGTGTTCAACCCCCATGCTCTTCCCTTATTGTTGAGATAACCTCATTCTCTCCTTTCTATGAGCTTGCCTTTGGTGGAGGCCCAGTTGGAAGGGAAGGAACTTAGTTTCTTGGTTTCGAACCATGTCGACACGGAAGTTTATAATGTTTTCTCTTCTGTTGATCATTTATTAATAGAAATACTCCTTTCCTGTCCTATTGGTATCGTGCAAATATATGATTATTATCCATGGGCATGTTTGTTATGTTTATTAGTGGATTATGCTATCTAATGTGCTAATCTGTTATATTATTACTATATGCTTGCTCTGCTTATTTGCTGAGAAATTGTTGTAGGTATTAAGATTTGGGTCGAAGTGGTCAATGACAGACATCTTCAAACATTTGGACGAGGTAGGCCTCTTTCTTATATCATTTGCACATTAGTTTATATAGAATATGTTGGAATTGAGTAGATTTCTGCAGTCATACCTGTTTGTTGTGGTTTACCCTGGTCATAGAGAGTTTTTCCCTTGTAACAGAATTGGCGACCACACTGGGGATAAATCTTCTTTCTAAGGGTTGGAGTGCTTTTTCTCCTTGCATTGATCTCTTTCCCTTTTGGTTCTTGTCGTATCACTTATTGACATATTATGTTCACTCTAGGTCTGAGTTTTCATCCTTTTCTCCCTTTCCTGGCCTTGTTTCAAATCATATACGCACCTTTTTGCCTGACAGTCGCATACATATGAGTGATGTCTCACTGCAAGCTACGTATATATGCTTTGTTTTCCTAAACAATCACGTATACCACTTTTCCTTGCATGTTTTCTTGGTTTTGTGATTGCTGGGTGGGATTTGATGATTGCTAAACCTTCTTAGGTCTCTGTAGTGCCTGTTGAGCGTCTCTGGGTTGACAAGAAACCTATTTGGAGTTCAATTTTTGGGCGTAATCTTTCTCATGTTTTCATTTTTGATTTGTCCTTGTACTCTGGGCTATTTGCTTTGCTGCTTGGTATTCTGCTTGAGTTACCACTTTTATACACAGTAGAATTTATATATCAGGTTGCTTATCAGTCCATGCATTTTTTTTTAGTATATTAAAAATACAAAAAACATAGGCATTTTGCATTGCTTGGCATTTTTGTCTTTTGAATCTTTATCATTAGCTTAGTGCATTTAGTGAAAGATTGCATTTTACTTCTGAATTGCAGAGTTGAAATTGAAAATTGCATTGTCTTTGATACGCATATCATTCATTGAAAAGTTAAAGATAGACTTTGCATTATATTCATATTTACTTTTCTTGCAGAGTCATAACATCATGAGTTTCACTTCCATACCCTTTTGAGTAATCGCAGCCAATAAAATTTACGCTTTAAATTAAATTTGATTAGTCACAATTTTATTTTCTAGGGTGCACAAACTAGTCTAGGATTTAGTGCCTTGGCATAGGATTTTGTGAGTAAACTTCTCCAAGGCAATTAAATCAACATATGTGTCTGAGAAAGGGAGTTGAGAAGTCCATTGTATAATTGGTAATATCAGGAGGCTCCACTCACATCGGAGTTAATCACGAGGTCGCACGAAGTTGGTTGAAGGGATATCCCCCATATACTCACCTAGCGTCAAAGATATTTCTGTGGATTTATTCGTATCTAGGGATCTTGCTAGTGCCCATACCTTCGTGAGATGAGGTGCTTTCAAGGTTTCGGGCTTTGCTACCCTGCCCATACGGTGATCTGGATTTACGACTGCTCACCTGTGCATCAGTTATATAGTGGTTTATTAGTTTCTTGAATTAGGTATCTCACAGGTTACTAGCAGGGGTTATTCAGCTTGTACCCTGGGTCAGATAGGGGTCAGACAACACAAAAAAATTATGGAGGCTTACCTCTTTGGGGGGGGTCTGGCCGACTAGTTGTTAAGCCCATGAGGGCCCCTATAATTGATTATGTTACCTCCAAACTTTAGCAAGGAGTCTCAAGTCCCTCTTGGACGAGACATACCTTCTTTAGCGAGGGAGGCCACTCATCCACTTTAGCTCGTTTGCATGCATATTGGCCGCTTGACTTTTGGTATGCTCTTTGATTTCTAGTTGGCCTTAAGATTCTGTATTGAGTTTCATCATCATGGATAATGGAGTTTATTTTTCTCCTTCATTTACTTCTACCTACCCCATGACGCCTACTCATTTCATGGGAATGTATCCTTCCATTTTTCATAATGGTATGCATAACTATAGCATTTAGTCCATGCCTTGGGTCTCTAGTCATTATTTTGTTGATATTCCTTCACCTGTGCAATCCTCTCCCTAGTCCGTGTATACAAACCCTAGCATTGGATATGGGGGCACCATGACTTTGATGCCTACTTCTTCATTTGATATGAGTCGTGTCCCTATGGGAGGTTGGAACCTTCCATCTTATGGATCCAATACTAGCTATGCTTTTTCAAGAGCCAGTTCTCAGATGGATGCTTATTCCACTTATTACACCCCATCCATGTATTCTTCGTTTGCCATGTCATTTCCTTTGAATACTTTTCCCATGACAGGTCCACATGTACCCCCAGGTGTTCCGTATGGGGAGAATAAATTTTATGGTTCGGGATACCCTCTTCATGAGACCCCTTCACAAGGGGGAAATATATATCCTCACTCGAATGTTTCTTATCATACCTCGGTCTCCTCGCAGACCTTCATGATGATGCCTGTACAAGCCTCTTCAGACCATTTTTGCGTAGGATACCACCTTTCTAGACAGGGACAGGGGTAAACCAAGACCCTTCCTAGCCTGCAATGTTTCAAAGCCAATATTTCCCTGGACCTTGGCATCAAATGTCACAATTCACCGCTATCCCAGTCACTGTGAGTCATACTGGTGCTCCATCACTAACCTATGATAGTCATGTCAGGGATGGGAAAACATTTTCTACAGATCATGTTGACGGCTCGCACCCAACCACTATCAATCATTTTTGGGGCACCATTCTATTCACCATGAATCATAGTCATGTCACATCTCCAACCTCTATTCATCATATAGGAGAAGAATCTCTTACCTCTTCTAGTCATGTCAAGAGCATGTCACCAGTCGTTGTGAACAACATTGGGGGAATCGAGAAGCCTAGACATCTCAGACGTAAACATAAATTCCTTTGCAAGACTTGTGAAGGAAGTCACCTTACTCGTTTATGTCTAGATACTACGGAGATACCAGAAGCATGGAGCTCTCCCAAGAGCCCTTCATATTCTGAGACTTCTATGGTTTCTCCACACCCTGTTCCTCCTTCGATCGACACGGTGTTACCTTCTCCTGACCTCACCCCCATTGTCAAGAGTGATGTGTCTCCTACCCCTATCACCATGCATCCTCTTCAACCTAGATCTGAATAAGTGATCATACCAGTGAAATCTCTGGTCAATTCCACTCTCCTTGTGGAGAACGATGCATCCTTCAGCCATGTCATCAACATTCCAGATCCTACCCCTTCTGAATGAGAGAGATGTATTCTCCTCCCGAGTGCTCTTCCTCTAAGTCCTGAAGAGGTTCCCTTCAATTGGGATGGCCTTTTGGGGTATCCCATACCCCCACCTATGTCTTTTCTAGTAAGAGACATTATTCAAACCATCATGGAGATTGTATACTTCGTTAGCACTTTCTCCTCCTTGACTTGGAGAGATTTGGGTTTTCCCAAGCTTTTGTCAGCTATTCGTAAGATACCGACTTTCCGCAGAAGACCGGGATGGGAGCCCTGGCCTCCCCCTTTACATGTTGATTAGAACAACATCCACGAGTCTTGGTTAAGATCTTTTCCAACTCTAAAAACTGAAAAGATTGTCAAGTGATTTGTCCCTTTCACACTCGTTAAAATGGACTTGAAAGGTCATGAGTTTAATTTAAGCTCTTTTCTGAATCATTTTCAAAAAGAGAAAAGATTACCGAGTGAACTTGTCTCTTTCACACTCGTAAATCGGACTAGAAAGGATTCTATTTGGCACAAGTTTACCCCTTTTTCACACCAAGTAGACTAAAATACATAAAAAAGGACATTTTTTGGTGTCAAGTTGTGATTGCATCTCATGCCCTTGCTTGTAGTATTGAGCCTTTAGTCGGTTCTCGCTTTGCGTTATAAATCGTTTCCTAAATAGTTTTTGCATCCTCAACCAAGCATAGCCTTGTTTATATCATTTTTTATTTGACACCCTATACCCTGGAGGGAACATCACCCCGAGTGTCCATCTCCCGCCTGCATTTCCTTGCATTAAGCATAGGTACGTTCCACTGCTGGAACTAGTTTTTCTTACTTGTGACACTCGTTTCCTCCTCTGTATCATAGCATTCATTTGTTATGAAAAAAAAAAAGACGGGTAGGAAGGGATTACTATATTATATTTGGCAGCAGTCATGTCACCTTTGAACATAGCACAAAGTTATTGAGTTCTTGTCTCATCATAATTTTGGGTTTAGCATGGCCTTAGGAAGCTGATCTCAGTACAGAGTCTTCTCTACCGACTAGTTACTCTTCCAGTCACTATAGAGAACTTTATTGATGTCTCCTGCATCTTATGGTTACATCATTGAGTCTATGTTGTCGGAGTCTACCATATGTCTCATGCTCTTGTTCAAAGGAAGTCTATAAACCTGTGTTGGCCACTCCTCAAAACTCTTGAATTTTCATGTTGTCCATACCCTTAGTTTGTCTCAAAGTCACATGATACGGTAGTCTTATCATGCACCCTGACCCTACTTTCATCATTGGTAGGTCACCTTGAACCCAACAGTCAACATTTCATCATCGTTCGTTGACTTGGTGGTTTCCCTTGTGTTCGACTGCAAGACATCTATTCACACTATGGGATTCATGCAGTGTCTTGGATGTGATTAGCCTTATTGGTGGTTTCCTTGCCTTTGTTAGCATTTTTCATCATTGGCTTCTATTCAAAGGGTTGTTTTCGTGTACCACTTTCATTTGGCACACGAGAAAGACACACATGGTCATTAGTTTGTGAACATGTTCTTTGTCTGATTTCCACCAAATTATGAAGCTCCTGCTTTGTTCCTCATGCTGACAGATGAGAGATGCCTTAATTCTCTCCTTTCAACATGTCTCTTTCCATCGACTTCAAATCATTTATTTTGGATATGGGGCCTAGATTTTTATGAGTAACTTGAGGCTTGTAGTCATTAGTGGTAGGCTCTCTTGCCATTGATAGATGGGAATACATCAATGTATCCTGATCAATGGATTCCTCAGATGTTCGACATCGAATCCTTTATTCACACTTGTAGGAATGTGCTCGGTGCCTTGATACCTACTTTCATTATTGGTAGGTTGTCTCGCATTTGTTAATGGCATACCTCAATGACCGGTAATCAAATGATGTTTCATTGTGTTTGACCTCAACTCCTTTATTCACATGAGGTAGACTTGCACCCTTGGCGGATAGTGTAGAAGACTTGAAGAAATCACTATGTGGTCGCAAATTTCCTGAGCTATTGCGTCCTTTTCATTGGACCAGTACCTATTTGACTTCAGTGATCATGGGAGATTAGATTGTACTCCATTGTATATAGATATCTTCATATTGGTTTTGAGACTAGTTCTATTGGGCCTTGTTCATGACTATGACAACTTTTGGCATGTAACCAGATTTGTATTTTCCTATTCATGGCCACAAACACTTGTTTGGTATATTTTCCACATGGATCTACAGTGTATTCTATTGCCAACCATGTATGTAAAGTCAGTGCAGAATGTAATGAGCAACTAGTCTTTCCAGCTGGGTCCCCATCACTCCACTTCTAGGTTGTTTATAATGTATTTTGGCCATCGTAGATACTCCTATGGTCTCACACATTAGGGGGCATATGTTATAGAAATATTTGCCTCACCTTATGCAATCTTGCACATAGGGGCTTTTTCCATTTCCCTATGCAGACTTGTCATCCCTTTTTGATGAATCCAGAGCTAAAAATACATATTTTTCCACATATACGCGTCGTATCTACTATACAACATGCATATACGCAGGCTGCTCCACTACAACCCACGTACATCGAGATTTGTGCCAAAAAATACAAAAATGGAGTCCGGTTTCCATGTCACGACAAGAGATCTCTGATCCTTGGCCTTCCATATACTGGAAACGTTCCGACTTGGCCCTTCAGTTCCATTTTGAAGGCTATAAATGGGCCAATTTTGAGCTATGGAAAAGAGGAGAAAGCATTCAACTTTGAGAGAAAAGTTATTATGGAGAAGTTACTACTTCATATTGAGTCTACATCCCTTTGTCCCTCAAGTCTGAACATAGTGTTCAACCCCCAATCTCTTCCCTTATTGTTGAGAGAACCTCATTGTATCCCTTCTATGAGCTTGCCTTTGGTGGAGGATTGAAGTGGTGGAGGCCCAGCTAGAAGGAACTTAGTTTCTTGGTTTTGAACCATGTTGACATGGAAGTCTGTAATGTTTTCACTTCTACTGATCATTTATTAATAGAAATACTCCTTTCCCATCCTATTGGTATCGTGCAAATATATGATTATTATCCATGGGCATGTTTGTTATGCTTATTAATGGATTATGCTATCTAATGTGCTAACCTGTTATATTATTACTATATGCTTGCTCTGCTTGTTTGTTGAGAACTTGTTGTAGGTATTAAGCTTTGGGTCGAAGTGCTCAACGATGGACATATTCAAACATTTGGACAAGGTAGGCATCTTTCTTATCTTGCTTGCACATTAGTTTATATAGCATATGTTGGAATTGAGTAGATTTCTGCAGTCATACTCGTCTGTTGTGGTTTACCTTGGCCATAAAGAGTTTTTCCCTCGTAACAAAGCTATGGTCAAGATATGATTTTCACAAGAGACATTTGCTTCTTATTTATACTCTCTAGGTAGCTTCCTTAGAAGTATCTTCTAGGCCAGTTTGTCCACATAGTCACCTATGTCCAACTTTTCCCAATTTGCCACTTGTCCATGTATCCAATAGCCACTTGACCACTTAACCCATTTTCCTCATTTT
>SNQJ01S0006042.1:49160-74882 GCA_010110895.2 Picea sitchensis
AATATTTAAATAATCCTCTTTGACTTTGTCACTTTATTATTTAAATAATCCTCCTTTACTTTGCCACTTCACTTTATTATTTAAATAATCCTCTTTGATTTTGTCACTTCACTTTATTATTTAAATAATCCTCTTTGATTTTGTTGACTTTGTCACTTCACTTTATTATTTAAATAATCCTCTTTGATTTTGTCACTTCAATTTATTATTTAAATAATCTCTTCTTCACAAGCACTTTGACTTCTTTTACCTTTTGGGGCTTCAATCCAACATATGAGGGTCCTCCATCTTCGTAAGGCCATAACTCTCAAACCCTGAGGAGTTATGTGACATTCCGCATACCACCGGAAATGGCTTGACAAGAACTATCCATCTAAGATAGTTTCACTAGAAAATTCACTGATCTTCATCTCATTATTCCACAATTAATCATGGGTTCTCTAACCATACTACTAGGATAACTCAATTGCAAAGCATCTTCTTTTGAGGGCTTTCACCATAAGGGGACCACTTTGGAGTTCACCGAAAAGCATCTTCTCGTGAGGGATTTCACCATAAGTGGACCACTTTGGATTTCATCCATTTGTATTGGAGTTCACCACAAAGCGTCTTCTCGTGAGGGCTTTTAGCATAAGGGGACCACTTTGGAGTTCATCCATTTGTACAACCATGAAAAGACAATAATGAGTCATGTTTACATCAATCCAACTACAAATCATTGATCCATCTTCATCTATGCATCTCATCATATGACTATGAATCCACTTGACATCAGTCCATTTACATCAAGGACAATACATGAGCCATCAATCACTACATCAATATACTATGACAAGACATTGTTCCTTTCACATCAATCCTTTGGCATCAATGAGAACATGATCCAACAATCTCCCCCTTTGGCATTGATGGCAATACCAACATTGATGTCAACACCAATCATTGATGGCAACATGCAGACAAGGAATTGCTCTACATCAATAAGCATCTCAATCACATCAATGTGACTATCTCTCCCACTTTGACATCAACGGAAAAGGGTCATTCTCCCCTTGGGTCTTCTCCCCCTGCCTGAACTCTCCTTGGGGTTGCTCCCCCTGTTTGAATTCCTTTGATCTTCCTCTGAATAATCTCTCCCTTTTTGAACAAGGGATATCACTTTGATGTAATGCTGAAGATATATAGCTCATGCTCCCCCTGTGACCATCGCTCCCCCTGGAACTATGCCTTTGTGCTCTTTCTCCAAGTATAGGTCTCTTTTTCAAGTATTTATCTTTGCATCTGATAAATATCTCCTCTTGGAATTATGGGAAGAAGAATGAATCCCCCTATCTTCTATACAATATGAACAATATGCTACCACTGCTATATGCTTCTGCTGCAAATGCTACTTCTCAACCAGAACATATATCAACTTCTCTTTCTATGATGATCCATGGACCTGTCCATGCATCTAAGATAGTCTTTCAACACTCAACCATATATCACCACCATACATACAACAATTATGTATGCCAACATGTAATCATCTAAACCTGCAACGAACATGTCATACCCTACAACAAACCATGTCATACCCTGCAACACAGAGTTATACCATCATACCATGTTGCAACTCATATGCATAGCCCTTTTCCCAAGGCTTTTTACCACAGATACGTGGCCTGCTGCATAGACAACTAGCATAAGTATGCGACTTATTCATAGGTCATCTTGCATATGTACATGACTGTTACCATTGTAACCCACATATGCTTCTGAAGATGAAAAACTTGAGCTTCCCTTAAGGTTGCCACTTTGTTTTGATTGATTAGCCTTCTTCACCCACTTCTGAAGGTGTCCCTGCTTCTCAGAACTTGAACTCTAAGCTTCCATCTTTTCAAAAATGTCTGCCTTCCTAACTTCATGCCTTCTTCTAGTCATGTTATATGATGTCTTCATCATGGAATTTCTTCTTGTGTTCCAACAATCCTAGGATTTGTGGCCAAATCCACTACAACTATAGCATCTCATGGTGTGAAAATGAGAAACAATGTGCCCTACTTGATCACATATCCAACACCTTAGGGTGTTATGAAATCCTTCATTATCTCTCCTTGCATAAAATCTACATTCCAAAGCTTTGTGACCATATTCATTACATGAGTAACATTGACCATGAATTTTTTTTTCATACCTTTGCCTTGTGTCCATCTTAAAGGTGTCTTGAATTTTCTTTGAGATGTAAAGATGGCTTCTTGATGTCTTGCTTGCTTTGTTCTTTTGAAACTTTCCTTGCCTTGTGTAGATGATTGACTTGCAACATTATTTCCATCCTTTGAGAGTGAGGGACTTACCTCATGCTTCTTTGAAGTGATTGCTTCAACATGTGTAGCTTGTTTCATGTGTCCAAGACCCAATTTATCATTTGGTGATCTTTGACTATCCAAGATCTCATTTAAAATTGTTGAGCTATTCAAGAATTTGTTTGACTTCTCTACTTTTTTTCTAAGATCAACAACTTCAGCTTCCAACTTATGACACAACTCTTCCTTTCCATTTACTTGATTCTTTAGAAATTCCTCTACCCTTTTGGCTTCTTTAATTTGGGTCTTGAGATTAACTCCAAGACTTTTGCTAATCTCATCATCTAGCTTCTTTTGATCTCATCTTTTTTTGCTTCTAATTGAGTCTTTTTACTTTCTTCTTGCTCCTTGAGAATTTCCTTTAACTTCTATATATGCCTTTGATTCTTTTTAATAAACCTTTTAGTGTTATCAGAAAGATAGCTATATTCTATGTAAAAATGGTCATAGTTGTATTCAAATAGACCCCATTCAACTTTCCTTTTAAGATCTGATAGTTATTCTTTTACTTATTCCATGGGATAACTATCATTTAATTCTACGAATACTATCTATATATTTTATTCTTCACTTGTAGAGAAATATTCAACATCATCACATTTTGAAATATTGCAATCAAGGGTTTTTGGAGATTCTATACTTTCATTGATCTTGATGGAGTTGTCTTTAGTGTCTTCCTTCTTGCTTTGGTATGTCTCCTCTAGATTTAGCCATATATCCTTGGTGGAAGTGCATTGTCCCATGCTCTCTTTGATAGAACTTGAGAGTCCACTAAGAATGGTCTTGAGAGCCAATGCATCATTCTTTTCTTCCCTTTGCGCTGAAAACTTTGACTTTTTCTTCAAAGGAATTGATCCACCAATAGCTGCTTTCCAAACACCCGCTCCTATTTCCTTCAAATGCACTTTCATTTCTATTCTCCATGTAGAATAATTTTCCTCATCAAGGATTGGAACTTCATCATCAATTTGTGTGTCCATGGATCTCCTCCAAGCTTGTTAAGGATTATAGTGAAGGCCCTCTCTGATACCAATTGTTGGACACACCGACCACACTGAGAAGGGGAGTGTGAATCAATACAGAGATATTTTTAAAACTTCCCTTCACAAAACTTATTAGCTAGCAATCACCAATTAATCAACACTCATTACTGTCATTTATAATCAATTGTATGTGAACATATATTAGCAACATATAACAACAACATATATCATCAATAAGTCATCACCAAAAGGAATACAAAGAACACAAGATGTATGTACAATTTTCTTTTTATTACAGACTACAATCCTTGGGTTATCAACAACAACTGAATAGAGTTACAACTCCACAAGAGCACAAAATATACAATGCAAGACACAACTTACACAACTCAACAAAAACTGAGAAGAGGAATCAATCCTCAACAGATACCAATCTGTCAACAGGTACGCAACATGTCAGTAGTCCAACACACATATGTACCATATCCTCTATATGCCTTAGGGTTTTCTCTCTATGAAAAAAATAGATCCTTTGTAGCCTTTAGTCAAATCTACTTTTGTCTTTCATTGTCCCATTTGAATCATAACCAATCAAAACACATATATGCTCTCCCACGTATTACTCATGCTCCTCAACCATACAATATGAATGCTACTTAATCATGTATAAGGAACCAGTATACTATGGCAATCATATCAGTACTGAATCATAAGATTGTTGCTCAATCTATCAATCAACCAACATAACCATATCACAATAGCCATACCAAGAATTCCTTAATAATTCACCATACAATAAGCAAGAATATCCATCAAGACAACTATGTAACCACACCAGAGTTTCTATGGAATATTAGAGCCCATGGATTGCAAATCTGGAACTTGCTTCAGACTTTAAGAACCTGACATCAGCTCACACTCAAGTCTCCATGACTTCATCCAACTGTACGTGGTCTGCCTTCCTTCATCCCCTTTCTATGCTCTTCAAGCTATGCTCAAGTGATGAATTTTCACAAGAGACCTTTGCTTCTTATTTATACTCTCCAGGTAGCTTGCTTAGAAGCATCTTCTAGGTCACTTTGTCCACATAGTCACCAATGTCCAACTTTTCAAAATTTGCCACTTGTCCATGTATACAATAGCCACTTGACCACTTAACCCATTTTCCTCATTTTAGGGTTAACCTTCTTATAACCACTTTCCATAATTAGAAAGTTCTCCATTTACTTTATTATTTAAATAATCCTCCTTGACTTTGTCTACTTCACTTTATTATTTAAATGTTTTCTGCCAGTTGTCACTTCACTTTAATATTTAAATAAATCCTCTTTGGCTTTGTCACTTTATTATTTAAATAACACTTCACTTTAATATTTAAATAATCCTCTTTGACTTTGTCACTTTATTATTTAAATAATCCTCCTTGACTTTGTCACTTCACTTTATTATTTAAATAATTCTCTTTGATTTTGTCACTTCACTTTATTATTTAAATAATCCTTTTTGATTTTGTCACTTTATTATTTAAATAATCATCCTTGACTTTGTCACTTCACTTTATTATTTAAATAATCCTCTTTGATTTAGTCACTTCACTTTATTATTTAAATAATCTCTTATTTTCAATCACTTTGACTTCTTTGACCTTTTGGGGCTTCAAGCCAACATATGAGGGTCCTCCATCTTCATAAGGCTATAACTCTCAAACCATGAGAAGTTATGTGACGTTCCACATACCACAGAAAATGGATTGACAAGCACTATCCATCTAGGATAGTTTCACTGACAAATTCATTAATCTTCATCTCATTATTCCATAATTAAGCATGGGTTATCTAACCATACTACTAGGATAACTCAACTGCAAAGCATCTTCTCGTGAGGGATTTCACCATAAGGGGACCACTTTGGAGTTCACTGCAAAGTGTCTTCCCGTGAGGGCTTTCACCATAAGGGGACCACTTTGGAGTTCATCCATTTGTATTGGAGTTCACCGCAAAGCATCTTCCCATGAAGACTTTCACCATAAGGGGACCACTTTGGAGTTCATCCATTTGTACAACCATGACAAGAAAATAATGAGTCATCTTTACATCAATCCAACTACACGTCATTGATCCATCTTCATCTATGCATATCATCATATGACTATGACTCCACTTGACATCAATCCATTTACATCAAGGAAAATACATGATCCATCAATCACTACATCAATATACTATGAAAAGACATTGTTCCTTTGACATCAATCCTTTGGAATCAATGACAACATGATCCAACATATCCCACATGCAGAGTGTAATAAAACATTAAAATATTTGAAAATACCACCCTCCATGCTTACCATCGATGCGTGGTGCACTTTGTTTTGGCCCTTGTGGGAACCTCCCTCGGTGGCTTGGTTCTTGGTTTATGCTTATCGATACTTGGTAGTTAGTTTCCTTAGATTGGTAGTTGGATATTTGACATATAACATAAGACTGGAGATTGGGCCTCCAACCCTCATTTTTTGGAAAATGGACTTTAAAATCTGCATATAAACCATAACAATCCTGAGAGCTAAATAGCCTTTAAAAAACCATTTTTAATTTGCCAAAACTCTGCAAAAAAATTTTTTTTTTAGAACTTTCGCTGCAAAAGTGCATGATCCCGCGAAAGTGTGAATACACTTATGAATTGACACACACATTATAAGGTGCCAACATCAACGAAAGGACCAAATTTGATAATACAAATTTTGTGCTAACATTTGGCTCCATGGGGGATGACATGCTCCTTGCTAGATTCCAAGAACTTGTAGTTCCAGTGCCTTTGTCCGTTCCATCTCTGCAATCTATATCCTTGTTCATGCCTTGAGACCACCTCTGCTTGTTTATTAAAAACTAAAACATACAATATGGAAAACACATTGCAAAAAAACCTATAAATACAAACCAAATGCTTGCATGGAACACTTATTTATATACATAAGCCTGTTCTAGTCTATCCAACTGAATAAGTTTACTCAAGTGAATTCATACTTCCAATGCAACCAGGTAAGTATCGAACTAATGAAAATAACTCCTTCCATGCGATTGTTCGAAATAATCCTCTAGTGATATAAATTTTGCAACAAGAGGTTAATAAGCAATTGATACTTACAACTATAATATGAAATCTTACCAAAATCTAGAGCATTAGAGACCTTTTAAAAACACAACTCCATGCAAAAACCACAAGATCATGAATCTTATGACAAGATATTTTCAGCTGGTTAAGAAGACAATATTGCTCCTTTGTGAAGGCTGATTCATCAATAAAATTGTGGTCCTCATATGCTCTAGAGCTACTCATATGTTGTTTGATGTCTTTTGCAAGTCTAGGTATAGAAATGATAGACATGAGTTCGTTGATCCTTGGAGATTTATGCTCATCAATGAGTGATAAAGAAAATTTCAACTGCTGATGCAACTCCTCCTTATATTCTTCACTATCATATACTTGTTGGCTGTTAATAAGCTTTGTATGTGGTTTAGTAAATATCTTCTCCTCCTCATCAGAGTATTCATCAAGGATAGGCTGATCTTTGTCAACATTTGGGACAACAATATCATCAGAGGAATTATTTTTAGAGACATTTTTTACAAGGACAAATGCATCTACTGCATTGCTGCCAATTTCCTTATTATAAGAGCAATCAACAAAATATGCTTTAAACACTAGAAAACTAGGAAAGGAATGATATGATTTTTCCTTGATTTTTTCAACAAAAACATCTATTTCAACCTTACAATCTGAAGAAATACCTACTGTATGTTGAATTTTCTTTTCAAACTCCCCACAAAAATTCTCAAATAGAGATTCAACTGAAAAATATCTTTTACAGTGCTCATTAAATGTATCATGGAAACCTCTCAAGGAAAATATGTTGGAAGCAGGAAGAGAAAAGTACCATTCTTGTGCATCAACCTTTAAAGAGTACATGAACATTTTCATCAACACATCCTCATGATGCAGATCTAGCTGATCCATGCATTGATAAACTTAATGAGATGTTGTGCAAGATTATCCTCCTTCCTTTATCTCAATATAGGAAGATAATATCCCCATTCTGACATAGGAGGCACTAGATTTGGAAAACCATGGATAATTAAAAGGTTGAGAGGTGCAAACCTTTATGCCAAAATAGCCTCCATGGCCTTTGTCATCCTGAATCAGTGAATTTGTCAACATGTTCTTCCTTCATGGAGTGGAGTCACCAGGTGAATGATGTAGTTTGTGCTGTCACCAATCCTTGTTCACTATGAAGGACTAGCCGTGAGCTTTGTCGTTCCTCCCAGGGAAAATCTTCAACTTCGTCCCCAAAAATGGCACCAAAAATGTTAGCACCAAGAGTTGTCCTTAGACTTCTTGAAGGACAAGCCCAGTGCCAATTTGAGAATAAATGGTTAAAACTAGTTTTATGCTTAGTGGATCAACAAGACTCTACAAGAAAGGAAAGGGAAGCAAATTGACAGTAGATCAATGAGCTATCATTGGTCCTGGAGTCAATATAAAAAATCTCTCTGATCACAAACCATGCTCTTGCATCAGAGTCAACTGTGTCCAAATCTCAACAATTTCAAGGTTTTGAAGAAAGAACGAAAGATATGAAGGAAACATATATGAATGTGTCAATATCGTATCAGGATTAACTAACACACTCACTCTGTAGAAAATTTAATAACTGGAAATCAGTCCCATCAGTAAACTAAAGTGATTAAATACAAATTATGCAAGACATGAATTTTACAACAGATCTTCTACTGCTTATGAATCTACAATACATGGGTTTATCATACATCAGGTACTAAACCATTGTACTTAATCAAGAAGGAAAATAAGTGGACACAAGAAAAAGACAGGTTGATTTTCAAAAACAAGTTGAATCTCAAATGAATATATATAGCTCCCTATTTCAGAATAATATAAAAAAAACATTACAACATAATTTCCAAACCCAAGGTTGAGCCCCTCATCTCTCTTGAGTTTTTTTTTTTCCTAAACCCCTATTACATTGAAAGTTTAAAAAATATATTCAAATTCTCATTGAGCCAATCTTTCAAACTTATACAAAAATAGCAAAAGAGAAATATTCCTGCCACAAAAACTGGAATAGGCTACAAGGTGTCTCGAATTGTTGGAGTTGCTGGAATCGATCCTCTGTATTTAGAAGGTGATTACCACTTACTAATTTTGTGCCTGGAAATATGGGACATGTCTGCCACATAATCACTGAGTTTCCTCAAAATTTTCAACTACCAAGTGGTTCAACTACTATGTCATCGAAAACTAATATGGTGCTTTGATATGATCCTTTGAATGTTGAAAGAGATTGTCTTGATTTTTCCATCTGTTAATTGATTTTCAAAATGATGAAAAAAATGTGACTCTAATATTCAAATAAAAAATAGATTAAGTTTCTAAACAAATTGAACAACTTCCTTGAAATATGGAAACAACTCTTCAAATTTGAAATGATCCTTTTGGTGTTTGTTCTTTTCATTGATAGATGTCTGACTTTGAAATTCTCTTACTATTGCCATCTGTCATACATTATAATTTTTTTTGAAGGGGGGGATATATTCTTCAATGCGTTGAGATATCTTCTATAAATTTTCAATATGAAACCGGGTTCATGAAGAATTGTCTTTTTCTAGATTTTTATAGAAACCTGCCCATCCATATATTCTAGCCACAAGGTTGTACTAAATTGCCTTATCTCTCAATAATTTTAATTAAGAAAAAATTTGAATTTTATGTAGTAAATTTTTTTTCCTGACATCATACTTCTCCCATTTGAAATTCTTTGTGTGGTGTTGAGAAAGTCATTCCAACATATATTTGAAACTACAATTGCTCAGCCTTGAAAAAGTCATAAAATCTCAACAATAGACTTCCCATTTCCTTTTGGAATTTTTGGCACTTAGATGCATTATCTTAAGTGCTCTTCTTCATTGAATTTTAGCAATATGAACACCCCCTTAAAACCCATTTTTAATTGTTCTCGATCCTTGACCACCAACAAGTACTTGAATTTTCACAACAACCTCTTTGTCTTCAAGAAATGCACCAATGATGGCCTGCTTCACTTCTGCAACTAAAGATACAACAATACCTTTGGGAACATTCACTCCATATTTTTCTCATCATACTTGCACCCATTAATGTGTACAAAACTCTGCATTGGATACACAAACCTCCAGGTCGATTTTATTTGACCAAGAGGGAAGTCATGACATTGAAATATTCTTGATAATTTGCAGGTGCTTTGGTATTCGATGACACTACATGTGCTGGATAAAAAATAAAAATAAAAACATGAATCATCTTTATATGATCCCACAAGGCATTCAAAACCCTTATACATGGTAATTTCACATCTGGGTGTTTTATTTCAACGATATGGTCATAGTTGGGCACATTTTGGTTTCATGTATGTGGGCATATCCCACATGTAGTGTGTAATAAAACATTAAAATATTTGAAAATATCTCCCTCCATGCTTACCATCGACACATGGTGCACTTTGTTTTGGCCCTTGTGGTCTCCTCCCTTAGTTTCTTGGTGCTTGGTCTATGCTTATCGATACTTGGTAGTTAGTTTCATTAGCTTGGTCATCCACCGCCGATGAGGATGATCTGTTGACCAGGTAACATGCAATACCAACTGCCTCTTCCCATAACTCTTTCCCTAACCTGACACCACTGAGGATGAACCTTACTTTTTCCATTAGCGTCCTATTCATCCTTTCTGCAACTCCATTCTACTGAGGTGTATATGGAGTAGTCTTCTGCCTTTCTATACCACATTTCTTACAGAATTCTTCAAATTCATTCCCGTAGAACTCTCTGCCATTATCTATCCTCAACACCTTAATTCTTTTCTCTGTTTGATTATCAACAAGAGCCTTAAACTCTTTAAACCTATCAAATACTTCATATTTCTTCCCAAGGAAATATATCCAAGTATTCCTCGAGAATTCATCTATAAATGAGACATAGTACACATATTTTCCCAATGATGGAATCGACATAGGTCCAAACACATCACTATGAACTAGATGTAAAATTTATTCTTCCCTCATTGCACCAGAGGGGAATCTTACGCGATTATGCTTCCCATATACACAATGTTCACAAAAATCAAAATCCAGAGAGAAGTTAGGCATACCTTCAACCATACCTTTACCATGTAGTAGTCGAAGACCCTTCTCTCTGATATGCCTTAGTATTTGATGCCACAACATAACCTTTTCTCCAGAGACTGTAGGAGTTCTTTCTTCTTCAACTCCAATATCAGGAACAATGGAACTATTACACCCATCACTAATAGTGCTTCCTTGCATCTTATACAGAGTTCCAAACCGAACTCCCTTCGGCAACACTATTTCTCCTCGAACCATCTTACAGGTTTCCTTTTCAAATATTGTTTTTACCCCTGCATCGTACATTTTTCTTACAGAAATCAAATTTTTGGCCAAACCTGGGATGTGCAGAACACCATGTAGAGTTATAATCCTTCCATCTATGAGCCTCAGCTTGAATTTTCCTCTTCCTATGATTCTAGTTGCTGAATCATCACCTAGGAAAACATTACCTCCATCATACCTTTTATATTTATAGAACCATTCCCTATGGGGAGTCATATGAAAGGATGCACCTGACTCAACCAACCATGCCTCATGATATTCATTTGTGCTTGAAAAATCCAAGTACACATCCCCTCCTTCTTCCTTGGAGGTCTTTTCTTCTGTAGAAGGAGCTTCTTGAGATCCCTTCTTTTTCTAAATTTTGGATCTACACTACTTCTTGTAGTTCCCTTCTTTCCCACATATCCAACATACCTTTACAAAATTTCCGGGAGATTTATATCTACCCTTAGACTTAAATCTCCCACTTGAGGACTTAGATATATTTCTTTCTTGGGAGCGTCCTCTTGCAAATAATGCATCTGTGTTATGTCCTTCCATGTTCTTCTGTCTCATCTCCTACGACAAAAATGATGAGACCACTTCATCAAACTTCAAGGAAGTTGTATTACTACCTATGGCCACAACCAAAATATCACACGAGTCCGTTAAAGAGCACAATAAAATGGTACACTTATCTTCATCTGAAATACTAATCTCAACAAATATTAACAGAGTTACCATAGTATTGAAGGTGTTCAAATGCTCTGCCATTGAGTATCCATCTCTCATCCTCAGGTTATACAACTTCTTTCTCAGAAAAAGTTTATTTACTAAGGACTTAGACTGATACAACTTCCCCGACTTATCCCATAAATAATTGGTTGTAGCTTCCTCTGACACATTCAGTAATACTGAATTTGAGAGACATGGTCGGATTGTGCTCTTTTCCTTCCGATCCAAATTTTTCCAGTCATCTGTTGAAGTTCCTATAGGTGTAGTACCTGGATCCACCATGATCCACTTATCACTGTCCACCAACACACCTTCCATCTTGATCTTCCACAACTCAAAACGTTTCCCATTAAAATTCTTGATCTCCATTTCCGAACTACTTGTCATTTCTTTTCACCTGAAAAATCAATACCACAGATCTCCCACTGTAACAACGCTTATCACAGTATCGAGCCAAACCCTTGACCACAATGGCGTCCCCCTGAAGCCAGCAAAGCTATGATACCAAATGTATATTTTTAACCTTGTACAATATTTTACTCCAAACATATTTTCAATAAAAGAACATAAAATATACAATGGAAAATACACACATTACACATAGATTTTTCCCCTAGAAACCCAAACGAAGAAAAACAACATATTCTATATTCATTCATAGTGATACATTGTTTACAATACAATATACATATAAGAGCCAGCGACATCCAAAACCCTAACCCAATGACCTAGATTAGTAAAAAACCCTAATTCCTTAACTGGAAATAGAAAACCATCAACAAAAAAAAAGTGCCGAAAAACCTCCCAACAATGGACACGAAAATTGAGGCAACATGAAAAACAAGGAAAAAATGTGACATGTTTCCCGAGGAAAAAACAATTCCCAGGGGCATTGTCCCTGAACCCCCATTCTAGCAGCCCCCCCTCAAACCCCCTTGCATGACCAATGCAATGTAGCAGACACTAAGGTTAGTCATGCAAATAATATATCACATGCCCAACACAATCAGATCCTCAATAAATTGCAAGAAGAAAATACTTACAACTGTTAAGAATCAATGCTAAATGACATTATCAATATGCTTAGAAACTCAAGATAAGAACATCTGCAGAAGCAAGCTATCCCAAAACTCTTCACAAAAAAATCCTGTGGAGAAAGTGAAACAAATAGAGAGCTAATTTGTACATAAGAGCTTCCAAGATTAAAGCATATAACGATAATGATAAGTCCATTAAAAAAATGAAATTTCTTTTACACAACAAGGTAAGCAACAACATATAAATAGAGAGAAAAATGTGATCAAAATTAAAAAATGATATCACTTGAAAAATATAGCCATTAAGCAACTAAGCCTTAAGCATTGGATGGTTTCTTGCTATCACCATGATAAAATGCTAGAGATACATGCTCCTGGAAATGTCAAAAAATATCTTCCACGCAGGTAGGTTAGTGACAAGTAAAAATCAGGAACAAGAGACAATCTTTGCAAACATTATGAAAAAACTAAGAAACTAAAACCTAATGAAAAAAGACAAGACGCTAATGACAAGAATAAATCAAATTTTTCTTACCTATGATGAATTCTAGAAGAAACTTACACCAGATCTGAGAAAAGAGAGAAAAAATTGACGAAGGTAGAAAAACCAGTGTTGGGGAATGTAGCTAGGAGAATTGATTGTATTCACAAGAGGTTCTTGTGTTTAATATTATTGTATGTTTATTCGTATGTCTCAATATTCTAACATGTATGTATTAGATCAAGGGTAGGTCCAAGGTAGCTCTGACTTATCCATAGGCTATATTTATCCACGACATAATTGGAGACTCCACTGGGGACATCATGTGCTTTATTCCTTTAATCTTAAGAAGTTTTCCCCTTAAAATAGGGCCATAGCCTTTAGATTGAATTCTATAACTTTTTGTACAAAATATGAAGGAAATAATTGTGTATCTAAATTCTTCTAAAACAAATTCCTATTTCAAAAAAGCAATCGTCCAAATTGGTGTCCGTAAAGCGAAATCACCATTGATTTAAAATATGTTATTTTGTAGATTTTATGCGATGAACACATGAACTGTTTGGTTGATATATTTTGATAGAGGACTCATATTGTCACCAAATCAACTCCATTAGATATAAGATTTCCCGGGATTTGTTTTTCCATATTATATCATATGTTTTTGGTAAATATAAAGTGCACTACAACCCCTGCAAAATTCCACTCCCAAACTCTTGATCTTTATTAGAATCATTTTCCAAGTTTTTTGGGTTTTTGATCCCATATAGGCATTGGAGTGTTCTTGGAGGAATCAATATAAATATCACACAAAAAATTTCTTGCTGTTTTTTGTTTTTTATCTTCATTATAATTTTCTTAGGATAGAGAAAAAATTTCATTTCAAAAAGAAAAAGAACAAAAACAAAAAACTTTGAAAGGGTGTAAGCTTTTGAGTGCTTCAAAAGATATTACATTGGTGTTTTGTGCTTAAGGATATTGATTATTTCTTTGGCTTGTATTGCATGTTTGTTGCATGTTTATGAGGTTATATTTTTCATTCTTAAATTGAAAAGGAAAAACTTTCCCCTCCCTTAGTTAGAGTTCAATTAAAAGAGAAAATTACATATCTTTCACACATTTCTCTCTTCTTTTGATTTTGAAAGAGTCTAAAACACCATTGGAGTTTCATCCATTTCCTTGACTAAACAACAACCATTAAGAAAAATAATATGTAATCTAAAAATAATTAGACTCATCTTCTTTTTGTCACATAACCATTAGATAGGATTTAGGGCCTTGGTGTAGGATTGGAGAGTTAATTCTCCAAGGCCACATAATGAAACCTAGTAGTCATTAAAGAGTGTGTAAATGCATTTTCACAACAAGTGTGTCTGGAGCTTCGTTTAACACATGAGTAAAAAATGAGGCTACAATGGGGAAAGTAGGGTGATTACCTCTCTCTACTTGTTTTGGTGGTTGTGATATTTCTTTGACTATTATCTATATGAGGGTTTTGTTAGTTCCCACAACTACCTATGTGGTATCACTTTCGAAGCTTCAGGCTTAGTCACCCTTCCCTTGGTCTGTTCACATAGATCCTCTCTCGATTTGAGCCTCTTGATTACTGTTTGTGTTTCCAAGTGGTTTTGAGGTGTTGAGTGTTCCTTTCATTTTCTTTCGTGAGTGTAAAGTGGATTTGAGGTTTGTTTTGGGGTGATTTAATTTCATCTTACTGAGTTCTAGTCTAGGTTTTCATTTTCCTACCTTCCCCTCTATGGTCATGGTTTCCCCATTAACAACTCGCGATCGGATACAAATTTAAAAAATTTCATAAGTTTCACAAGGCAGTGGCTAGTTTTAGATTGTGAACAAGTCACAAGGTCGCATGTTGTCATATAGATGACTCGTTACCTTCCTTGTACGGTGCATAAAAAAAGGCTTGTAGGGAGAAAAAAAAAAACATTTTTCGTCAAATGTTTTGTAGGTTTTTTTTCTGTGAAGCCTAGGGTCCCTATTATTTGGAAAGAGAACCTTTAGAACATAGTTTTTGAAGGAATTTATTATTATTATTTGAATGGAATAAAATAGAAAACAAAGAATTGCATTTTGAAACCATCCCTTTTGGAGCATTTTAGGACCTTTTTTCGGAATTGCATTGGAGTATTTCTTGTAAATTTTGGGGTTTGAAATTGTCCTTTGGAGTGATTGATAGTCCCATGTGGCTTGAGTGATTTCTATCTTGTTTTCAATTGAAAAAACAAAGGTAAAGTTTTCATGCATAATTCTTTTGAGCATTGGCAACAAAGAGCGTTTTTTTGTTTGTTTTTGAGATCTTGTTGAGATTTTGGTTTTGGGTTGTCTTGCATGGTTGTGTGGTGATTGTGAGGTTTCATTGTGAAAATTTGAAAAGAGAAATATCTCTCTCCCTCCCATAGCTAGAATTCATTGAATTCAATGATTTGCATTGACATATTTTCATTTCTTTGGTTGGTTCAAGAATCACAACATCACTAAAGTTTCATTCATCTTCCCTTTACTTGAAAAAAAAGAAGAAGAAAGGATTTCACAAATTAAAATCAACTAGACTCTTTTATTTGCTAGGAAACCAACATTAGTTAGGCTTAGAGCCTTGGAATAATATTAGAGAGTTAATTTTCCATGGCCACCAAATGAAACATAGAGTCATTAACGACTGTAAAATAATTTTTTACAACGAGTGTGTCGGGAGCCTCCTCTAACATAGGAGTTAAGAATGAGGTCCAATTGGTATTGCTTGCCTAATAGTTTTGGTGTGGAGTGCTAGTTTTGGTGATTACCCTTTCCTTCTAGTTTTGGTTTTTACGGTATCGCTTTGACTACTATGTATATGGGGGTTTCACTAGTGCTGACACCTCCTTGTGAGGTAGTTCTTTTGAATCTTTAGGAATAGTTACCTTTCCCTTAAATGTTATCGGACCTATGACTGTCTCCCTAGTCATTGATTATGAGGTGGTAGCCTTAGTGACAGGTATCCTACAAAGGAGAATGTAGGTGGGACATGCATGTAGTACCTAGGGAAAACATTAATTCATGGTATTAGTTCTCCCAAAGGGTGCATGCCTTAATAAATGGTACTTGCAGTGGTCAGGGATGTTTCATGGAGATCATCATAATTTCTCTTCATACCTACGCTAGCCAATCTTGTAGGGACTTATTCTCTCCCAGAGGGTTGTTTTTCGAAAGGTCCCCTGAGCTATCAGTTTTCTTTCTATTTCCTATATTGGTTAGGGGTGTGCTCCTTGGTTCTCAGTCTACATCAAACTTAGGTTGAAGTATGTTTTTTATTTTCACATATTATATTCACCGAGTTTGAATCATCAGGATGATCCCATCGACTATGAGGACTTGAGCCCATCATGGAGGTACAACCACCTATTAAGTGGTGTAAAGTAGGTGACCATGAATTCGAAGATTCTCATCTCTGGTTTGAGGAGTGCGGGCCTATTGAAGTGGATGTGGTTGATGAAATTCCTCCACCTAAATTTAACCCTCCTTTGACTGATTCTAATTCCCCCATACTAGTCCAAGTTAGGGCATTCTTTAGTGAACCTTTTTCTTTATTCAAAGATCCTCACATCATGTCGGGCCTAATTGTTTCATCCAATGTGGATAATACATAAACCCATGAGTGTGTCTGGGAGCATCCCAATGATGTCCATATTATCATCCTTGAGTACCAATGAACCTACACCACCTTTTCCCATGTCATAATGTCCCTCCATTTGGGGGATACCAGTTGTTTCTTTCTTTCCTTCCATGAGTATACCTAGCATTCCAATGGCCATCCTACCATTTATGATTCCCACACCTAGATCTTATTCCAGTGGGGTGCCAAGCCTTGGTTTCAAGATCGGGAGTGGAATTCCTTCCACCGGTACCATTCCTATGAGCATCTCGACAATGTCGAGTGCTATTTTTCCATTTGGGTTGAACATACCTAGTGGTTTTGGGACTTTCCGTAGTCATCTTGGGCACAATAATGTGCTCGGAGGATTTAATTTTCCATGTTTTAACACACCTTTCCCTGGGGGGAACTTTAGACAATTTGGTGGCTATCCATTCACACATACATATGGTCCGAGGGGGTTCTTCCCCAAGGCTATTTTTGGGAATGATTTTTGTTTAGGGTCTATTTCTACTCCTGAGGACATTCCCCTTGGGGGCATGTATAGTCCCAAGAGCATTCATGCTCTTGGGAGTGCTTCCATTCCTGGAATTAATTACCCTTCTAGAACCCTAGATCCTTCTAGAATGAAAAACATGGGGACCACAAAGTTCATTTAGGTCTCAAGGAACTTCATCCTCGTCTCAATATTCATTTTCTCATAAATCGTTTCCTTTCTTGAAGACGTTATACTTTTTCAATCTATCACGTTTGAAAAATGACCCCATTTCCCATGACCCTTCATGGTCGATTATACCTTCTAAGATCCCATTGGACATGCCAAAATTTGAAGGAAAGTTAGGAGAAAAACCATCCACACACATAATGACATATCATTTGTGGTGTTCATCCAACTCCTTGATGGATGACAGTATAATATCACGTCTTTTCCAAATATCCCTGACCTGAAGTTTTACCAAATGGTATATTGAATTGAAGGGAATTTCCTTCAATAGTTTTAATGACTTTTCAATGGCATTTTTAACACATTATCAATTTTGCATCTCATATGAGATATTAACATATATCTTTACATCATTACGTGAATATACTGCCACTCACATTTCCAATCATATACATGAGTGGAGACGAAGATGAAGGATGATCAAGACCTAGATTCTAGACCAACTCTTGATGGAGTGGTTCACAAAGTCTCTTCTACCACTCATTTCCATGGACATTTCTATGGAAAGGGTGGCTACTGAGGATCAAGCCATATTGTGTTCCCAACACTTAGATTTTATTTATTCTCAGTCGAGAACTATTTATGATAGAATTCTGTATTCTCCACGAATACTTACAGATCTAAGAAAATTGAACCCAGGAACCCATGCCAATGGTGTGATTGGTTTTGTATCCCATGCATCTATGAGCCAACTCACAGATTGAATGAGTCATATGACAATTTCATCAAACTCGTTAGTTATTGCACCTATTTCTCAAACTTCCCTAGTCCCCACTCAGACATCTAAGGTGAATTTAGTGCAATCCATGCAACCGAAGAATCCTTAGCAACCTAGAGGAAATAAGACGAACAAAAAGAAAAACTTCATCACTAAGTGAGGGACTTCTCCAACCCAAAAAAATCAAGTGGGGGAACAAAAGAGAAGAAGAAGAGTTGCTTCCCTTGCGCAATTTGTGGGGAGGACCATCCTACTCATTAGTCTCCTCAGAAGGATGAGGTCCACAATTTCTTGGCATAACAAAATCCCCCCCAGTAGCCTATTGCATCAACTCATCCTTTCACTCCTCAACCTCAACAAATGGTTACAAAAAATACTACCTCTCTACAAGGGGTCATGACAGGTACCCCTCAGTATGAGGGGTTGTCCTTGAATGCTACAATTTTCATGTGTGACTCAACAATCTCCCTTCAAACTCGAGTGTGAAACTATGACAATCTCGAGACTACTCCTTCCACACAAGAGTATTCTTCTTATTCCTAGTTGGATGGCCCTATTTTGATTGACAAGCCATTGCTTGACACATTTATTCCCCCCCTGAATGATGTTCCTTGACGTATGACACATAATCCAAATGCATAGGCCACCCAAAACTATAGTATTGTGGAAGACTTGGCCCAAGCACCATGTGCCATGTTTTCCCTCAAAGTTCTCCAAAGCGTCCCTGTGCAACATAAATATTTGTTGTGTTCTATAGGTAGGTTTGATCCCTCAGAGTCGAGTTTGATTACCTTCAGTTCTAATCAATCAAATCATAAGATTTCCTACCAAAACAATTTTCAAATCAAAGTGAGAGTGTTGGGAAAGAACATCCTTCTCATTATGGTTGATGAAGGATCCTCGACTTGTATCATGTCCATGTCATGTTGGGAGGCCATTGGAAGGAAATTTGCTCCTGATTAGTGATATTGAGGAAAAACTCATAATTGAAAATAAATTTTATAATGAGTTGGAAAATTCTCATAATTGAGCATGGAGCTTGAGGAAAAATATCATAATATAAAAATAGTTTATAACAGGTTGGAAAAAGCTCATAATTAAGCATGAAACTTGTGCATGACCTGTAATTACTTAGTTCACATGAAATCAAGCCTATCTGTAACTTGTGATTTTTTAGTTCACATTCCATGAAGCCTATCCATGACTTGTAACCACTTAAATCACATGTCATGAAGCCTATCTCCAATCTCTTCTAAATTTCTATCAGAAGAGGCCAAATCAAGGAGATGGGGGAGTGAGAGTTTGAGATTGATTACGTTGGAAAAATAGAGAGAGAAGATCAAGTGGCTCAGGGGGAACATTGGGAACCTGGAACTAGGAGGAATGCAACTTTCATCTAAGGTAAAAGTTGATGTACTTCTCCATTTCATACTAACATAGATCTATGGTTTTCCCCTTTCATGTTTTCCATTTTTAATAGAAAATGTTAGATATGATCTCACCTTGAATAGATCATAATATATCCAAAATAGAATTGAGTTTCCTAACACTTGTAGAAGTTATAGAATTGGTATTTGTTTATTTCTTGTGTATAGGAAGAAGATCATAGGAGTTGGATCTAGGATCTCAAGAGTTGCATCCGTCGGACACACAAGGAAAACCTTTGATAAAGAGGTATGCCATTCTATACATTAGTGTAAAAGGAAACAAATTTAGTTATATCTACGGAATACTATATAGGAATCTAGCCCCTTTGTCTATATTGGATCAAGGGCAGATCCAAGGGATAATTGGCTTATCTGTAGGCCAAATTTATCCACAACAAAATTATTGACTCCACTAGGGACACACTTTGTTTTCTTCCTTGGCTCTCTTAAGGAGTTTTTCCCTTAAAATAGGGTTGTGGCCTTCAAATAAAATTCTGTAAATGTTTGTGTAGAATCTGAAGGAAATAACTATAGATCTGGATTTATATAAAAAATTTATCATGTTCAAAAAACAAATCATCCAAATCAGTGTTTGGAAAGAGAACTTATTGTTGATTTAAAATCAATTGTTTTGCATATTTTTCGTGATGACCACGTGGACTATTTGGATAATATATTTTGATAGGGAAATCATATTATAGCCAAATAAAATCCATTAGATAGAGGATTTTCTAGGATTTATTTTTATATATTATACTATATGTTTCTAGTAAATACAAAGTACACTACAACCCCTGCAAAGTTTCTCTCCCAAACTGTACATCTCCATCAGATCCTTTTTCCAAAATTTGGGTTTTTGATCCTGTAGAGACATTGGAGTGTGCTTCGGTGCATCACTACCAATATCCTACATCCCATTTTGTTGTTTTCTAGTTTTGGTTTGCATATTTTTTTTCTAGATTAAATTAAGAAAATTTTTGCATTTCAATTGAAAAACAAAAGTAAAAAATTGCATGGATAAATCTTTTCAACATTTGCAACAAAGAGAATTTTTATGTTTGGTTTTAAGATCTTGTTGATATTTTGGTTTTGGATTGTCTCACATGGTTTCTTGGTGATTGTGAGGTAAAATTATGAAATTTTCAAAGAAAAAGGCGTTGTTCCCTCCCATAGCTATAATTCATTGAATTGAATGATTTGCATTGAAGTTTGTGTATTTATTTGGTTGGGTCAAGAGTCACAACATGAATAAAGTTTCATTCATCTTCCTTGAGTTTAAAAAACAACCATAAGAAAATATTTCTTAACTTTAAATCAATTAGAATTTTTTCTTTGTTAACACATCAATATTAGCTAGGCTTAAAGACTTTGAGTAGGATTGGAGAGTGAACTCTCCAAGGCCACAAAACAAAACCTAGAGTCATCAACGAGTGTAAAATCTATTTTTACAACCAGTGTGTCAGGAACCTCCTCTAACACAAGATTTAAACACGAGATTGGATCGGGGCAAGTAGGGTGATTACCCCTCTCTACTTGTTTTGGTGTTTGAGATATTTCTTTGACTACTACATATTCATGGGTTTCATTAGTGTCAACACTTCCCTATGAGGTAGTGTTTTCGAAGCTTCGAGCATAGTTACCCTGCCCTTACGTTTATTCGGATCTATGACTGTTCGCCATATCATTGATTGTGAGGTGGTAGCCTCAAAGACCACTCCTAGGTAGCCTACAAAGGTTATTGTAGGTAATACCTAGGGCAGACGTTCACTTACGGTCTCAGTACCCTAGAAGAGTGACCGCCTTAATAACGAGTACCTTCACTAGTTAGGGTTGTTTCACGTAGATCATAATAACTATTCCTCATACCTTCACTATCCAATCTTGTGGGGATTTCATCTCCCCGAGAGGGTTGTTTTTTAGAAGGCATCTTGAGCCATTAGTTTGCTTGTTATTGCCTAGATTTATTAGGGGTGTGCTCTTTGGTTTTGAGTCTATGATGCAGGAGCATCGCCAACTCATCAAGCGAGCCAGCATGGAAGCGGAGGACAGCTAGACAAGCCAACACAAATTTTGAAATGCCTTGGAAACTGTTGCGTGATCTTAAATGAGTCATTTAAGAGGAGGTGTCTTTTTATATTGTATTGGACCTTGAGCAGATAACTCTCGTCCTTAGGTAGATAGACGACATTTAATTTACTTAATGCAATTAGATAGGAATTTAATTCTATATTTGATAGCTTAGAGTTCAAGAGGGAAAATGGATATAGACACCCTCATTGTATTATTGTAACATTATTTAGGAGCAAGAAGAGAAGAGAAAGAAGAGAACTGTATGAAGAACACCCATGTACATGCATTTGAATTAATAGAATAAGCTTTGATTCAATTTCATGGTTATGTGTTGTTTCTCTGTGTATTGATATTATGCTCATGAATGTTTGTTCCTTTCATACATTTGCTTTTATATGCTGTGTATGTGATTTCATGTGTGAATTGAATCTGAGAGCGAGATGAAATGAGTTTCAATTGTTTCTCTAATTGAGCCAGAGAATTCCTACAAGGAGTGCAGTCGAATCGTCTGCAAGGAGTGCGTTGGCGGAAGGGTTCAATTAGAGACAAATCTTGCTCTCATTTCCTCAAAAGTGTAGTAAGGAACAATGTCATGCAAGGAGTGCGTAGGCCAAGGAAAAGCCTCAGGGTTGCGAACCTGAGAAAAGCTTCGAAAGACTGCTACTGCAGGAGTGCGCATAGTCGAGCGACTTCAACACTTAGACGTTGTTGAAGGTTTGCCGCAAGGAGTGCGTGCAAGAAGTTCTCTGAAGGACTTTGGAGAAGTCGAGAACAAGCTCAGGAGGGATAGGCCTTTGAATTCACTGAAGGATAAGTGCAGGGAAGCTGCCGTGGAAAGTCTAAAGGAAGCATCGTAGGTTGGCGAGCAGGTGGAAGAGTCTCGCGGTGAGACACTTCTTCATTTCACAGAATTAGCAAAGGAAGAACGGACGGACGAAATCCTTTGAGGAGATTTCGTGAAGTCCCAAGGGTCGTTGAATCTTGCATAGTTGCAAGGAGGTTACAGTGAGAACGTCAGGGGTTTGAAACTCAAGAGGAGTGTAACTGTTGATCTAGGTCATAGGGGCCATCGGATCCACATGTGACATCGCGTGTCGGGGATTCGTGAGTCGAAGTCCCAAGCTGTTGCAGCGAGAATCGCGATATCGCGATCCGCGATATCCCAATAAGATCAGAACCATTCGTTGTTGAGGACTCGTGTCAGGAGATCCCGAGGAGTCGGAGATCGGAGAATCGGGGTTTCTGAGGAAAGGAAACACTTGCCGCTTGGAATAGCGAAACGCGATATCTCGACGGAAGGGTCGTGTGGGCCACAGTCTGGGCTATTGGAGGATAGGTGGCATACCATATCGGGGATCGGGAAAAGGTAAGTCTCGAATCCTTTGGCATCAGAATTCGTGATCCCGCAAATTCCAAAATCCCGACAGAGGTAACGGGAGGTAGAAAAGTCAACCCACACGTGTGCATCGGAGTATCAGCACATCGGGGTTCGGAGGTTGGAAATTCCATTAGTTGACGTCGCAAGTAGCGATTTCCCAATAGGGAGAACTCCGATAGCAGGGGAGAAAGACAACATTGACTTGCATCGAGTTTCAGGAAATCGTGAAGCATGAAACACGTGACCATAGGATTCATGAAATCGCGAAGTTCGATTTCCCTATTTCTAAGGGGGATCACTTGAAGAGTTGCTGTGGGTAAGGAAAATTCCTGACAGGGAATCAAAGGAACCTTTGAGTTCTTCGGGCCGAGGAAGAAGAGAAGATTCTGTGAGAGAGGACGTGCTCTGAGGAGTGCGGTTGCGTCAGGTTACCTCAGCCTTAGGTTGAATTGTGGTTTTATTTTCACATATTATATTCATCGTGGATGAATCACCGCACCGGTCCCATTGACTATGAGGACTTGAGCCCATCACAGAGATACAACCACCTCTTAAGTGGTGTGAAGTAGGTGACCATGACTTCAAAGAGTCTCATCTCTTGTTTGAGGAGTGTGGGCTTGTTGAAGTGAAAGTGGTTCACAAAATTCCTCCACCTAAATTTAACCCTCCTTTGACTAGTTGTGATACCCCTATAGTATTCTAGGTTATGGATTTATTTAGTGAACCTTTTTCTTTGTTTAGTAACCCTCACATCATTTCGGGCTCAAGTGTTTTGTCCAATTTGGCTGAGAAATCAATCCCATCCATGAGTTTGACTGTGGGCATCCCAATGATGTTCACCTTTCCATTCTTGAGTACCGTTGGACCTATACCATCTCTACCCATGTCATCATGTGTTTCTATTTAGGGTATACTGACAATGTCTTCCTTTCCTTCCATGAGTTTACCTACCATTCCTACCCCTATCTCATCAATGTCGATGCCCACATATGGATCCGCTTCTATTGGGGATCCAAACTTGGGTTTCATCATGGGAGGTGGAATTCCCTCTATCTCTACCATTCCTACATGTAGCCTGGTAATTTTGAGTGTTGGTTTTCCTTTCGGTTGGAATATACTAAACGAGTCTAGGGTTGTTCCTAGTTACTATGGTGGAAACAATGTTTCTAGGGGATTCAGTTAAATTTTTATATACATACTTTTTAGGTCATTCTTGTTGTGCTATGTTGGTTTCTTTTCTTATACTTCCTATTATTTCTTATGAACCGAAAATAATAATTTTATATGACATTGAAATTAGACACACATCATAGAAATATCAACATTCATNAATTTTTATATACATACTTTTTAGGTCGTTCTTGTTGTGCTATGTTGGTTTCTTTTCTTATACTTTCTATTATTTCTTAGGAACCGAAAATAATAATTTTATATGACATTGAAATTAGACACACATCATAGAAATATCAACATTCATATTTAGTTTCCAAATGTAATAGAAAGAAAATTTATTTGTATTTACTAGTGTATTTGTTTTTCTTGTGTTGTTTGTGATCCTTGGCTACTGATACTTTCTTCACTTGTCCAACTTTTCCTGATTTAAACATTTGAACATTTGTTATGTAAAAGTCAAGTATAGATGATATATTTTATATTTATTTGATATCAATATGCACCCTTCATATTTCCATTCTTTTTTTTTATATGGAAATATGTACATAAACTATGCAATTTCTATGAGCATATAATATATTATATAGTTTAGAAATGCTCCTTACATGTGCATGATGGAATTTTTCCTTCAATTGTCTAACTTTTTCTGATTTAAACATTTGACAATTTACTATGTAAAAATAAAGTATAGATGACATATTTTATATTTATTTCATATCAATATACACCCTTCATCTTTTCATTTTTTTTTATATAGATATATGTACATAAACTATGCAATTGCTATGAGCATATAGTATATTATATAGTGAAAAAAATGCTCATTACAGGGGCATGATGGAATTGCTTGGTGCTATGCCACGGAAGCCTATAAATGAAGAATAATGATGCATTGTAAAATATTGTGACATCAACAAATGTTTGTTGAAAATCCTTCTATAATTGATATTTTAAAAACATCAAACAAATAATTATGATGGATTGGATATGGGATATCCCAAGGATATATAAGGAATTAAAGACTTATTAGGAAAAGAAAAAAAAAATTGTATTCTTCACCATAAGACCATAGTTTGAACATCACATAAGATATTAGACACCATAGTTTCAACATCACATAAGATATTAGATATATACATAGTGTGAGGTTATCATGGAAAAATAACAAATACTAAAAATAGAAACATATAACTTGTAGGTAGGTGATAAACAAGAAGTTTAGATTGACAATTACTAATTGAATAGTATAAAATTTAACCAAAGCTATTGTATTAAAAATTTAATCAACATATATGTACATTTTTGTCTCTAATACCATTAGATATAATACTTGTGGTTGTTATTAATTCTAATTGCAAAGGAAATGCTACCTAGCCCCTCATTGTAGAGGAATGAACAATATTTTGCAAGATAAAAAAATATGCACTTTCCAATGAGGGGAGATATGTTGCATAAAAATGAAAATAATGGAAGTTTATAATGAGAATTGAGAAACATATGATGCATTTTCTTATTAAAATGAAAAAAATGGAATTTCATAATAAATTATTATTATAAAAATACCAAAGCAAAG
>SNQJ01S0006042.1:81359-110696 GCA_010110895.2 Picea sitchensis
ACCCTAAAATAAGGAAAGTGGGCCAAGTGACCTAGAAGATGTTTTTAAGGAAGCTACTTGGAGAGTATAAATAAGAGGCAAGGCTCTCTCATTTTAATCACACTTGAGAATATTGAATATCTATAGGTGTATGAGGTAAACAAGGATATCTAAGCCAAATTTTTGAGGAAAGGTGAAGAAAAGAAGGCCGGAATGCAAGGAAGGATAAATTCTTTTGATGGTGCTTTCTAAGGTATGTTATTTACAGGTCATCTCACCATTTCAGCTATAATGTTTTTTATATAATGATTCAGAGTGTAAAATTTCTATTCCATTGAATAAACATACCTGAGTATCTACGATAAAAAATTCATCTTGTGGGTCTTTGTATTTTGGGAGTTACACTCCGTGGAAAATAGGGTTTGTGGCTAGTCCCGAAACTAGTAGAAAACAAGTGTTTCGGGTAAAAAAATCATAACTTCTTCATAATAGATCAAAATTTAGTGAGACAAAATGTGTTGGTTGGGGTATAGTCTATAGTATTTTGTGTAATAGTTTCATATTAATTTAATGAATATTTAATGCGGAGAACGCTCTACAAGGTCGCTCTCTAGAATAAGACAAAATTCAACAAGGTATGCCATTTTTGCTATAACTCCTTTTATGAAAGGTTTCAAGTAGTGACACCTGGAGGAATTTCATAAAACACACTGAAGAACATTGTGTATCAGTTTCATATCTTTATACATTATAGGTTCAAAGTTATGATTACTTCAAGTTAGGGTTGTTGACTAATCCAAAACTAGGCATGTGAGACTGAATAAAAGTTTGATGAAAATGCTAGTCTATTGTTGTTAAATTTAAGGAAGGTTTGTAGGAATGTGATTATATACAACAGGTCTATTATAGAGCTACAAATCAGATTTGTATGATGAAATTGATGAGGGATTTTGGTTGAGGTACATGTTGAGTACATGGTTGAGACAAGTAGTTGATGAGTTGGCACATAAATGAGGTGTATAGTTGATGATGTTGGTACATATTGATGAGTCTTAGTTGATGAATAGTTGACACATGATTGGTACATACTTGGTACATGGTTGTATGCACTTGTTTATGGTATAGGTTGATTACAGGTTGGTGCATGGTTGATGCACTTGTTTATGGTACAGGTTGATTACAGGTTGAGGTACGGGTTGATGCATGGTTCAGATTTATTGGTACAGGTTTACAGTGGTATATCTCACAGTGATAGTGCGACAGTGGTTCCATCATTCTACTTCTACTTCAGGGTGGCAGGACGGGGCAAGGAAAGGTGGTTGTAGCCACCTTCCAATTGTAGCCAGAGAACATAGGGGGTTGTATCCTCCTTCTAGTTGTAGCCAGAGAATTGGGGAGTTGGAGCTTCCCTCAGGTTGTAGCCTAAGAAACTAGGGGGTTGGAGCCTCCTTCCAGTTGCAGCTAGAAAACAAAGGAAGTTGGTGCTTTCAATGAATGCAATTCTTCAAGACATATAAGAAAAATCATTCCGTGGTTTTCTCCCGATTTGGGTTTCCATGTAAAACACTGTTATATTGTGTATGTGTGTGATTGTTTATTTCTTACTGCTCATTATTGGATAATAATTCTACATTGATATAACATTTGAAGAAAAAGGATTATAATTACTTTATTACTGATTCACCCCCACTCTTAGTAATCCAACAGATATTGTATGGAAGGGAAGTTTGGAACTCATTTTTTAGACTATCATAAACCATGTTATCTTATAATTATCCATATTTGGCATTTCATCCATATAATCATGGAGGAAGTTTGATCAAATCCATATGCATTTGATAATTTAAGCTAGTATCCCCCTCTCTCGTTGAGATGAAGGTTATGACTAGATAACATAAGACAATTAACATGAGAGACAAGAGGATTATTGAGTTCTCTTCAAACTTCTATCACATGAAGCCCATGACTAAGCAAGGAGAACCAACTTCATTCATTGATGATTTTCTAGAAAATATTCAAAAAAGAAATAATAGTTCAAATTGATTTTCATATATGCCCATTTGTATTGGGTAAGTTATGGATGTGAGGTGGACATAGAACATAGATGAAATGACTAGTATAATATAATAGAGATATAACCTAGAAACATTAGAAAACATAGAATAATATACATATAACACAGAAAACATAATACTAGAACATGATAATATCCTTGGGACAATGACACTTATAGTTTGATGAGTGTGTCTAAATTTGATCTATATTCATATTTTATAAATGCATAAAAGGTAGGATAAATGGGTTTTGTTTATGGCCAACTTTAGTTAGGAATTTGTTTTCAATGGTTAGTAAGATACATCCTAAACAAGTATTTTAAATATGTACGTATTAACATTGAGTGATTAAGATAATTGATTCACATGATTTATAGCATGAAATGACTTAATAAGGACTTCAAAAGACTTACAAATCATAAGTGTGATAATTACTGTCTTTTTATCTGATCCAAACATGCAACTATTATCCATGCCTTACATAATAATTTTGTTTATATACATTTAATAACACTAAAATGATGACAATATCACAAATTTAAGAACTTTTTACTATTTAATTTAATTTATTCAATTATTTAAATCATAACAATCTAAAAAGGATAAAAATTCCTTGTTCCCTTTTTCAAAGGAAGTTTATTATTGGGTCTAAAGAACAATACATTGGAAAAAGTTATCAATGAGAAAACATCTTGGAAAAAGTTATCAATGAGAAAACACCCTATAACTATTATATATATTAACTTATTCACATATTTGGATAATTTTAATCTTATTGTAAAATCAATGAAGTCAAATGTTATGCAGATCTCGAAGAATGGACACGTGGAAGAGGATATTGGAATTTTTTTTGGTGAGAAGCTTATGTTTCATATATCAAAGGCATGGTAGTTCTTAGCTTCTTGAATAAGGATAGTAGCGATGCAAATGAATCTATACAAGATAGTTACAAAATATGTAGTTTACGAGAAAATGGAAGATGTTATGTTTCATATATAAAATGCATGATAGTTATTATGTTCAAATAAGGATAGTACTGATGCAACGAGAAAATGGAAGATGTTATGTTTCATATATATAATGCATGATAGTTATTAGTTTCAAATAAGGATAGCAGTGATGCAAATGAATTTGTATAAGGTAGTTACAAAACATGTAGTTTATAAGAAAATGGAAGATTTTATTTAGCCATGGAAACAATGTAATTGGAGGTTTAGTTTCAAACATGTCACTCTTGTTTGAATTTTGAAGACATTGTTGCCTCAGAGTCAACGCAATTATCTTTTTTTATCATTGCAATTACATATTCCTAAGATGGTTGAGACAACACTTCTTATAACTTGAAGAAACAATAATTTTATTGTTAGTAATATGCAAATAATTACACTGATTTCAAATTTCACTCGTCATTAGTTATCTTATTGAGATGGTTGAAATATATATGAAATCAAGGATTGAAATTTGAGCATTCAAGTTATGGTTATAACTGCAATTAATTTAGGATATAAGTAATTATTTGTTGCAATCCAAATTTGATGCACGAGCATCCTACCTCCCTCAAATTATTATTTTGACAAGACCTAGGGGGTCTTCATTTCACTAAGGGAGTTGGTTTCCTCATGTTTTTTTTATTGTATTTTCCTATGTTTTATGATTTAGAAAAGAGACATAGGATAGGGGTTTGATAATGAAAGTGAGGATTTGATTGTAAATGTGCTCGAATGTGTGAGAACATGAGAGGAGTTGAGATATCTTAGGATAGTTGTAGATCTCATGAGAATTTTGTGTATTTTCTTGAGTAATTTGTGGATCTAGAGATCCTAGGAGATTGATTAAGATTGTTAGTTGAGAGGTTTGTGGATCTGAAACAAAATTGGTTTCAGGATCCTCTTATACAAATGATTGTAAGCCTTGAGGGCATGGGAGATGGCCAATTGAGTGGAAATTAGTCCAGGGAGAGTGGTGGCCAATTAAGTGGAAATTAGGCCAAGAAGGTGGTCATCCAGAGTGAGATAAAGCGAAGAGAGAGGAAAGAGACCTATTGAAATGTAATTTAGGTATGAGAAGCCATTGAATCCTTATGTAAATTCATGTACAGTAAGTGTGCATATGGGTAATTGAAGAAAATGACACTATGTTTCGAGTGTTTCTCAATAAATATCTATTCATTGTGTGTGAGGAATCTATGTTACTTTGAATGTTATGTCTCTATGGAAGTAGGTATTGATAGTCTCTGAATATCTGTGTAAGTGATGTTTGCAGAACTTAGGGTTTTGTTGTCAATTCGAGGAAGAGGAGTCTAAGGGGAACATAACCTATGAAGGATATCATTGATGTGATCATCGATCATTTTAAAGGATCGATGACCCTATCATAATTGCAGGTGCATAGCCGAAGATCCGTATCGTGGAAGAGGTTATAGGCATCGTCGATCTCTTGGTATCGATTGTGGACCATTGGATGAAAGAGATAATATAGGAGTTATTGGATCATTGGAGAATGACTTAAGAGAAACAAGAGCCATCAAATCCTATCAGGACTCATCGCAACTATCGGATCATCTAAGCGATAATTGGAATTTTTTTGATCCAAGTGGAAGGGTCAACCATTTGTGATCGTTAGATTAGGGATCAATACAGAGGAGGACTGTTGGATTTCATTACAAAGTAAGGAGAAACCTCAATCATTCGTCCAAAACTTGATTAGGTCCCAATTGTAGATTTAGGTTGGAGGGGAGTTACATGGAGAGGAGATCTGATCATCAGTTAAAAGGTTGGATCAATGGTTGGAATTGAAAGCATAAATTGGAGTTGCATGAGAATTAATTTTATGGCGGTGTTCTGCTATTAATCTAGACCATCTGTTGATTTGATGATGTGTCGCTTACAAATTAACATGCGCAATATAAATTTGTTAACACACCATCTTGTTAGATTCATGTGGGTTTTTCATCTCAACGTTTGATTAAAAAAAGACCATTGGATCACCATTGAGGTTGGCTAGCGTCTCCACCTTTGATCACAAAAATCAAAGGAGGATCTACAGTCAGACTAAGAGCTCTGAGGAAGTAAGCACCTAGTTTTTAAGCACTCTGTCATGTCCATTAATCACATGGTTGAAGGATAGGATCTTGGGCTTAGAGTTGTTATATATACAACAAAC
Organism: Picea sitchensis; assembly: GCA_010110895.2. NCBI lineage: Eukaryota > Viridiplantae > Streptophyta > Pinopsida > Pinales > Pinaceae > Picea > Picea sitchensis. The sequence goes on from SNQJ01S0006042.1 coordinate 86,555, forward strand.
ACCTTTTTAGGTTGGGTTATGGTTCTAACAATTTTTAAAGGGGAATTAGGTAAGCACCTAATCGCTTAATATGTCACATGATTTTAGATAGATCCTTGGACACCCTTTGTGGGTTTAATGTGCAACCTAGCTGAGTAAAGGTTTCCTAATAGTGGATAAGGCCTGCACCAAGCTATCAAAAGTAGGGAAGGATTGATTGCAAAGAAGGCAACGTTATGGAATTGTAGGAACAATATTTCCATTGCTATTGATTTTAAAGAAACAATGTCACAATTAATATTTTTAATCAAATTTTCCTATGTTGGAGCTAGTATCATATTTTTTTCCAAGGAAATGTACTCATAGAAAACCCTCTAGATATTTCCTTGTGATCTATGGATGGTAAGCAGGGTAAATTGTTGATCGTGATTATGGGGCCTCACCCCATGGGAATCAGGAAAGTCGAACCCATGACCAACAACAAGCATTATAAACTCATGTCTGGCTCTAGACCAAGTGAGCTAACCCTCAAGACTATATCTAGTATCATATTACAAGAGATATTAAAAAATTTACCCAATAGTAAAAAAATTAGCGATTTCATTTTGGTTGCTTTGAACATAAAATGATTTCTATACTTTTGATATAAGTTGTGCGATTGTTTCAAAAAAAGTATATTTTTAATGTTAAGAAAGTATATGTTTAATGTCAAGTTCTAGATATCGATGAGTTAGTATTAAAAAGAAAGCATAGTTCCTTCTCTAGTCTTGTCATATGAATGATTAGGTTAAGTAGAAGCTACTTTTCTTTGTTCAATTTTTCCATTTTCTTTTTCATTTTACATTGGAAATTAACAATCTACTATAGTTAGGATAGATCATATTTGAGGTTTGTGCATTTGCATTGGTATATAACTAGGCACACATATGTATATCAATTTCTGAAAAGAAGAATTTGTCTTGATTATATTTGTGAACATACCTTTTGGAACATTGTTTCCTTTGTTGAGTTCCTTCTTCTTTTTACTCATGCCCTCTTCTCCTTCAGCCAATCTATAATTATTCTTTTACATTTTAAATGGACCGAATGAAATGTAGAACAAAAGAAAATCTACAATATTAACAAAGAATAAATGAAATGCAAAGTAACATAAAACAAATAAAACTAGAAATATGTACCTTTTATTTCTTCTTCGATGTTTATTTTTTGTTTGTCATTTGTTTACAGTGTTGAGAGTTTTCTCGATATATTCTACATTGAATAAAGTAGTTAGTAATGCAAATAAATTTTGGTAAATTGAAACGGACAATCATTTTTTAAGTTCACTTAATACATACAATGAGTTAAAAAATATTAAATTCCATTCATGGAAATTATAATTGCAACCCTAGAGTAGGACAATCCAATGTTAAAACAACATATTTAGCTATTATAAAATTTCCAAACCTTTGGGTTGTAAAAAATATACACAATCTCTATGGCAAAATATTTTTCATCAAAACATATGTAGGGATGCAATCAAATAGAAAGAATAAGATTGCAAATACTGTCAAGAGTCCTGCACAATTATACAAAGATGATACCAACCTAAAAAATGCCCAATTTGAAACGAATTTCATTGTTAGTCCCCATCGAAGGTGTAGAGAGACTATAGAGATCGATAAATCATTGACTTCATATTAACTTGCCCTTTAACTATAAATTTTTGCACAATATCTATTGTTAGAACTAGAGAATAGATAGCATTATTTTTTATATAATAAAAAATAATTATTTGTCATCATCTCATTGGAGAATAGATTCAAAGTCTTATTGCCAGCTTCACTATTCCCAATGGTTTAAATGTTTAGATATCCAAAGTTTTGAGCATCAACGCTCTTTTTGTTTTTGTTTTTATTTTTATTGAAATCTTTACATACCAAAAGTTTTGAGCATTGCCACTCTTTTTGAGGTACTTGAATAGGCCTGAAAACTTAAATGTTTACATAGCACGATGCCGTTAAACAAGCTTGACAACCTTAAATGTTTACTTAAATAGGCCTGTCAGAGTACATTTTTCCTCCAATTTTCGCATACAATCTTGCAGTGAATTTAGGGAATATTGTTGTCCACCGCCACTCGCATAGTCATCATATGTTTCATATTTCTTCTATGTTTGGAATGAAATTTTGTCATCATTGAAGATACATATATTCTTTATTGGTTCACTACTTCGTTGGTTGTTGTTTGTTGTTGTTTGGTTCAACTTTTCAAGGTTGAAGTCCTGCACCTGCAGTTGGACCTGTTGGTGCTTTCTCACTGGTTTGTTGCTTGCCGCTTGCTTTTGTTTTCTTCAAATTTGCAAGGTTGGATTCTTGCACCTGCATTTGGAGTTTTTTTTGCACTTTGTAGGGTTCAAATCATGCACCTGCAATTGGACCTGTTATTTTGTCGTTCATCATTGATGAGTAAGTTTCAATACCATAGTTTCATTCGTATTCATTGTTTACTGTTTACTGTTTACATTTTTCAAGTAATAATGTTTAAATATTTATTCATCACTTTTATCCCACAGACTTTCCATAGAGGTTGGCATATCTTTTCCTCCTTCTCTTAAATTTTCCTCCAATGATCTAGATTTTATGAGAAGAACAAAATGAACACAGATTATTAAAATATGATTAACACAGAATAACAGAGATACAATAAAATTGGTTTTCTATTCAATAATGAAATAAGATGAAATTGTAAAATGCAGTGGAAAACAAGCTTGTTGGAATGGTGGCAACTTATCTCTGAGAAGAGATGTGACGACTGCACTCATTCATAAGAAGATCATTAAAATGAGGATCTTAAGGATTTTTTAAAAATAAACTGGAATGTCACAAACCCTCGACATATAAAAAACCTAACCCTACGAGATGAAGCGCCAAAAGTCATGTGGGCCCTGTTTGGGTAAGTTAGTACATCAACTTCATGGGGTCATAAATTTTGCATACGATCTCCATTTGGGGCGCACGATATCTCGTTGGAAAGTTATCGTTGAGGATATTAATTTTGGAGTCTCAACCAGATCATTTGGCTATCATTGAGAAGATCGATCCTGAAAAACCTTCATTTAGGCCCTCAAAATGGCCCCAGAAGTTAAAAACTGCTAAAAATAGTAAATTACCAAAATTGCCAGAAAATTGTTTTGAGCCAATTGGAAAATGTGGGTGGCCACTAATATCCACCTAGATCATCCATTTTTTCCCCCAAACTCTACACCATGTGCATGCCAATGTCATCTGCACAACTCCGACTGTCATTTTTTCTAGCATTATAAATCTTGGTCCTTTGTCATATGTGACGAAGTGGAAATCTAATGCCTCAATTGAATAAGGAAATTATTTAGCCTTCCCACCTTAACCGGGAATGAATACCTACCTATCCCCATAGGAATCGAACCCGTGTCTTTCACATGAAAAGACAATGTCAAGCTTCTTTCCTTTGCAAAATGTTCTTCTAGAAGAAAACTGTAGGTAGGTGTAGAAGGGCTAAGTATGATACAACGGTAACCAAGTTGCAAAACAATTGCACACCATTGTCTGGCATTATCCATCATTATCAGTGACATATTTCAGTAAGTTATAAAGAAAAATTTCCAGGACCTGAAATGCAAATTTTGGGTAATTCTAGGACTTGTTGTTGCACTTTGCAGGGTTGAAATCCCCCACTCACAATTGGACCTGGGATTTTGTCGTTCATCATTTATGAGTAAGTTTCAATACCATAGTTTCATTCGTATTCTTTCGTTATTGTTTACTATTTACAGTTTGCAAGTAATAATTTTTTAGGTATTTATTCATCATTCATATCCTGCAGAGTTTCCATAGGGTTTGGCATATCTTTTCCTCCTGCTCATAAAGTTTCCTCCAATTTTTTCCCCAAACTCTACATCATGTGTATTCCAATGTTGTCTGCACAACTCCGACTAGCATTTTTTCTAGCATTCCAAATCCCGCTCCTTTGCCTTATGTGACGAAGTGGAAATATAATACCTTAATTGAATAAGGAAATTCTTTAGCCTTCCCACCATGCCCTTGATGATATTCCCACCTTTCCTGGGAATGAGTACCTACATGCCTTTGAAAAATGTTCTTATAGAAGAAAACTACAGGTAGGTGTAGAAGGGATAAGTATGATACAATGGTAACCAAGTTGCAACAAAATTGCACACCATTGTTAGGCATTATCCATCTTATCAGTAACATATTTCAATAAGTTATAAATAGAAAGTTCCAGGACCTAAAAATAAAATCATGGGTAAAGGATGAAGATAGAACACAAAACGAGTCGGGTCCAAACATTAATGTTGATTTTGGAGTTTCCTCCCACATGATAAGTAGAACTCTTATAAAGGTTCATACTTCCAATAGTTGTTGAGAAGATGAAAAAAAGATTTTTAAACTGTCAAATTTCTTTTGGCCAATGGGCTTGACACATAGAAAATTGTTAGGCTGGTGTTTTGCGATTTTCTAGCTAAATCTCTTCTATATAGTTTATAAAATGGGCTTTACACATAGAAAATTGTTGGGATGATGTTTTGCGATTTGCTATCTAAATACTCAATCTTTGTACTGATAAAATTGATACTATTTTTTTATTTGCATTATCTCTTCTATATGGTTGAACACTAACTATATCTTTGTGTCTCTATCATATGCTATAGAAACCACAAAGCACTGGATTTGAGATGAACAAAGGTTAAAGGATACATACTAGAGTTGGTATGCGCTCCCAAACTTATACTTATCTTTTTTGTTATTTTCATATTATCTAAACATAACTAAGAAACATCTTGAAAATCACAACTTAAAAGATGGAGCAATCAATAGATGTTGAATGCTATCAAATAGATGCACACTCCATTGTACATGACAACATCGACCAAGTATTGTGTAACAATTCCCTTTTCGCAAGAAAAGTTAGCTCACAACACATTCTCCATATAAAGGATGGAGACTCAGACAACGACAAGGCAATGATACCATTCTCCATACCCAGTTTTTTCCTTTACTTTCACATGCTCATATATCTCAACTATCTTACACAACTATTACACTATTCCATGTTGCAGCTACAATTGTTTGACACCTATCCAAATTTATTTTCCTCAATGGAACAACAATTGCATAGAGGGCAATTTCCAACTATGCTCTTCAAAAATATAACAAAGAAAAGAGATGATAAAGAAAGGATATTTCACACAACCCAAGCAACATTTGTGACAAAATTTTGAACAGACATAGTACAAAATCTCAAGAAACTAACTAGATCGACAATTGTTGTACGTATACATATACAATTCCATCCACACTTTGCACATAAAAATTGCCTTAAACAATTTTGTGTAGTTTTTTTGTTGTACACATATATATTATATTGTTCAATATACTAACTACTATGCTCACGTGCGTAGGTTGAGGGTGTTTTGGTTGCAACAAATGCATACTCGACCCTCTTCGAGCCTGTATGTGCCAAATGAAACTCTCTTGCTTATGTCTCTACTTTCATAAATGATGGCACAATTGATTGTCTATGATGCAGTAAAAAATGACCTTACATAAATAGACATTTCCTCAATGCTTCCATCTAAACCCTCAGCAACACAATTGTACATTGTACAATTAGACAACCTGTATTACAAGATGTACTTCCTGGGTTGGCATAATTTCCATATGAAGTATACCTACAGAAAAAGGAAAACACTGTCTACATGTTACGCGACTTTCACATCCATAGAAACTTTAAATTAAATGAGGACAATGTGATACTGCATATCACCTGAACCAAAAAAAATAAAATCATATCATGCGTTGACAAGAAACAAAACAATCTGATATGTATCTGTCCATGCTACCCAATCAAGATATGAATAGATTTTTTCAGTGCCATGAAAAAGTGAACTGGAAGTGCATAAGATTATTGAGTCCAGGAATGAGAAGCATGAGGAAATACCTCATACAAGGTATCCAATTGTGAATAAATCAGGTCCATCCGTTGAGCCGTCAAAATGGCTTTATCCTTTGAACGGAACCATCAGGAATTTTCAATAATATTGCAAATTTGATATTGTTCAAACTCGATTAAGTTAAATGATGACACTCTTTTACAGAACTAGTAATGTTAGAACATTGTCAGGTCATCATGATCTTGGTTCATAGTACTATCAGAAGAAAATGTTCATAGTGATCTTGGTTCATAGTAATATAGTAATCGACAAATTTCTTAGTGCCCATTTTGGGATTTGGTTATAGACGGGATACAATGCCGAATCTCCGCTGATTTTTTCCTGTCTTGTGTTTGGCAGATTTTTGTTCATGTGCTTTCGTATTGTAGTTAAAGGTTCTCATGGGCCCGGTTTTTGAATTATGGTTGGATGATAGATTTAGGATATTAGCGGTTTTTCTATGATCTTAGAGAATATACAATACCTTCCTTACTGATGGGTGTTCTATATGCACTAAAAACATAGTAAAAACCCTCAATTAAATTGTCAACCCAAGGTAAGTAAACTTAGAGTTGTAGAAAAATATATGCCAAAGGTAGAAGGACTAGTAGGAGTATAGTCTAACTAATGAAGGTAGCTATCTAAGGCTAATCTACTCAAGCAAACCTATCTAATGAGAAAACCCTACTAAGAAATTTGAAACTAGGTAACCTATGTACTTTTGGGCCAAGGGTCGATGGATAGTCCTAAGAAAGCAAATAAAAAACTCTATGTAAAGAAAACTAGTTCAACAATAAGCAAAATAAAACTACTAATCATAATAAGCAAATGATAAAAGCAAACTATTTTAACTTGGCAACCTACATTCAATGAGCTACTATCCTATGAAAGCAAATAAATAAGCAAAGACACCTAACTAACCCTACCAAAGAAAATAGACAAGTAAGCAAAAACAACTATCTAACCTACTAAAGAAAATAAGCAAGCAAGCAAAGACAACTATCTAACCTATTAAAGAAAATAGACAGGTAAGAAAAGACAACTAACTACTGCAAGAAAAAACTTCTCATTGAACAATTATCTAGCCTAAGAGGCAAGTGGACTAAATGCTTAATGCAAAACTATTTCTAATGCATGAAAGGAAATCCATTTTATTGAAAGCAAGAAGAACTACCATTTAATGCTTAATCTATAATGAGTAAACTACTATCTAATTGATCAAAGCAAAGTCTATCTAACCTACAACAACGATAAAACTTTATCTTAATTTACGAAAACAAGAAACTATCTCTTCTAATCTACAAAAGAAAGAAACTATCTTCAATCTATGAAACACTCAAATGTAATGTTGGTGGTTGTGTGAATGTCTTCGGTGTCGGATGATATCTCAGTGACACTTGACAACAAAGGACAATTCCAATGGTACAAGCTCAACTCTAATCTCAATGAAAAAATGAAAGGTGTGGATTAAACAATCCAAGGAGAGTTTATCCATGACAAAAATAATGTTAGATACCTTGCATATTCATGTATAAACCAACAACAACATAACGGGATCATCATTCTACTTCTACACTATGTAAGCAAAACTAGATTCAATCATTAACTAAGAGATGTAATTGCATTTTAATTCTAGGAAAGGAAATTGCGTAAACGAAACTATGCTATCTATTCTAAGCATTCAAACTGTAATAAGAAAATAATTAAGAACATAATTTAAACTATGATATTGAAAAGTAAACTAACAATCTACATTAACCAACAACTAATTAGACAAGATCTATATAAAAATGAGATAAGAAAACTATAATTAAAAATTGGAATTAAATCTATACTTCCATCAATCCTTATCAAAGAAAACCCAAATCAAACTCCGTTCTATTCTAAGTAAACTCTGTTTTAAAATTTAACGATCAAATCATAAATCAAGCATAATCTAACATCTAATTGCATATGGGGTTAGTATAGAGAGAGACTTGCAAGTCTGTTCCTAATCTACAAAATCAATACATGTTAATACATTTCATCATTCTAACCTGCAAAACAATTAAAACAATTAAACTACAACAAACTAGTTAACATAATAAAAACATGCATGTACAGAAAATAAAAAGAGAAATTAATTTAAGAAATGCATAAACAATAGACTGATAGTCACCAAACTGCTGATGGGCCCCCCCAGCAAGTCATGGCTACTTCCTACAAGCACACCACAAACCCAGCTGGACGAATTCACCATTAAAACTTGAAAACGCAGTTCTGGCATAATTCTAGCAGTGTAAAATATCAAAACAGAGCAAAACAAGTTTGTCTCCAATACAATGGTTCTTCTACTTGGTTCACAATATTCTGACCATCCTAGAAATATTTATAAGCTTACAAACCAAGTGGTCGACCACAGGAGGGTCGAACCACTTCTAATTTCGGCAAATTACAATAAATGATGCCCTAACTGATAAAATAGAGTGAGCCAATAATCGCCCTCTTTGGACAACTGAAACTGAGTTGTCTAGAGCTAAGTAGTTGGAAGGGCCAAGGATAAAAAAAAACCACATTTCTGATTTTCCCAACACTGGCCGCCAATGCCATAACCACCAAGTCTCCTTCCATTTCTATGCAATACAGAGTATTGGAATGAGTGTCGGATCAGGTACCAGAACGAGTGCTGGAATGAGTGTTGAATCAAGTGTCGGAACTAGAAACATAGTGCGTTTTTCCCTATAACACCAGAAAAATGTGAATTAGATCTTGGAAATAATAGAGCATGATGAATTATACCTGATACAATCGTTAAACATGAATTTTATGTACCTTATGTCGATCATACCGTTTTATCACAAAATTCTTCAAAAAGATCCTTCAAAAGATGAAAAACACATATGTACATGCGGAAAAAGTGTATAATAACCGTCATAAAAAATGATCATACCTCGGGCCCAACATTACCCTGACACTTATGATTTTGCAGTTCCCACTGCAAACAAAAAAGAAGTTATCCCTCGTGACTAGACTTGCTAAGGAGGATCAGCTTTGGAAGCCTCTCCTTCTTGCTGTGTAGACTTAGCCATGTGCCTCTTGTGTTGCTTCAATTGTGCTTTGAGGCTATGGTTAGATTTAGTCATTTCATCAACCAACCACTGAAGGGAGTTGACCTTTTCCTGAAGGACTGCATTGTCATGATGAAGGTGTACATCTACTGTCTTCCTCTCTTCTAGTTGTTGGAGAAGCTGATGGTTTTCTTTTTGTAGCTGCTCTATGGTTGGGACATAATCGACAATCTCTAAGGAAGGCTTAGATCCTTTGACAGATGTGGACAATCTATCAGTTTTAGGATCGAAAATGGGAATGGGTGAAGTAGGAGTGATGGGAGATCAGTAAGGTGAGGTAGGTTTTGATCTAGTTTTCCTTAGTGGCTCTAATCCATCCGCAGAGACTTCTCTAGGTTTCTTATGAGGGCTCTCAAGGTCCGTGGACACTTGGATAGGATCCGAAGCAGGTGGAGGTTTTGCATAAGGATTGGTTCTTGTGTTCTGGGTACTCTTCCGAAAGGGTCCTTTACCAAATCGATTGGCTCCCCTCTTGTTTTTGGGAATGATGGGAAAGTCTCGCTGCATTACTTCTTGGAGCTTCTTAAGTGTAGGATCAAGGGAAAGTGAAGGCATTGGGGGGTACACAATAGGCTTCTTTTGGTCTTTGATCTTGGTCTTTTTACTTGATGAAGAAGTAGGGATGTCAACAAGCTTTTGGTATTGTTCCAGCAAAGAGAGGGTTTGTGTAAGGGAGTTTGGAGTTCTTGGAGAGCGAGGCTTGGATGGAGAGATATTTTTTAGGCTAAGTGGATTTTTTTCAGTCTTAACTGTCAAGTGAGGGTTTGCAAATTGGTAGATAAAGGCATCCCAAGTTTTCTCCTGTTTCTCCAACTTGGCAAGAACGAGGATTTTGATCAAGCCATGGTGGAAGAGACTATTTTGGGGGTTAGTCACATTTTTCCTCACTTGAGAGGACATCTTCTCCAAGATTTTGAGAAAATAGAAGGAGAAGTTCAAGGGTTTGTTGAACAGAAAATGAGCCAACAATCTAAAATGACAAGCTTTAAAAGCAGAGTATCTACCGTCACATGTAATTAAACTTGTGATGATGATGAGGGGATTGACCAATTCTACTTTTATCTACTCCTTATCATACCCTTTTTCTCCTGAAATGCTCTCAAATTCGGGCTTAAACACCCTGTTGTAACTTGAGCATGAAAATTGGTGGTTTTTGAACCATTTATCTCCCATTCTTGGGAGCTTTGTTGCAACAACAATGGATTCTTCTGTGACTTCAAAGATAAGAGACCCTACATGTGTTGTCTTACCATCAAATCCAACTGCAAATTACATAGAGAGGTCATCATCGTGGCCCTGCAAGCTAGACAGAAATGGCCCCCAGCCAACGCGCAAAAAAACTTCCCTGCACTGTGCAAATTCGGGAATGGTAAAGAAGTCTGCATAGGAGGAGGGTTCCTATCTCCTAGGCATTGTGACCGAGGTGAATTTAACCAAGAAAGGGCGCAAACAGGACAAGATATGGCACGAATTGGGCACGACCTGAGTGTGATTTGAACAGAGGATGAGATGGCAGAGGTTGGGTGTGATTCCTTAACGCAGGGGAGAGAAAATGGTAAGGGAAAATGGAGATAATGGTTGCCCAACCCGATTTTTGATGCATCTATAGTGGAGTAGGTTACCCACATGTGTGCACGAGTTGCCATGTGTGGAGAATTTGAATTCGAAGGCTCGATTTTTGGGCAATGTAATGGTGTGTATTTAGATCAATGTCCAAGTCTTTTGACTTGGACATTTGATCATAAACATATGAAGCATCTACAATCAATGTCTGCAACCAATTCAATTGAATGTAATTGATTTCCAGTTACCTAGAATCTAGGATAGTTACTGGTATTCAATTCAATGGAACTTCATTCGGTACTTCAAACTGTATCTCATCCAGCACCTCATACAATACTTCATCCGGTACCTCTGTGTTAAGTGCATTTTCACCTCTTATAATGGATAGCCTGGAACTTTGAAGTGTGTTTGATAGTCACAATAATTAATGAGTAGAGGCAAGATGCTCCATGCTCACTCAATCTTCTTGTATATGACATATAATGTCAAAAACCTACAATAAACAGGTTATAGCAAGCATAAAACATGTATTGTCAAACCTACAATATGCATCTTGTAATGGAAGATAACCAATAAAGAGTGGTCTGTTAAGCATGAGTTCAGTAATTTATAGCACACAGGAGTTAAGCATTTTTAAAAAAATAACATGACTATCAATGTAATAACCTGTATCATGGTGATAATACAAAAATTCTTGCAAAGACTTATTTCTCTAGGCAATTATCATTTGTCAACTCATGAACCCCTCCCCCACACCAAAGTATTGTGACACCTCACAATCAAAAGTATAGGAAACTAGTCAGTAACCCCCAATAGTCGAAGATTTACAATATGTCAAGTGTAGAGATAAAATTTCACAGATTGGTCTCACAAGACAGTTAGGAGATGGCCCCACCTATAGGATAAGAGATCCTATATATAGATAAGAAGAGGTAGGCAAGAGAGTTTTGAGATAGTCTTAGAGTTATTTCCCAATAGAAATTTTATGGAGTTCATTAACCTTATCTTAACCACACACGCTTCATGTCATATTTGTCTGCAAGTAATATTGTACATCAAGACAAGTTTAGATTTATTATTTATTTATGTTAGATTACCATCCTTGCTAGATAGAATTCCTCGCTGCCAGCAAGCCTGTTCAGTACTCCGGAGGGTTTACCTAGTCATACCACTGGCCGATACCCACTGCCAGCAGACCTATTCAGTATCTCGGCGGGTTAGCCTCTTAAACCCTCAGAGACTGGCCCTCCATCTTTTAATATTTTTAATATAAGATTGCTTATGCAAGAAATGCAAGAAGATGGGGGGACAACTCTGAAAACAACTTTTCTTTTTTTCAATTGGGATGGTATTTATGTTAGAGGATGACTTTTCGTTATATTGTTTAGTGGTTGTCCTTATGTAAGGGGTACTTAATAATACGTGGCCTATCTAAAGGTATGATATAATCAAGTTATTTAGTGTGTAGTGGATGGTACCATTGAGAAAGAACCAAAATGTATCTCTAGGCTCAACTCACTTTCTTCTTTTCTAATTATTTTGATGTGTCCATGACTAACTACTAATTAGAGATCCTTGTTACTCTTTGATAAAGACACTTGACTCACTTACTCAGGTTTCTTGGAAAAACTATACGAGAGACCTCTAGGCTTGATAGTTATGGTATCACTTCCTTATACAATGGTGAAGAGTTTCAAGAGCAACAGCTTTAGAATGCCTTAAAAAAATGATATTTTTTGCAAAAACATGGCTAATTACAGTAAGTCAATATTCATTTGATGCTTTAGAAAACACAAAATTCAAGTATAACAATCTTTTGAAGAAAGATCCTTGAAACTGTGTACTCCTGGTGAAATAAATACTTACAGAAATATCTAGAATTGCCTTATTAACAAAATTCAAAAGCTATTTACATATATACAGTAGGAAATCTTTAAAAAACAATTCAAGAACAAGGGGGGACTTCCCCATCTACTAAGGCCAATGCCTTGTCAGCTGACATGACCTGCATAAAATCCTCTCTGGAAATGGGCTTATGATAAAATTTAAGTTGGTGTCCATTTACCACAAAGGAGACTTGTCCATCGTCAATTGCTTTAATTTTTACAACTCCATTGTCATATATAGTGTCTACCTTGTAAGGGCCCAACCAACGGGTGGTAAGTTTGCCTTTGAAGGTTTTGAATCAGAAATCAAACAACATAGCCCAATCATCAGGTTGGAAGTGATTTTTCTTAATAAAATTTTCATGCCACTTGCTCCTCTGTTTTTGGACTAATATTGTCCGTTGGATGACATCTTGCCTGATTTAATCCAACTCATTCAACTGTAGGGCTTGTTTCTTCTGAGCCTCATCCAAGTTCAATCCTAGTTCTGTGGCAATACAGAAGGTCCTTACTTGGAATTCTATAAGTAAAATTACTTGTTTCCTATACACTAGCTCATAAGGGGTATGTCCAGTGGTATTCCTCCAGGTGGTCCGATATGCCCACAAAGCCTCTGGGAGCCTATCATCCCAATCTTGGTGACGTAACTAAACAATCTTTGTCAAGATGGCTTCCAGAACTTTGTTTGTGGATTCTACCTGACCATTGGTTTGAGGGTGGTATGGAGAAGATTTACGATGTTTAATCCCATATTTCTTTGTCAGCTCTTTCATCAGCTTGGAAGTGAATTGAGTGCCTTGGTCGGTAACAATTTCATGAGGGACACCGAAGCGGGTAAATATTTATTCATAGATGAATTCGACAACAGACTTCTTTATGGCCATGAATAGGGATTTTTCCTCTACCCATTTGGTTACATAGTCTGTACAAACCAAGATATAGTTCTTCTTACGAGACATGGGTGAAATTGGTCCTACAAAGTTGAGGGCCCATTTTTCGAAGGGTTCTATCATAAATTGGGCATGTAAAGGAATTTTGTCAGCTGACATAGGTCTACCTATCCTTTGGAAACTATCACAACTTCTCACATACTTGGAATCATCTTTTAAAATGCTAGGCCAATAGTAACCTGAATGTAATACCTTATATGTTGTGCATTTTTCAGAGAAATGGCCACCACATGGTCCATCATGACAACTTCGTAGTATTTCAGGTACCTCATCCTCTCGGACACATCTACGAATAGTCAAATCAAGACCAGTGTGAAAGAGATCATGACCAACCCAAGAGTAATTAACACTCTGTGTAATAATTTTCTGCTTTTCATGAGGTGACAAATGAGACGATAATCTCCTAGTAGCCAGATAGTTTTCCATATCCGCAAACCATGGGGTATTGACAGAGAGGGAAAAAAGATGCTCATCTAGGAAACTATCATCTACATGGGTATCATCATCCTCATTTTTTATTCAGGAAAGAAAGTCAACTACTACATTATCCTTTCCAGGTCGGTCAAGCACAGTGATATTAAATTCTTGCAATAACAAGAGCCACCTAGTCACTTGGCCATTAGTTATAGGTTTGTTCATGAGGAACATAATGGTAGAATGATTGGTGTGTACAAATACTTCATAACCTATAATGTAATGACAAAACTTGTTAATAGCATGAACAACTTCCAACAACTCTTTCTCAGTGACTGTGTAGTTCAACTCGGTAAGGGACAAGTTCTTTCTTACAAAATAAATGGCATATGACTGCTGGTCCTCATTCTTCCCTAATACCCCTCCTATTGCAGTGTCAGAGGAATCAATGGATATATGAAATGGGAGAGTCCAATTGGGCCCTCTAAGAACTAGTGCCACAGACAACTTAGCTTTCAGGGTTTTGAAGGCAGTTTGACACTGCTCAGCCCAAACAAAATCAACATATTTTATCAATAATCCAAACATAGGTGCAACAATCTTTGTAAAATTTTCAATAAACTGTCGGTAATATCCGGCATGTCTGAGAAAGCTTCTCACCTCTTTCTGAGTCTTGGGGGGTGGAATTCTAACAATAACCTCAATCTTTGTAGGATTGACTTTTATCCCTTCAGATGAAACGTGATGTCCTAGAACCACTCCTTCAGTTAACAACATTTTTCATTTTTCATGACTTAGAGATAGGTTCATTTCCTGGAATTTGATGAGGACTTTTTCTAAGTTGTCTAAGGCTTCTTGGTAAGTGTTTCCATAGATTGTGAAGTCATCCATGTAGACCTCCACAAAATGATGAATAATATCAAAAAATATCCCTAATACTGCTCATTGAAATGTGGCAGGAGCATTACACAATCTGAATGGTAATATGCTATAGGCATAGGTGCCCCAAGGACAAGTAAAGGTAGTCTTGTCCTGGTCCTCGGGTGCTATAAGAATCTGATTGTACCCATTGTACCCATATAGAAAGGAGAAATACTTCTTTCCAGACAAGGTGTCTATAACTTGATCAATGAAAGGAAGAGGAAAGTAGTCTTTCAGAGTGGTTTTGTTGAGTTCCCTGAAATCAACACAAATTCTCCATTTCGTGGTCACTTTCTTTGGTACCACTACAAGCAGGGATACCCACTTACTGTCATATATGGGATAAATAAATCCAACATTTAACAACTTTTGGCTTTCCTCCTTGACCATGTCTTTGAGTGTTGGGTTCATCCTTCTCTAGGGTTGCCTAATAGGTGTTACTTCCCCCTGGGTGTACATATGATGGATGCATGTGTCAGGGTGTACACCTTTCATTTCAGTGTATTCCCAGGAAAATGCTCCTGATTGTTCTTTAAGGATATCTACTAACTATTTCTGTTGGTCTGCATCTAGCCCAGAGTTTATATGTAAACATTTCCCTGGACTAATTTCGTAGGGCATAGTATAAGACATGGTAGAATCATCTATCTTGAAAATAAAAGATGTCGAAGAAAAAATGGATGGATCCAATTTTTCTTGAAATTCTTCCCCAAACATGTACTCAAATTGGGGAAAAGACTGTGGAAAATCCACACATGTGATAACAGAAATGAATTGGTTTAGCACATTTTCTGTTGTGTGCTCCTGAAGTGGCCATGCATGGTCACTTGGAAATACGAGTTCTTCCCAGTCCTCGTTCTTGTATGGAAATTCAAGCCACCATAGATTCTCCATAATAGGTTGAGTTGGAGGGTAAATGGTGAGCTTCTGGATAGAGAGACCATTTGAGATGGTCATTTCTCCTTCTCTACAACCAATAAATGCATTGGTTGTGGCTAGACAAGGTATTCCAAAAATAACGGGATGACCTTTGTAAGGATCCTTTGAATGAATGACAAGGAAATCTACTGGGTACTACCATGAGGCTAAAGAAACCATGACATCATCTAAAATCCCTTCAAGTATAACCCTAGTCTTATCTGCTAATTCCAAAATGGTTGGGGTAGGGCGAAGAAGAGGTTGTAACTGTAATTGTTCCAAGGTAGTAGCAGTCATAACATTGATGGATGCCTCTATGAGAGTGTTTCCGATGGAGACCTCATTAATGGTTATGGTCACTATGGGGTTTCCTAGATTCCCATACTTTGCTAGCTTTGGCTGCTCTTATATGTACTCATAGAGTCCTCCTACCAAATGTATTGTAGGAGGGTCCTTTTGCTTCCTACCTGGCTTCTTAATACACAATTCATTGACTACCTTACTATAGATTGGAATGTCTTTAATGGTTTGAAGTAGGGGAATTTTGACACAAATATTTTTCAATTCATTTAGAATGTCAAATTTCGTTCGGGTGGTAGGTTTCTCGATTACCAATCTGGTAGGTTTCTCGATTACCAATCGGTCTGGATAAGGAGGGACCTTCATAATTTGTGAAGGTTCATTTTGGGGAAGCTTGGGTTCTTGATTCTTCGGGATAATAACATCTTCCCACCTAGTGTCATCTGTGGGTTGTTTGGTGGTTTCTTCTTCTTCTTCTTCTTGGATGACTACTGAAGGTCTCTGTCTATCTATAACTTTTCCTAATCTTAGTTGAATTTCCTGTAATGGAACGGGAGTATTAACATATGTCGGGAAGGCCTGCATCTCAATATTGTTAAGAGGTTGAGGAGACTTATTATTGGGATTCGGCACTGGCTGTGCCGGTAATAGCGTCGGTCTCGGGGAGCTTGCATTTTTATATTGTAGCGGTTGTTGTTGTGGAATATGAGGTAAAGGTGGTGGAGCAAAACCTGGCAGACGTTGCGGAGTGTTCGATGGGAACTGAGGATAAGGATGGTTGGACATAGGGATAGGTGGATATTGAGTATTTCCTTTATTGTGTCCTCCTCTCCATCCTTGAAGCCAAGGATGTTGGTACTGAGTAGACCAATTTTTCCAACTTGGTGGGTTCCACTGTTGTTTTTGTTGATAATAGGGTGGAACTTGGGATTGTAGGTCTGGGTATGTGGGCTGGCTTCTAGGTTGCCATGGCCTCCTAGGTGCCTAAGAAGACTCCCCAGGATCTCCACTCCTATAGATGGATAATAAACCAGACAAGGATGGACATTTCTCAGTTGAATGGTCTTATGTGCAGAAGCCATAAACTGGAATGTTATCTAATGGGCATTCCCTTGAGGAATGCTTCCTCCTACATCTTGGGCAATATATGCTCATTGTTTCGTTTTCCTCCTCCTGTTTCTTTTTTATTTTAAGAGTGTCCAACTGGGAACCTATTGTGCTTAGGATGTTTGTATTGAAGTTTTCTAGAAGGTTCCCTATCTCTGCTCTTGTAATACCACCTGAACTAATTGGTTTTAAGCTTCTATTGTAAGGGTCCCAAACATTCTTTCCTATTTTGGCTCTACTCCTTGAGTATTTTTTACACATTTCACATATCTTGGAAAAGGGTTTATGATAAATGTCACATGATTCCATAAGGTTAAGCATATCTAGATACTCTTATGAAATTCCCTTAAGGAAAAGAGCCCTAACTACATCCTCTGGGAGGTCATGGTATTTTGACTTCTGGGAGATATAATCAAATCTCTCCATATAGTCTTCAAGGGTCTCGTCTTCTAACTGTTGGACCTTAAAGATGTCATTACTAGACTCTTTGGTCTTGCAGTAGTCCTGGTACTTCTTAAGAAAGATGTCTTTCATGGCTTCCGAAGACCTAATACTGGATTCTCCCAACCCCATGAACCATCTTAGTGCAGAGTCTTTGAGGGTGGCAGGAAAGAGTTTTAATTTTTGAGCATCTTGCACATAGTTGTAGCTTCTGCACAAGATGTCATATTCAAATAGGAAGGTGTTTGGATCTTCATTGTTTCTACCATAAAAGGTAGGCAGTGATGAGAGAGGAATATTCTTCATGTTGACATTTGGAGTGGTGTCTAAAATCGAAAACCTGAAGGTAGTTTCGGTTTGGTTTCCAGTTTCTTCTTCCTACTCGTGTATTACATTATTATGGTCCTCTTGATCACCCATATTGTCTTGGTTTCCAAAAGGAGAGTACCTAAGTGGTTTTATCTTTGAAGAGAATAAGGTTTCCCTTTGATGAAAAGGTCTTCCTACTGATTGGATGTCTGGGACTCTACTTGAGCCGGTTGAGATTATCGGTGCCAAATTTTCTGTGTCAATTTGAGAGATAATTACATTGGTTGAACTACCAAACAAAATATCCACCTATTCAGGGTCTATGATATCTTCAAAATTAGGATTTCCTGGTGGTGGTGTAAAAGAAAAGGTTGTATTGTTTGGTTCTACGGAAGGCTCGAGTGGTCTTGCCTCATGTCCCTTTTCTGTATCGGTCTACGGACTTTATAAGCGGAACATTCCTTCCCCCAAAGAGATCGGAAGGAACCTTAGTTGAAAGGTCTGATTTAGATTTAATGTATCTACCTTGTGGGTCTCTAGGACTATTCATGAAAGAAAGAAAAAACAAAAGAAAAATCTACCATTTGATTTCTAGGTCTATTCACAAAAGAAAACAAAAACAAAAAGGAAAAACTACCATTGGGTTTGGGGGAGCCTGCAATAGCAGATGCGCAGGTTCTTACCTCTCGTATTAAAGTTCCCCTGCCACCAATCTAATCCTAAGGCCTAGGAATGATCTATTTCTTAACTACTTCTTACCTTGAGACAACTCCTCGACAACGACGCCAAAAATGATGGGTGTTGTATATGCACTAAAAACACAATAAAAACCCTCAATTAAATTGTCAACCTGGGGTAAGTAAACTTAGATTTGTAGCAAAATATATGCCAAAGGTAGAAGGGCTGGTAAGAGTATAGTCTAACTAATGAAGGAAGCTATATAAGGCTAATCTACTCAAGCAAACCTATCTAATGAGCAAACCCTACTAAGCAATTTGAAACTAGGTAACCTAAGTACTTTTGGCCCAAGGGTCAATGGATAGTCCTAAGAAATAAAATAAAAAATTCTATGTAAAGCAAACTAATTCAATAATAAGAAAAAGCAAACTACTAAGCATAATAAACAAATGACGAAAGAAAACTATTTTAACTTTCCAGCCTACATTCAATGAGCTATTATCCTATGAAAGCAAATAAATAAGAAAAGACACCTAACTAATCCTACCAAAGAAAATAGACAAGTAAGCAAAAACAACTATCTAACCTACTAAAGAAAATAAGAAAGCAAGCAAAGACAACTATCTAACCTATTAAAGCAAATAGACGGGTAAGCAAAGACAACTAACTACTGCAAGCAAAAACTTCTCATTGAACAACTATCTAGCCTAAGAGGCAAGTGGACTAAATGCTTAATGCAAAACTATTTCTAATGCATGAAAGGAAATCCATTTTATTGAAAGCAAGAAGAACTACCATTTAATGCATAATCTATAATGAGTAAACTACTATCTAATCGATCAAAGAAAAGTCTATCTAACCTACAACAACGATAAAACTTTATCTTAATCTATGAAAACAAGAAACTATCTCCTCTAATCTACAAAAGCAAGAAACTATCTTTAATCTATGAAACACTCAAATGTAATGCTAGTGGTTGTATGAATGTCTTCAGTGTCGGATGATATCTCGGTGACACTTGACAACAAAGGACAATTCCAATGGTATAAGCTCAACACTAATCTCAATGGAAAAATGAAAGGTATGGATTAAACAATCCAAGGAGAGTTTAGCCATGACAAAAATAATGTTAGATACCCTACATATTCATGTATAAGCCATCAACAACATAATGAGATCATCATTCTACTTCTACACTATGTAAGCAAAACTAGATTCAATCATTAACTAAAAGATGTAATTGCATTTTAATTGTAGGAAAGGAAATTGCGTAAACAAAACTATGCTATGTCTATTCTAACCATTCAAACTGTAATAAGAAAATAAATAAGAGCAAAATTTAAATTATGATATTGAAAAGTAAACTAACAATGTACATTAACCAACAACTAATTACATAAGATCTATATAAAAATGAGATAAGCAAACTATAATTAAAAACTGGAATTAAATCTATCCATCCATCAATCCTTGTCAAAGAAAACCCAAATCAAACTCTGTTATATTCTAAGTAAACTTTGTTTTAAACTTTAACGATAAAATCATAAATCAAGAATAATCTAACATCTAATTGCATATGGGGTTAGTATAGAGAGAGACTTGCAAGTTTGTTCCTAATCTACAAAATCAATACATGCTAATACATTTCATCATTCTAGCCTACAAAACAATTAAAACAATTAAACTACAACAAACTAGTTAACATAATAAAAACATGCATGTACAGAAAATAAAAAGAGCAATTAAATTAAGAAATGCATAAACAATAGACTGATAGTCACCAGACTGTTGGTGGCCCCCCTAGCAAGTCGTGGCTACTTCCTACAAGCACAACACGAACTCAGCAGGACGAATTCACCATTAAAACTTGAAAATGCAGTTCTGACATAATTATGGCAATGTAAAATATCAAAACAAAGAAAAACAAGTTTGTATCCAATACAATGGTTCTTCTACTTGGTTAACAATCTTTTGACCATCCTAGCAGCATTTATAATCTTAAAAACCAAGTGGTCAACCACAGGAGGGTCGAACCACTTCTAATTTCAGCAAATTACAATAAATGATGCCCTAACTAATAAAACAGAGTGAGCCAATAATCGCCCTCTTTGGACAACTGAAACTGAGTGTTCTGGAGCGAAGTAGCTAGAGGGGGCAAGGATAAACAAAACCCACGTTTCCAATTTTCCCAACACTAGCTGCCAATTCCATAACCGTAGAGTCTCCTTCCATTTTTGTGCAATACAGAGTGCTGGAATGAGTGCTAGATTGGGTACTAGAATGAGTGTTGGAATGAGTGCCGGATCAAGTGCCAAAACTAGAAATGTAGTGCGTTTTTCCCCATAACACCAGAAAAACGTGAATTAGCTCTTGGAAATCATAGAACATGATGAATTATACTTGATAGAATCATTAAACATGAACTATACGTACCTTATGTCGATCATATCATTTTATCACAAAATTCTTCAAAAAGATCCTCCAAAAGATGAAAAACACATATGTACATGCGACAAAAGTGTATAATAACCATCATAAAAATGATCATATCTTGCTTCCAACACTTACCTTTTCATGTAAGCTTTGTGAAGAAAATGTAATATGTAGTTCATTTTTGCACTTTTACTGGATTGATGAAATTACCAAAATTATTCTTCAAAAATATTTTGAAATAAAAGGATATATGCTAGCTAAAGTCGAATGAGACTATGATATCAACAACACAAAATTAAAATTAAAATTCATCATTGTTATACTTACGGTCAAGTTGACAATACAATAATTTTACTCTAACAACCCTCCATTGATTTTTCTGTAGCTTTCTGATTCTTCTCTTATGCAAACACATCCTGGAAAGTATAACTATGACTCACTTTCTCTATTCATTTATTGAAGAGCTTGTACAAATATCTAATTCACTTCATAGTTACTATTAAGAACATCAATGGGGCTTTGTTAAGACCAATTCTCGCTTCCAAAAATTTACCTCCCCTTTCTTTTTCCCCTCTACTTTCCCTTTTTGGTTACTTAGTCATTTTTCATAAATTGTCTGAGTGAGCGGGTTGGCGAATTCACATGTTCACATTTCCACTCATTCTTTTATATCACGAGTCTGACCGACCACTTCCCCATTCCACACTCAACCACTTTTTCAATCGCGGGTTCCCGGCCAGGCAGGCTCAATATTGCTCTTCCATTGTTTTGTGCCCTACAAACAACACTCGAAGTTCCCCGATATACAAATTGACAACCAAATTCCCCTTTCTTTTTTCCCTTTACCTTCCCTTTCTGGTTACTTAATCGTTTTTCTGAAAATTTATCATGCTTTTATATCATGAGTCTGACCAACCACTTCCCCATTCCATACTTAGCCACATTTTCGATCGTCAGTTCCCGGGAAGGCACGTTCAACATTGCACTTCCATTGTTCCACAACCTACAAACAACACCCAGAGTTCCACGATATACAAATTGACCGTCTAACTCCACCATCATGCCATGTTCCTTGTTACATATTTTGCAGTCAAAAGTTCAGAGACATACAATTTGACCATAGGGCCCTCACGTCTCCTAAGTATAACTTGTGACCCTATTTTGAAGCCCGGCCGAACGCTTTCCATACTTGGCCATTTCTTGGAATCTCTTTCACGGGTCGTCTGGTTCACGAAATATCCAATCCTTAATCACTCTTCGTCGTCCCCGCCACCTTCGCAATTCTTTCTAAGTATGCAATTATTAATATTTAATGCTAACAACTCATCATGCAGGAACTGTAAACATTGTCATTAATGAGAGAAAGGCTTGAGGAGATCTCCCATTAATATGCATTAAACCAAGATTTGCAGAGGGTTATATTATCCCTTCCGAGTGATCATTTCAAACATCATGGAATCTCTTTCATGTGTCGTCGGGTTGGAGACTTCACAAAATATCCAATATTTAATCTCTCTTTGTTGTCCTCGCCACCTTCGCACTTATTTCTAAGTATGCAATTAGTAAACTTTAATGGTAACAACTAATTACATAAGAACCATAGAGATTTCCATTAATCAACTAAAGACTTGAGGAGATCTTCCATTGATACACATTAAACCAATATTTTTGGAGGGTTACATTATCCCTTCCGAGTTTTCATTTCAAACATCATCTTGAGAAAACAGATGTTCTCGTCAACTTATGGCAACAACTTGACAACAGTTTTGTGGAGATAGAGTAAACACCTTCGGGAATGATGACCAGAACTTCTAGTGGTCCATGGAATATTCTTACTACTCATCTACTTCTTCCTAGAAGGAATTAATTTGGATGTCTGGAATTGCTCATGCAGGATGTGTCCCTAAAGTCTTTGATTGTAAGGAGATGGTCTCTTGGTGTGCCGAGAGATATATTTCAAGCCAAAAAATTATTCAATTGTAGGACCAGTCTCTTGTTTCTTTGTCACCTCATGTCTTCCGCAAGATGTTGAAATTTCTCGAGCCGACATTGACCTTCAGAGGATAAGACTGCAAGGAGTTCCTAAAAAACCATGATAATACGTTTTGTATGCATGTTCAAGAGCTTGTCAATGCTTTCTGCATGTTGTTGCACTGAATGAACAACACATAAATGTATGCATGTTTTTTTTTTTGTAACTCCTCTACCTGTATTTATGACATGTATGTTCAATGCTTCGGTGAAAAGAACTCAATCCAATGTCTATGGATAAATATATATTACCTACTATTTTTCTTATAGATTTACTATTAAAACATTTCCTTGGAATCTTGGTTGGGGCTTCTTTGTTGGATTTAACACCTCTTCTCGTTTGCATGGTTAGATAGTCTTGTAATTGTTAAATATTGTGTAGAAAATTTAATACAAATTGTGTATTGTCTAGATTCTTCTAATCTAACAATTATATGCCACTATTAAATATAGAATCGCTTCTACAAATATTCTTGCGGAATTTAAAAGACGATCGCCAATTGCAATATCAAGAAGAAAGATCAATCACACATAACACAGATGTTTTACCAGCAAAGTATAAATCTAAAAACCCCACTATCATATATTATGTATATATCATGGATCATGAGACAATATCATACAAAAATCTAATCCAAGAGCTCTCAGTACAATATACAATCGTCTCACACTGTCATACAAAAATTGGCAAATTCATGTGCCAATTTACTCCCTCCAAACAACTTGCCTCCTCTGTGAAATCCCTGCTAATGGAAATCCCTGCAATGAATGAATTCCTCTTACCTAGGCTGTGCATTCCTCATTGGCACATCCAATGTGTGTGTGGTTGCATGAGTGCACCCACTAAAGTCACAACTAATAGTCAAGCTATCCCTTTCACTTGTTATCTCAACTGGGTCTCCACTGGATCTGACAAGCATGTAGTTAACAGTGGTAAATCTTCAATGGCATGTGAGACCACTGATTGTGAATTAATTAATAATTAATTCACCTAATCTCTTACTAGTGTAAGTTCAGTTACAACTAGTACAACTAAGCTTAACTCACTTAACTAAGCTAAACTACTTTACAACTCACATAACTACACATCCAACTCTGTTACAACTAATTCGACTTGCATGTCCCACCAGTCAA
>SNQJ01S0006042.1:110706-157579 GCA_010110895.2 Picea sitchensis
ATTTATCCTTTCTAGATGGGTACAATGGGTACAATCAGATTCTTATAGCACCCGAGGACCAGGACAAGACTACCTTTACTTGTCCTTGGGGCACCTATGCCTATAGGGTCTTACCATTCGGATTGTGTAATGCTCCTGCCACATTTCAACGAGCAGTATTAGGGATATTTGTTGATATTATTCATCATTGTGTGGAGGTNTAGACACCTTGTCTAGAAAGAAGTATTTCTCCTTTCTAGATGGGTACAACGGGTACAATCATATTCTTATAGCACCCGAAGACCAGGACAAGACTACCTTTACTTGTCCTTGGGGCACCTATGCCTATAGGGTCTTACCATTCGGATTGTGTAATGCTCCTGCCACATTTCAACGAGCAGTATTAGGGATATTTGTTGATATTATTCATCATTGTGTGGAGGTCTACATGGATGACTTCAAAGTTTATGGCAACACTTACCAGGAAGCCTTAGACAACTTAGAAAAAGTCCTCATCAGATTCCAGGAAATGAACGTATATCTAAGTCATGAATAATGAAAAATTTTGTTAATTGAAGGAGTGGTTCTAGGACATCATGTTTCATCTGAAGCGATAAAAGTTGATCCTGCAAAGATTGAGGTTATTGTTAGAATTCCACCCCCCAAGACTTAGAAAGAGGTGAGAATCTTTCTCGGACATGCCGAATATTACCGACAGTTTATTGAAAATTTTACAAAGATTGTTGCACCTATGTTTGGATTATTGATAAAATATGTTGATTTTGTTTGGGCTAAGCAGTGTCAAACTGCCTTCAAAACCCTGAAAGCTAAGTTGTCTATGGCACCAGTTCTTAGAGGGCCCAATTGGACTCTCTCATTTCATATATCCATTGATGCCTCCGACACTGCAATAGGAGGGGTATTAGGGAAGAATGAGGACCAACAGTCCTATGCCATTTATTTTGTAAGCAAGAACTTGTCCCCTGCCGAGTTGAACTACACAGTCACTGAGAAAGAGTTCTTGGTAGTTTTTCATGCTATTAACAAGTTTTGTCATTACATTACAGGTTATGAAGTATTTGTACACACCAATCATTCTGCCATTATGTTCCTCATGATCAAACCTATAACTAATGGTCGAGTGACTAGGTGGCTCTTGTTATTGCAAGAATTTAATATCATTGTGCTTGACCGACCTGGAAAGGATAATGTAGTAGTTGACTTTCTTTCCCGAATAAAAAAAGAGGATGATGATACCCATGTAGATGATAGTTTCCCAGATGAGCATCTTTTTTCCCTCTCTGTCAATACCCCATGGTTTGCGGATATGGAAAACTATCTGGCTACTAGGAGATTGTCGTCTCATTTGTCACCTCATGAAAAGAAGAAAATTATTACACAGAGTGCTAATTACTCTTGGGTTGGTCATGATCTCTTTTGCACCGGTCCTAATTTGATTATTCGTAGATGTGTCCGAAAGGACGAGGTACCTGAAATACTACGAAGTTGTCATGACGGACCATGTGGTGGCCATTTCTCTAAAAAACGCACAACATATAAGGTATTACATTCAGGTTATTATTGGCCTAGCATTTTAAAAGACGTTGCCAAGTATGTGAGAAGTTGTGATAGTTTCCAAAGGATAGGTAGACCTACGTCAGCTGACGAAATTCCTTTACATGCCCAAGTTATGATAGAACCCTTCGAAAAATGGGCCCTCGACTTTGTAGGACCAATTTCACCCATGTCTCGTAAGAAGAACTATATCTTGGTTTGTACAGACTATGTCACCAAATGGGTAGAGGAAAAAGCCCTATTCAGGGCCACAAAGAAGTCAGTTGTCGAATTCATCTATGAAGACATCTTTACCTGCTTTGGTGTCCCTCATGAAATTGTTACTGACCAAGGCACTCAATTCACTTCCAAGATGATGAAAGAGCTGACAAAGAAATATGGGATTAAACATTGTAAATCTTATCCATACCACCCTCAAACCAATGGTCAGGTAGAATCCACAAACAAAGTTCTGGAAGCCATCTTGACCAAGACTATTCAGTTACATCACTGGGATTGGGCTGATAGGCTCCCATAGGCTTTGTGGGCATATCAGACCACCTGGAGGAATACCACTGGACATACCCCTTATGAGCTAGTGTACGGGAAACAAGTAATTTTACTTATAGAATTCCAAGTAAGGACCTTCTGTATTGATGCAGAATTAGGATTGAACTTGGATGAGGCTCAAAAGCAACGATCCCTACAGTTGAATGAGTTGGATTAAATAAGGCAAGATGCCATCCAATGGACAATATTAGTCCAAAACCAAAGGAGTAAGTGGCATGAAAAGTTTATTAAGAAAAAGCACTTCCAACCTGATAGTTGGGCTATGTTGTTTGATTTCCGATTCAAAATGTTCAAAGGCAAACTTACCACCCATTGGTTGGGCCCTTACGAGGTAGACACTGTATATGATAATGGAGCTGTAAAAATTAAAGCAATTGACGATGGACAAGTCTCCTTTGTGGTAAATGGACACCAACTTAAATTTTATCATAAGCCCATTTCCAGAGAGGATTTTATGTAGGTCATGTCAGCTGACAAGGCATTGGCCTTAGTAGATGGGGAAGTCCCCCCTTGTTCTTGAATTTTTTTTTAAATATTTCCTACTGTATATATGTAAATAGTTTTTGAATTTTGTTAATAAGTCAATTCTAGATATTTCTGTAAGTATTTATTTCACCAGGAGTACACAGTTTCTAGGATCTTTCTTCAAAAGATTGTTATACTTGAATTTTTTGTTTGCTAAAGCATCAAATGAATATTGACTTACTGTAATTAGCCGTGTTTTTGCAAAAAATCTCATTTTTTTAAGGCATTCTAAAGTAGTTGCTCTTGAAACTCTTCACCACTGTATAAGGAAGTGATACCATAACTATCAAGCCTAGAGGTCTCTCGTATAGTTTTTCCAAGAAACTTGAGTAAGTGAGTCAAGTGTCTTTATCAAAGAGTAACAAGGAGGTCTAATTAGCAGTTAGTCATGGACACATCACAATAATTACAAAAGAAGAAAGTGAGTTGAGCCTAGAGATACATTTTTGTTCTTTCTCAATGGTACCATCCACTACACACTAAATAACTTGATTATATCATATCTTTAGATAGGCCACGTATTATTAAGTACGCCTACCTAAGGACAACCACTAAACAATATAACGGAAAGTCATCCTCTAACATAAATACCATCCCAATTGAAAAAAAAAAAAAAGTTTTTTCAGAGTTGTCCTCCCATCTTCTTGCATTTCTTGCATAAGCAATATTATATTAAAAATCTTAAAAGATGGAGGGCCAGTCTCTAAGGTTTTAAGAGGCTAACCCATCGAGATACTGAACAGGTCTGCTGGCAGTGGGTACCAGCCTGTGGTATGACTAGGTAAACCTGCTGGATTACTGAACAGGCTTGCTGGCAGCAGGGAATTCTACCTAGCGAGGATGGTAATCTGACATAAATAAATAATAAATAATAAATATAAACTTGTCTTGATGTACAAAATTACTTACAGACAAAGATGACATGAAGTATGTGTGGTTAAGATAAGGTTAATGAACTCCATAAACTTGCCATTGGGAAATAACTCTAAGACTATCTTGAAACTCTCTTGCCTACCTCTTATTATCTATATAGGATCTCTTATCCTATAGGTGGGGTCATCTCCTAACTGTCTTGTCAGACCAATCTGTGAAATTTTATCTCTACATTTGACATACTGTAAATCTTCGATTATTGGGGGATACTGACTAGTTTCCTATACTTTTGATTGTGAGGTGTCACAATACTTAGGTGTGGGGGAGGGGTTCATGAGTTGACAAATGATCATTACCTAGAGAAATAAGTCTTTGCAAGAATTTTTGTATTATCACCATGATACAGGTTATTACATTGATAGTCATGTTATTTTTAAAAAAATGCTTAACTCCTGTGTGCTATAAATTATTGAACTCATGCTTAACAGACCACTCTTTATTGGTTATCTTCCATTACAATATGCATATTGTAGGTTTGACAATACATGTTTCATGCTTTCTATAACCTGTTTATTGTAGGTTTTTGACATTATATGTCATATACAAGAAGATTGAGTGAGCATGGAGCATCTTGCCTCTGCTCATTAACTATTGTGACTGTCAAACACACTTCAAAGTTCCAGGCTATCCATTATAAGAGGTGAAAATGCACTTAACATAGAGGTATCGAATGAAGTATCGTATGAGGTGCCGGATGAGATACCATTTGAAGTGTCGAATGAAGTTCCATTGAATTGAATACCAGTAACTATCCTAGATTCTAGGTAACTAGAAATCAATTACAATCAATTGAATTGGTTGCAAACATTGATTGTAGATGCTTCATATGTTTATGATCAAATGTCCAAGTCAAAAGACTTGGACATTGATCTAAATACGCACCATTACATTGCCCAAAAATCGAGCCTTCGATTTGAATTCTCCACACATGGCAGCTCGTGCGCACATGTGGGTAACCTACTCCACTATAGATGCATCAAAAATCGGGTTGGGCAACCATTATCTCCATTTTCCCTTGCCATTTGCTCTCCTCTGCATTAAGGAATCACGCCCAACCTTTGCCATCTCATCCTCTATTCAAATCACACTCAGGTCGTGCCCAATTCATGCCATCTCTTGGCCTATTCATGCCCTTGCTTGGTTAAATTCACCTCGGTCACAATGCCCAGGAGATAGGAACCCTCCTCCTATGCAGACTTGTTTACCATTCCTGAATTTGCACAGTGCAGGGAAGTGTTTTTGCACGTTGGCTGGGGGCCATTTCTGTCTAGCTTGCAGGGCCATGATGATGGCCTCTCTATGCAATTTGCAGTTGGATTTGATGGTAAGACAACACATGTAGGGTCTCTTATCTTTGAAGTCACAGAAGAATCCATTGTTGTTGCAACAAAGCTCCCAAGAATGGGAGATAAATGGTTCAAAAACCACCAATTTTCACACTCAAGTTACAATAGGGTGTTTAAGCCCGAATTCGAGAGAATTTTAGGAGAAAAGGGTATGATAAGGAGTGGATAAAAGTAGAATTGGTCAATCCCCTCATCGTCATCACAATTTTAATTACATGTGAAGGTAGATACTCTGCTTTTAAAGCTTGTCATTTTAGATTGTTGGCTCATTTTCTGTTCAACAAACCCTTGAACTTCTCCTTCTATTTTCTCAAAATCTTAGAGAAGATGTCCTCTCAAGTGAGGAAAAATGTGACTAACCCCCACAATAGTCTCTTCCACCATGGCTTGATCAAACTCCTTGTTCTTGCCGAGTTGGAGAAACAGGGGCAAACTTGGGATGCCTTTATCTACCAATTTGCAAACCCTCACTTGACAGTTAAGACCGGAAAAAATCCACTTAGCCTAAAAACTATCTCTCCATCCAAGACTCGCTCTCCAAGAACTCCAAACTCCCTTACACAAACCCTCTCTTTCCCGGAACAATACCAAAATCTTGTTGACATCCCTACTTCTTCATCAAGTGAAAAGACCAAGATCAAAGACCAAAAGAAGCCTATTGTTGACCCCCCAATGCCTTCACTTTCCCTTGATCCTACACCTAAGAATCTCCAAGAAGTAATGCAGCAATACTTTCCCATCATTCCCACAAACAAGAGGGGAGCCAATCGATTTGGTAAAGGACCCTTTCGGAAGAGTACCTAGAACACAAGAACCAATCCTTATGCAAAACCTCCACCTACTTCGGATCCTATCCAAGTGTCCTCGGACCTTGAGAGCCCTCATAAGAAACCTAGAGAAGTCTCTGCGGATGGATTAGAGCCACTAAGGAAAACTAAATCAAAACCTACCTCACCTTACCGATCTCCCATCACTCCTACTTCACCCATGCCCATTTTAGATCCTAAAACTGATAGATTGTCCACATCTCTCAAAGGATCTAAGCCTTCCTCAGAGATTGTTGATTCTATCCCAACCATAGAGTAGCTACAAAAAGAAAACCATCAGCTTCTCCAACAGCTGGAAGAGAGGAAGACAGTAGATGTACACCTTCATCTTGACAATGCAGTCCTTCAAGAAAAGGTCCATTCCCTTCAATGGTTGGTTGATGAAATGACTAAATCTAAGCGTATCCTCAGAGCACAATTGAAGCAACACAAGAGGCACATGGCTAAGTCTACACAGTAAGAAGGAGAGGATTCCAAAGCTAATCCTCCTCAGCAAGCCTAGTCACGAGGGATAACTTCTTTTTTGTTTGCAATGGGATTTGCAAAATCGTAAGTGTCGGGGTAATGTTGGGCCTGAGGTATGATCATTTTTATGATGGTTATTATACACTTTTTCCGCATGTACATATGTGTTTTTCATCTTTCGAAGGATCTTTTTGAAGAATTTTGTGATAAAACGGTATGATCGACATAAGGTACGTATAATTCATGTTTAATGATTGTATCAAGTATAATTCATCATGCTCTATGATTTCCAAGATCTAATTCACGTTTTTCTGGTGTTACAGGGCAAAACGCACTACGTTTCTAGTTCTGACACTTGATCCGACACTCATTCCAGCACTCGTTCCGGTACCTGATCCAGCACTCATTCCAGCACTCTGTATTGCACAGAAATGGAAGGAGACTTGGTGGTTATGGCATTGGCGGCCAGTGTTGGGAAAATCAGAAACGTGGGTTTTTTTTATCCTTGCCCCCTCCAGCTACTTAGCTCCAGACAACTCAGTTTCAATTGTCCAAAGAGGGCGATTATTGGCTCACTCTGTTTTATCAGTTAGGGCATCATTTATTGTAATTTGCTGAAATTAGAAGTGGTTCGACCCTCCTGTGGTTGACCACTTGGTTTGTAAGCTTATAAATACTACTAGGATGGTCAGAAGATTGTTAACCAAGTATAAGAACCATTATATTGGAGACAAACTCGTTTTTCTCTGTTTTGATATTTTACACTACAAGAATTATGCCAGAAGTGCATTTTCAAGTTTTAATGGTGAATTCGTCCTACTAAGTTCATGGTGTGCTTGTAGGAAGTAGCCACGACTTGTTGGGGGGCCCACCAACAATCTGGTGACTATCAGTCTATTGTTTATGCATTTCTTAATTTAATTGCTCTTTTTATTTTCTCTACATGCATGTTTTTATTATGTTAACTAGTTTGTTGTAGTTTAATTGTTTTAATTGTTTTGCAGGTTAGAATGATGAAATGTATTAGCATGTATTGATTTTGTAGATTAGGAACAGACTTGCAAGTCTCTCTCTATACTAACCCCATATGCAATTAGATGTTAGATTATGCTTGATTTATGATTTTGTCGTTAAATTTTAAAACAGAGTTTACTTAGAATAGAACAGAGTTTGATTTGGGTTTTCTTTGACAAGGATTGATGGATGTATAGATTTAATTCCAGTTTTTAATTATAGTTTGCTTATCTCATTTTTATATAGATCTTGTCTAATTAGTTGTTGGTTAATGTAGATTGTTAGTTTACTTTTCAATATCATAGTTTAAATTATGTTCTTAATTATTTTCTTATTACAGTTTGAATGCTTAGAATAGACATAACATAGTTTCGTTTACGCAATTTCCTTTCCTAGAATTAAAATGGAATTACATCTCTTAGTTAATGATTGAATCTAGTTTTGCTTACATAGTGTAGAAGTAGAATGATGATCTCGTTATGTTGTTGATGGTTTATACTGGAATATGCAGGGTATCTAACATTATTTTTGTCATGGATAAACTCTCCTTGGATTGTTTAATCCATACCTTTCATTTTTTCATTGAGATTAGAGTTGATCTTATACCATTGGAATTGTCCTTTGTTGTCAAGTGTCACCGAGATATCATCCAATACCGAAGACATTCACACAACCACCAGCATTACATTTGAGTGTTTCATATATTAAAGATAGTTTCTTTCTTTTGTAGATTAGAAGAGATAGTTTCTTATTTTCGTAGATTAAGATAAAGTTTTATCGTTGTTGTAGGTTAGATAGACTTTGCTTTGATCGATTAGATAGTAGTTTACTCATTATAGATTATGCATTAAATGGTAGTTCTTCTTGCTTTCAATAAAATGGATTTCCTTTCATGCATTAGAAATAGTTTTGCATTAAGCATTTAGTCCACTTGCTTCTTAGGCTAGATAATTGTTCAATGAGAAGTTTTTTCTTGCAGTAGTTAGTTGTCTTTGCTTACCTGTCTATTTTCTTTAATAGGTTAGATAGTTGTCTTTGCTTGCTTGCTTATTTTCTTTAGTAGGTTAGATAGTTGTTTTTGCTTACTTGTCTATTTGCTTTGGTAGGGTTAGTTAGGTGTCTTTGCTTATTTATTTGCTTTCATAGGATAGTAGCTCATTGAATGTAGGTTGGCAAGTTAAAATAGTTTTCTTTTATCATTTGCTTATTATGATTAGTAGTTTTCTTTTGCTTATTGTTGAACTAGTTTTCTTTACATAGAGTTTTTTATTTTCTTTCTTAGGACTATCCATCGACCCTTGGCCCAAAAGTACTTAGGTTACCTAGTTTCAAATTGCTTAGTAGGGTTTTCTCATTAGATAGATTTGCTTGAGTAGATTAGCCTTAGATAGCTACCTTCATTAGTTAGACTATACTCCTACCAACCCTTCTACCTTTGGCATATATTTTGCTACAACTCTAAGTTTACTTACCTTGGGTTGACAATTTAATTGAGGGTTTTTACTGTGGTTTTAGTGCATATAGAACACCCATCAGTAAGGAAGGTATTGTATATTCTTTAAGATCATAGAAAAACCGCTAAGATCCTGAATCTATCATCCATCCATAATTTAAAAACCGTGCCCATGAGAACCTTTAACTACAATACGAAAGCACATGAACAAAAATCTGCCAAACACAAGACAAGAAAAAATCAGCAGAGATTGGGCATTGTATCCCGTCTATAACCAAATCCCAAAATGGACACCAAGAAATTTGTCGATTACTATATTACTATGAACCAAGATCACTATGGACATTTTCTTCTGATAGTACTATGAACCAAGATCATCTTGACTTGACAATGTTCTAACATTACTAGTTGTGGAAAAGAGTGTCATCATTTAACTTAATCGAGTTTGAACAATATCAAATTTGCAATATTATTGAAAATTCCTGATGGTTTTGTTCAGAGGAGAAATCCATTTTGACGGATCAAAGGATGGACATGATTTATTCACAATTGGGTACTTTGTATGAGGTATTTCCTCATGCTTCTCATTCCTAGACTCAACAATCTTATGCGCTTCCAGTTCACTTTTTCATGGCACTGAAAAACTCTATTCATATCATGATTGGGTAGCATGGACATATATAGATCAGATTGTTTCGTTTCTTGTCAACGCATGATATGATTTTATTTTTTTTGGTTCAGGAGATATGCAGTATCACATTGCCCTTATTTAATGTAAAGTTTCTATGGACGTGAAAGTCACGTAACATGTAGACAGTGTTTTCCTTTTTCTTTAGGTATACTTCATATGGAAATTATGCCAACCCAGGAAGCACATCTTGTAATACAGGTTGTCTATATGTACAATGTACAATTGTGTTGCTGAGGGTTCAGATGGAAGCATCGAGGAAATGTCTATTTATGTAAGGGCATTTTTTACTACATCGTAGACAATCAATTGTGCCATCATTTATGAAAGAAGAGACATAAGCAGGAGAGTTTCATTTGGCACATACAGGCTCGAAGAGGGTCGAGTATGCATTTGTTGCAACCAAAACACCCTCAACCTGCGCATGTGAGCATAGTAGTTAGTATATTGAACAATATAATATATATGTGTACAACAAAAAAACTACACAAAATTGTTTAAGGTAATTTTTATGTGCAAAGTGTGGATGGAATTGTATATGTATACGTACAACAATTGTCGATCTAGTTAGTTTCTTGAGATTTTGTACTATGTCTGTTCAAAATTTTGTCACAAATGTTGCTTGGGTTGTGCGAAAGATCCTTTATTTAACATCTCTTTTCTTTGTTATATTTTTGAAGAGCATAGTTGGAAATTGCCCTCTATGCAATTGTTGTTCCATTGAGGAAAATAAATTTGAATAGGTGTCGAACAATTGTAGTTGCAACATGGAACAGTGTAATAGTTGTGTAAGATAGTTGAGATATATGAGCATGTGAAATTAACGGAAAAAACTGGGTATGGATAATGGTATCATTGCCTTGTCGTTGTCTGAGTCTCCATCCTTTATATGGAGAATGTGTTGTGAGCTAACTTTTCTTGCAAAAAGGGAATTGTTACGCAATACCTGGTCGATGTTGTCATGTACAATGGAGTGTGCATCTATTTGATAGCATTCAAAATCTATTGCTTGCTCCATCTTTTAAGTTGTGATTTTCAAGATATTTCTTAGTTATGTTTAGATAATATGAAAATAACAAAAAAGATAAGTATAAGTTTGGGAGCGCATACCAACTCTGTTATGTATCCTTTAACCTTTGTTCGTCTCAAATCCAGTGCTTTGTGGTTTCTATAGCATATGACAGAGACACAAAGATATAGTTAGTGCTCAACCATATAGAAGAGCTAATGCAAATAAAAAAATAGTATCAATTTTCTCAGTACAAAGATTGAGTATTTAGATAGCAAATCGCAAAACATCATCCCAACAATTTTCTAGGTGTAAAGCTCATTTTATAAACTATATAGAAGAGATTTAGCTAGAAAATCGCAAAACACTGGCCTAACAATTTTCTATGTGTCAAGCCCATTGGCCAAAAGAAATTTGACAGTTTAAAAATCTTTTTTTCATCTTCTCAACAACTATTGGAAGTATGAACCCTTATAAGAGTTCTATTTATCATGTGGGAGGAAACTCTGAAATAAACATTAATGTTTGGACCCAACTCATTTTGTGTTTTATCTTCATCCTTTACCCATGATTTTCTTTTTAGTTTCTGGAACTTTCTCTTTATAACTTACTAAAATATGTTACTGATAAAGATGGATAATGCCTGACAATGGTGTGCAATTTTGTTGCAGCTTGGTTACCTTTGTATCATACTTAACCCTTCTACACCTACCTGTAGTTTTCTTCTATAAGAACATTTTTCAAAGGCATGTAGGTACTCATTCCCAGGAAAGGTGGGAATATCATCAAGGGGATGGTGGGAAGGCTAAATAATTTCCTTATTCAATTGAGGTATTATATTTCCACTTCGTCACATAAGGCAAAGGACCGGGATTTGGAATGCTAGAAAAAATGACATCCGGAGTTGTGTAGATGACAATGGAATACACATGGTGTAGAGTTTGGGGGAAAAAATGAAGGAAACTTTATGAGCAAGAGGAAAAGATATGCCAAACCCTATGGAAACTCTGCAGGATATGAATGATGAACAAATACCTAAAAATTCTTACTTGCAAACTGTAAATAGTAAACAATAAAGAATGAATATGAATGAAACTATGGTATTGAAACTTACTCGTAAATGATGAACGACAAAATCCCAGGTCCAATTGTGAGTGCGGGATTTCAACCCTACAAAGTGCAACAACAGGTCCTAGAATTACCTAGGATTTTCATTTCAGGTCCTAGAAATTTTTATTTATAACTTACTAAAATATGTCATCGATAAATATGGATAATTCCCGACAATGGTGTGCAATTGTTTTGCAACTTGGTTACCGTTGTATCATACTTAGCCCTTCTACACATACCTACAGTTTTCTTCTACAAGAACATTTTGCAAAGGAAACAAGCTTGACATCGTCTTTTCATGTGAAAGACACGGGTTTGATTCCCATGGGGATAGGTAGGTATTCATTCCTGGGTAAGGTGGGAAGGCTAAAGAATTTCCTTATTCAATTGAGGTGTTAGATTTCCACTTCGTCACATACGGCAAAGGACCGAGATTTATAATGCTAGAAAAAACGACAGTCGAAGTTGTGCAGATGAAATTGGCATGCACATGGTGCAAAGTTTGGGGAAAAAATTGGATGATCCAGGTGGATATCGGTGGCCACCCACGTTTTCCAATTGGCTCAAAACAATTTTTCGGCAATTTTGGTAATTTACTATTTTTAGCAGTTTTTAACTTCTGGGGCCATTTTGAGGACCTAAATGAAGGCTTTTCAAGATCGGGCTTCTCAATGATAGCCAAATGATCTAGTTGAGACTCCAAAATTAATATCCTCAATGATACCTTTCCAACGAGATATCGCGCACCCCAAACAAAGATCGTATGCAAAATTTATGACCCCATGAAGTTGATGTACTAACTTACCCAAACGGGGCCCACATGACTTTTGGTGCTTCATCTCCTAGGGTTAGGTTTTTTGGATGTCTAGGGTTTGTGACATTTCGATTTATTTTAAAAAATGCCTTAAGATCCTCATTGTAATGATCTTCTTGCGAATGAGTGCAGTCGTCACATCTATTCTCAGAGATAAGTCGCCACCATTCCAACAAGCTTGTTTTCTGCTGCATTTTACAATTTCATCTTATTTCATTATTAAATAGAAAACTAGTTTTATTGTATCTCTGTTATTCTATGTTTAATAATCTGTATTCATTTCGTTCTTCTCATAAAATCTGGATCATTGGAGGAAAATTTAAGAGCAGGAGGAAAAGATATGCCAACCTCTATGGAAATTTTGTAGGATAAGAATGATGAATAAATATTTAAACATTCTTACTTGAAAATTGTAAACAGTAAACAGTAAACAATGAATACGAATGAAACTATGGTATTGAAACTTACTCGTCAATGATGAACGACAGAATAACAGGTCCAATTGCAAGTGCATGATTTGAACCCTGCAAAGTGAAAAAAAACGGCGCAGGAATCCAACCTTGCAAAGTTGAAGAAAACAAAAGCAAGCAGCAAGAAACAAACCAGTGAGAAAGCACCATCAGGTTCAACTGTAGGTGCAGGACTTCAACCTTGCAAAGTTGAACCAAACAACAACAAACAACAACCAACGAACCAGTGAACCAATAAAGAATATATGTATCTTCAATGATTACAAAATTGCATTCCAAACATAGAAGAAATATTAAACATATGATGACTATGGGAGTGGCGGTGGACAACAATATTGCCTAAATTCACTACAAGATTGTATGCAAAAATTGGAGGAAAAATGTACTTTGACAGGCCTATTTAAGTAAACATTTAAGGTTGTCAGGCCTATTTAAGGGCATCGTGCTATGTAAACATTTAAGTTTTCAGGCCTATTCAAGTACCTCAAAAAGAGTGGCAATGCTCAAAACTTTTGGTATGTAAACATTTCAATAAAAATAAAAATAAAATCAAAAAGAGCGTTGATGCTCAAAACTTTGGATATCTAAACATTTAAAACATTGGGAATAGTGAAGCTGGCAATAAGACTTTGAATCTATTCTCCAATGAGATGATGACAAATAATTATTTTTTATTATATAAAAAATAATGCCATCTATTCTCTAGTTCTAACAATAGATATTGTGCAAAAATTTATAGTCAAAGGGCAAGTTAATATGAAGTCAATGATTTATCGATCTCTATAGTCTCTCTACACCTTCGACGGGGACTAACAATGAAATTCGTATCAAATTGGGCATTTGTTAGGTTGGTATCATCTTTGTATAATTGTGCAGGACTCTTGACAGTATTTGTAATCTTATTTTTTCTATTTGATTGCATCCCTACATATGTTTTGATGAAAAATATTTTTCCATAGAGATTGTGTATATTTTTTACAACCCAAAGGTTTGGAAATTTTATAAGAGCTAAATATGTTGTTTTAACATTGGATTGTCCTACTCTAGGGTTGCAATTATAATTTCCATGAATGGAATTTAATATTTTTTAACTCATTGTATGTATTAAGTGAACTTAAAAAATGATTGTCTATTTCATTTGACCAAAATTTATTTGCATTACTAACTACTTTATTCAATGTATAATATATCGAGAAAACTCTCAACACTGTAAACAAATGACAAACAAAAAATAAACATGGAAGAAGAAATAAAAAGGTACATATTTCTAGTTTTATTTGTTTTATGTTACTTTGCATTTCATTTATTCTTTGTTAATATTGTAGACTTTCTTTTGTTCTACATTTCATTCGGTCCATTTAAAATGTAAAAAGAATAATTATAGATTGGTTGAAGGAGAAGAGGGCATGAGTAAAAAGAAGAAGGAACTCAACAAAGGAAACAATGTTCCAAAAGGTATGTTCACAAATATAATCAAGACAATTTCTTCTTTTCAGAAATTGATATACATATGTGTGCCTAGTTATATACCAATGCAAATGCACAAACCTGAAATATGATCTATCCTAACTATAGTAGATTGTTAATTTCCAATGTAAAATGAAAAAGAAAATGGAAACATTGAACAAAGAAAAGTAGCTTCTACTTAACCTAATCATTCATATGACAAGACTAGAGAAGGAACTATGCTTTCTTTTTTAATACTAACTCATCGATATCTGGAACTTGACATTAAACATATACTTTCTTGACATTAAAAATATACTTTTTTTGAAACAATCTCACAACTTATATCAAAAGTATAGAAATCATTTTATGTTCAAAGCAACCAAAATGAAATCGCTAATTTTTTTACTATTGGGTAAACTTTTTAATATCTCTTGTAATATGATACTAGATATAGTCTTGAGGGTTAGCTCACTTGGTCTAGATCCAGACATGAGTTTATCATTCTTGTTTTTGTTCATGGGTTCGAATTTCCTGATTCCCATGCAGCGAGGCCCCGTAATCACGATCAACAATTTACCCTGCTTACCATCCATAGATCACAAGGAAATATCCAGAGGGTTTTCTATGAGTACATTTCCTTGGAAAAAAATATGATACTAGCTCCAACATAGGAAAATTTGATTAAAAATATTAATTGTGACATTGTTTCTTTAAAATCAATAGCAATGGAAATATTGTTCCTACAATTCCATAATGTTACCTTCTTTGCAACCAATCCTTCCCGACTTTTGATAGCTTGGCACAGGCCTTATCCACTATTAGGAAACCTTTACTCAGCTAGGTTGCACATTAAACCCACAAAGGGTGTCCAAGGATCTATCTAAAATCATGTAACAAGTTAAGCGCTTAGGTGCTTACCTAATTCCCCTTTAAAAATGGTTAGAACCATAACCCAACCTAAAAAGGTGTTTGTTGTATATATAATAGCTCTAAGCCCGAGATCCTATCCTTCAACCATGTGATTAATAGACATGATCGAGTGCTTAAACACTAGGTGCTTACTTCCTCAGAGCTCTTAGCCTGACTGTAGATCCTCCTTTGATTTTTGCGATCAAAGGTGGAGACGCTAGCCAACCTCAATGGTGATCCAACGGTCTTTTTTTAATCAAACATTGAGATGAACAACCCACGTGAATCTAACAAGATGGTGTGTTAACAAATTTCTATTGCGCGTGTTAATTTGTAAGCGACACATCATCAGATCAACATATGGTCTAGATTAATAGCACAACACCTCCATAAAATTAATTCTCATGCAACTCCAATTTATGCTTTCAATTCCAACCATTGATCCAACCTTTTAACTGATGATCAGATCTCCTCTCCATGTAACTCCCCTCCAACCTAAATCTACAATTGGGACCTAATCAAGTTTTGGATGAATGATTGAGGTTTCTCCTTACTTCGCAATGAAATCCGACAGTCCTCCTCTGTATTGATCCCTAATCTAATGATCACAAATGGTTGACGCTTCCACTTGGATCAAAAAAATTCCAATTATCGCTTAGATGATCCGACAGTTGCAATGAGTCCTGATAGGATCTGAAGGCTCCTGTTTCTCTTAAGTCGTTCTCTAATGATCCAATAACTCCTAGATTATCTCTTTCATCCAATGGTCCACAATCGATACCAAGATATCGACGATGCCTATAACCTCTTCCATGATTTGGATCTTCAGCTATGCACCTGCAATTATGATAGGGTCATCGATCCTTTAAAATGATCGATGATCACATCAGTGATATCCTTCATAGGTTATGTTCCCCTTAGACTCCTCTTCCTCAAATTGACAACAAAACCCTAAGTTTTGCAAACATCACTTACACAGATATTCAGAGACTATCAATACCTAATTCCATAGAGACATAGCATTCAAAGTAACATAGATTCCTCACACACAATGAATATATATTTATTGAGAAACACTCGAAACATAGTGTCCTTTTCTTCAATTACCCATATGCACACTTACTGTACATGAATTTACATAAGGATTCAATGGCTTCTCATACCTAAATTACATTTCAATAGGTCTCTTTCCTCTCTCTTGGCTTTATCTCACTCTGGATGACCACCTTCTTGGCCTTATTTCCACTTAATTGGCCACCACTCTCCCTGGACTAATTTCCACTCAATTGGCCATCTCCCATGCCCTCAAGGCTTACAATCATTTGTATAAGAGGATCCTGAAACCAATTTTGTTTCAGATCCACAAACCTTTCAACTACCAATCTTAATCAATCTCCTAGGATCTCTAGATCCACAAATTACTCAAGAAAATACACAAAATTCTCATGAGATCTACAACTATCCTAAGATATCTCAACTCCTCTCATGTTCTCACACATTCGAGGCACATTTACAATCAAATCCTCATTATCATTATCAAACCCTATCCTATGTCTCTTTTCTAAATCATAAAACATAGGAAAATACAATAAAAAAAACATGAGGAAACCAACTCCCTTAGTGAAATGAATACCCCCTAAGTCTTGTCAAAATAATAATTTGAGGGAGGTAGGATGCTCGTGCATCAAATTTGGATTGCAACAAATAATTACTTATATCCTAAATTAATTGCAGTTATAACCATAACTTGAATGCTCAAATTTCAATCCTTGATTTCATATATATTTCAACCATCTCAATAAGATAACTAATGACGAGTGAAATTTGAAATCGGTGTAATTATTTGCATATTACTAACAATAAAATTATTGTTTCTTCAAGTTATAAGAAGTGTTGTCTCAACCATCTTAGGAATATGTAATTGCAATGATAAAAAAAGATAATTGCGTTGACTCTGAGGCAACAATGTCTTCAAAATTCAAACAAGAGTGACATGTTTGAAACTAAACCTCCAATTACATTGTTTCCATGGCTAAATAAAATCTTCCATTTTCTTATAAACTACATGTTTTGTAACTACCTTATACAAATTCATTTGCATCACTGCTATCCTTATTTGAAACTAATAACTATCATGCATTATATATATGAAACATAACATCTTCCATTTTCTCGTTGCATCAGTACTATCCTTATTTGAACATAATAACTATCATGCATTTTATATATGAAACATAACATCTTCCATTTTCTCGTAAACTACATATTTTGTAACTATCTTGTATAGATTCATTTGCATCGCTACTATCCTTATTCAAGAAGCTAAGAACTACCATGCCTTTGATATATGAAACATAAGCTTCTCACCAAAAGAAATTACATCTTCTCTTCCACGTGTCTATTCTTCGAGATCTGCATAACATTTGACTTCATTGATTTTACAATAAGATTAAAATTATCCAAATATGTGAATAAGTTAATATATATAATAGTTATAGGGTGTTTTCTCATTGATAACTTTTTCCAAGATGTTTTCTCATTGATAACTTTTTTTCAATGTATTGTTCTTTAGACCCAATAATAAACTTCCTTTGAAAAAGGGAACAAGGAATTTTTATCCTTTTAGATTGTTATGATTTAAATAATTGAATAAATTAAATTAAATAGTAAAAAGTTCTTAAATTTGTGATATTGTCATCATTTTAGTGTTATTAAATGTATATAAACAAAATTATTATGTAAGGCATGGATAATAGTTGCATGTTTGGATCAGATACAAAGACAATAATTATCACACTTATGATTTGTAAGTCTTTTGAAGTCCTTATTAAGTCATTTCATGCTATAAATCATGTGAATCAATTATCTTAATCACTCAATGTTAATATGTACATATTTAAAATACTTGTTTAGGATGTATCTTACTAACCATTGAAAACAAATTCCTAACTAAAGTTGGCCATAAACAAAACCCATTTATCCTACCTTTTATGCATTTATAAAATATGAATATAGATCAAATTTAGACACACTCATCAAACTATAAGTGTCATTGTCCCAAGGATATTATCATGTTCTAGTATTATGTTTTCTATGTTATATGTATATTATTCTATGTTTTCTAATGTTTCTAGGTTATATCTCTATTATATTATACTAGTCATTTCATCTATGTTCTATGTCCACCTCACATCCATAACTTACCCAATACAAATGGGCATATATGAAAATCAATTTGAACTATTATTTCTTTTTTGAATATTTTCTAGAAAATCATCAATGAATGAAGTTGGTTCTCCTTGCTTAGTCATGGGCTTCATGTGATAGAAGTTTGAAGAGAACTCAATAATCCTCTTGTCTCTCATGTTAATTGTCTTGTGTTATCTAGTCATAACCTTCATCTCTCATTGAGAGGAGGATACTAACCCAAATTATCAAATGCATATGGATTTGATCAAACTTCCTCCATGATTATATGGATGAAATGCCAAATATGGATAATTATAAGATAACATGGTTTATGATAGTCTAAAA
The DNA here is from genome assembly GCA_010110895.2 of Picea sitchensis. Lineage (NCBI taxonomy): Eukaryota > Viridiplantae > Streptophyta > Pinopsida > Pinales > Pinaceae > Picea > Picea sitchensis. The sequence goes on from SNQJ01S0006042.1 coordinate 129,356, forward strand.
AATGAGTTCCAAACTTCCCTTCCATACAATATCTGTTGGATTACTAAGAGTGGGAATTGAATCAGTAAAAAAGTAATTATAATCCTTTTTCTTCAAATGTTATATCAATGTGAGATTATTATCCAATAATGGCTGATGAAATAAACAATCACACATACACAATATAGCAGGTGTTTTACATGGAAACCAAATGGAGAAAACCCTTGGAATGATTTTTCTTATATGTCTTGAGAATTGCATTCATTAGAAGCACCAACTTCCTTTGTTTCCTGGGCTGGAAGGGCTCCAACCCCCTAGTTTCTTAGGCTACAACTGAGGGGAAGCTCCAACTCCCAATTCTCTGGCTACGACCAGAAGGAGGATAGCCTATATGTTCTCTGGCTACAATTGGAAGGTGACTACAAACACCTATCCTTTCCCAATCCTGCCACCACAGAGTAGAGTGGGAGATAGTGGAACCCAGCTGTCGCTTTTCTCAGCGTGAGATATGCCCTTGTAAGCTTGTACCAATAAATCTGAACCATTGTCGCATCAGCAGGTACCTCAACTGTAATCAACTTTGTACCATAAACAAGTGCATCAACCATGCACCAACACAGCAATCAACCTATACCATAAACAAGTGCATACAACCATGTACCAAGTATGTACCAATCATGTGTCAACTATTCATCAACTAAGACTCATCAATATGTACCAACATCATCAACTATACACCTCATTTATGTACCAACTCATCAACTACTTGTCTCAACCATGTACTCAACATGTACCTCGACCAAAATCCCTCATCAATTTCATCATACAAATCTGATTTGTGTAGCTCTATAATAGACTTTGTTGTATATAATCCACATTCCTACAAACCTTCTTAAATTTTAACAACAATAGACTAGCATTTTCATCAAACTTTTATTGAGTCTCACATGCCTAGTTTTGGATTAGTCAACAACCCTAACTTGAGTAATCATAACTTTGAGCCTACAATGTATAAAGATGTAAGCCCGATACACCAGTATTATAGAGTGTGTTTTATGAAATTCCTCCAGTGTCACTACTTGAAACCTTTCATAAAAGGAGTTAGCAAAATGGCATACCTTGTTGAATTTTTGTCTTATTCTAGAGAGAAGCCTTGTAGGCGTTCTCATGATAAATATTCATTAGAAATTAATGAAACTATTACACAAAATACTATAGACTATACCCCAACCAACACATTTTGTCTCACTAAATTTTGATCTATTATGAAGAAGTTGTAGTTTTTTACCGAAACACTTGTTTTCTACTGGTTTGGGACTAATATAAACCCTATTTTCCCTGATTGTAACTCCCCAAAATGCAAAGAGACCACAAGATGAATTTTTGTCATTAGATACTCAGACATGTTTATTCAATGGAATGAAATTTTTACTCTGAGATCATTATATAAAAACATTATAAGCTGAAAATGGTGAGATGACACGTAAATAACATACCTTAGAAAGCACCATCAAAGAATTTATCCTTCCTTGCATTCAGAGCCTTCTTTTCTTCACCTTTCCTCAAAAATTTGGCTTAGATATCCTTGTTTACCTCATACACCTATAGATATTCAATATTCTCAGGGTGTGATTAAAATGAGAGAGCCTTGCCTCTTATTTATACTCTCCAAGTAGCTTCCTTAAAAACATCTTCTAGGTCACTTGGCCCACTTTCCTTATTTTAGGGTTAACCCACTTCTAATTTCTCCATTAAATTTGTGATTGAAATAATTTTTGTATTTACCTTTATAATACACTCATCACTTCTTTATTATTTACCTTTTTAAAATCTGCTTAAACCACTTTATTTACTTTGACTAGCTGGGGCTTCTAGATGACGAGGGTCCTCCAACCCGTGAAGGCCACAACTCTCAAGAGGCGAGGAGTTATGTGACATTCACATACCACCAGAAATGGAATGACATGTACTATCCATATAGAATGAGTATTACCTTCAAATATATAAAAATCATACCATTATCCATAAAAAAAAAAACTTGGGTCCATTATGCAAACCTAGGTTCTCCAACTTCACATGGTCATAACTCTCTAACCATGAGGGGTTATGTGACGTTAATACATACCACCAGAAATGGCATGACAAGAACTATCCCATGGATAGTTTCCCTAAAAAATTAATTGTTCTTCATCTCATTATTCCACAATTAAGCATGGGTTCTCTTACTCCACAAAGCGTCTTCCATTGAGACTTCACCATAAGGGGATACTTTGGAGTTCATCCATATTTACCTCTTATCAATAATGAAAAAAAATAGCTTGATTCATATTTATATCAAAACAATATTGGGTCCATTACCCAAATCTTTGTGCTAGGATTTCTTCAGGGTTGACATCAATGACAATAACCTTAATCAACAATCTCCCCTTTGGCATTGATAGCTAACACTACGATGCAATACTAAAATCATATCCTACATCTCCCCACAGAACCATGCCTCTGTCCTCTGCATCGTCATCTGCCTCTGTCCTTTGCATCTGATAAATCTCTCCCTCGTTGTCATCCAATAACAAGGTATCTTTCCATCTAGGGCTACTCCATGTATTTGAATTGTCCTCTTATGGTGATTCCTCATGTACATCTAAGACATATAACATAAGCATTCAAAAGCATTAAAAAACATTCATTTTGGAGTAGAAATAACTCCAAGTATTTGGCGAAGATATTCGGGAAGGCTTCTGTGGAAGTGGTTTTGTAAGATGTCTACCACTTGTTCTTTTGTGCCCATACTCAACTCGATGTTCTTTTTACGCAGCTTTTGTTCTTTGTAGAAATTGATACTTTATTGGAATGTGTTGCGTCTTGGAGTGCATCACCGAGGGTTTTGAGATACTAATGGCACTTGTATTATTACAATATGTTGGAATGGGCTCATCATTACTCCCAACTTTTGTATGTTGTCAAATTTTGTTTCATCCAAGAACACTGTGTACAATATGTTGTTGTTGCAATATACTCTTGCCTCGATTTGTAGATAAGGGTATTGATGATTTTTTTCTTGCTCATCCATGATACAAACACTCACCTAAGTAGAATGTTGCTCCCATTGGTTCTTCTTGATTCATCAATACAACCTGGCAATGCATGCGTAGTAGGCAATAAGTGATAGATCTTTTTCCTTTTGGATGCCATAATACAAACTCTTATGTTCCTTTGAGATATTTGAATATCCTATTTACTACTAATACGTTTGATTCCTTTGGTGTTGTTTGAAATCGTCCCACCTGTCCAAGCACTTTGCATTACATTTGGTCTAGATGTTGTCACATATAGTAGGTTGTCGATCATTGACACATGTTACCCTCGTCTACGTAGACTTCAAATCATCATTTTTCTCAACACAACTAGTTTGCATGGGGGTGATAACTGGTTTTCAATCTTCCATTTTGAACCTCTTTATCATTTCTCTAATATACTTGGTTTGAAATAAAAATTCTTCTAGTTTCTTTGACATATCTAAAGTCCCAAAAGAAGGATAGTTCTCAGAAATACTGACATTTCAAATTCATTTTTCATGTCTTTTACAAATTTACGGCTTTGACTGTCATCATCACTACCAAAAATAATATCAACATAAACTTCAATTAATAAAATATTACCTTGACTTACCTTGATGTAGCAGATGTTGTTGTGCACTTCATTTCTAAACCACACTGTTTCGCGGATACTTATCCCACGAGGTACCGTAGCTCTAGGAGCCTATTTTTAGACCATACAAGGCCTTCTTTAATTTACACACATAGTCCTATGTTCTCGACCATTTGAAATCCTTATGGTTATTCAATGTAGACTTCTTCTTCAAGTTCCCATTCGAGAGAAAGCTAATTTTCGTCCATCTAATATACTTTAACATTTTTGAGCATGCATGGCTAAAGAAAGTAGATTTCTTCCATTAAGCTTGGCTTGGGGCTTGTCTCTCTTTGAAGTCGATTTCTTCAATGCAGTACATATCCTTTACATACCAATCATCTTTTGTTCCTTGTAACCTATCCATCTTGATTCAATTTATTCCCGAAAAGCTCATTTTGTGTTGATCACATTCATATTCTTTGGTCTTGGAACCAATTCAAGTGTCATTTTTCTCTATTTGATCAATTCTTCATCTATGGCCTTATTCCAAATTCATCCTTCTTTGGCTTCTTCAAAGCAGGTTTGGTTCAATTGTATATAAGAGTGTTAGGTGTGTTTGTTCTAGTGAACTAATTTTTCTTCTAGTCTCAACTCTGCATCTTTGTTTCCAATAATCGATCTGAAGGATGATTCTTAAGTACTCATTTTCTAAGGTGTCTTTGGTGATGCTTGTTGAACTTGCTCTTTTGCTTCTTTGGATTCTCTTCATCTTCATCTTCCTCTTCACTTCTTTTTCATCTTCTTCTTGAAAAGTTGTTCCATTGATTTGTTTTTCTTCTTCCTTTGATTCTGTCACGTGGTTTCATCAATTGTTCGTTGATGCTCAAAATTTGTTTAATATTATATTGTAACCTTGTATGCTTTCCTTGTACTTGAGTAACAACAAATATTCCTTTGTCCTACGAGAGTCAAATTTTTCCCATTCCGCCATCTTCTCTTTGATGTAGCATTTGCTTCCAAAAACTCACGAAGTGCTTTGGTCTTCCTTTTCCATAGCTTCGTAGGGAGTTTTTATTAGTGTTGTTTATGAGCATTAATATGTTTTGAATGTGGACTGTTGTATGCACCGCATGTGTCCAAAAATATCTGTCAACTTTAAGATCCATTATCATTTATTTCTAGCCATTTCTTACATTGTCACATTTCTTTATTTCAACAACTCCATTTTGTTGAGGTGTCCTAGTGACCGAGAATTGCCCTTTATTCCATGATTGTTGTGTAGTAGTCCATAAATTCCTTTGAGGTGAATTATCCTCCGATATCGATCTTAAGCATTTGATTGAATCCATCTCATTTTCAACCATTTCCTTGTAAGATCTTGGAAAGTTTTCAAAGCTTATGACTTGTTCTGAGAAAGAAAATTGCAGACATTCTTGTACAATCATCAACCAATAACTTATAAAGTATCTCTCACCTTTAATCCTTTGTTGTAGTTGGTCCCAAATAGATGGGTACACAATTTCGATTAACTTTTGTTTGTTGAATATTCCTTTGATTTTGAGACACGGTCTTTGTTTGTTTTCCTTGTTGGCAATGCTTGCATAAGGTGTTAGTCGGTTTCGTGATCGGGGCATTTCTCTAATCGCTTCTCTTTTGCTAACTTTGACAAAGTTATCAAAATATATGTGACCCATCCTTCTATGCCATAAACAACTTTCATATTCTTTTCCTAGACAAGCACTTTTCATTTCCAATTTCCATATACATATATGTTGCTTGAAGTTCTTGCGGTTGTGGCGATAATTTTCCTGAACCTTCTTTTTCTTATCTCCACACTTTTGTGAATCGAAAGTAACTATGACCTCGGTCCACACATTTGACTCACACTTAAAAGATTATCTTTCATATCTTCTACTAGTAGAACTTATTTTCTTCATTTTCATTCTTGTTCCCAATTGTTGTGTCTTTTTCAATGATTTTGGTTGAATCATCATTTCTAAAGGAGACCGATCCATCTCTTTCCTTCGTAATGTAATAAACTTGTCCTCTATCACCTATCATGTGTTTTTGAGCCAATATCAACATACCAACCAGTTTCTTCTGTTTTGCAGCTTGTAGAGCAATTGTGCATTTTTCATAGCTATACTGCGAGTCGCGCTTATCCATGTTGTTTTCCAAGGTTCTTGTTTGTGACTCTGTTGAGAGTTCTTTAGGAGGGACTATCGATACTTGCAATTTTTGGCCATGTGTCCAAAATTGTTACATTTATCATTCCGCTTCAGTGCTTAAAGATTCAAACTTGTTGCTTCTTCTCTGTGTTTCACTAAGGTCTTCTTAGATAGCTGCTTTATTATGAAATCTCAAAGTAGTTATTGTTCTTGTTGTTAGCTTCGCAATTTACAACTTTATGTCCAAAGGAGTGTACATGCATAGCATAAAGCCAAAAATATAGTTTAATACACGGTAATTAAAGATCTTTTTTGAATGGAGGTGCTCTTATGAATGCTTATTCTTATTGAGGCATGTCTATCTATTTTTGATTCTAAAATCTGAATCTTCGGTGGAAGAGTTTGTGTAATCTTGTATATATTTTTATCCCCTTTGATTGTTTTCTACATAGCTTTTTGGATTTGTTTCTTGTTATGTTGTTTTGGGGCTTGATACCTTTAAATACGATTGTATCCAAGTCCGGACTTGTCGAAGAAGATGATTTTTACTCTTGATAATGTCATCTAGAACTTTTTGAGTTATTGCATATTTTTCTTTTTGAATATCCTTTCTTAGTGTGATGACAATCTGGCACCGGGTTTCAAATGATCACATCCTTTCCTTTAACTTTAGGTGCTTCTTCAATTCTTTTTATCTTTGCTTTTATTTGAAACTTCAATTTTGATCATTTGTTCTAGTTCTTGGGTGTCTTTTCTTGTAGTTACGCTTGTAGTTTCTTGTTTTTCTTCTTTTCTCCGATAGCCTAATGGCTCATTAGTCTTCTTGGAAGTCAACTTCTACCTCTTCAATTTCTTCTTCATGTGTGTACCATATTCTTCTTCGAGGTCTTCTTTATTAGAGTCTTCTCTTGCCATGAATAGGAGCGCTCTCCATTATTTCCATTTGTCACTAACTTCATCTTCATCATTGATGAGATGTCTTCTTTAGTGCAAAATATTTTATTGAAAACTTTCTTTGTAGTTCTTTTTACCTTTATATGTTTGTCGCTTTTAATTAGCCTTCATCATTTCTCTTTTTTTCTTATGAGGAGGACATTTGTTGGCAAAATGACCAATACCATCTGGAGTAAAACAAATTAAAGTAAGCTTACCTTTATACCTACCTTTGGTTCCCTTGTTAAGTCTTTTTGGCCGAGTTGGCCACTTCTTCATCATCTTCCAAGGCATTAAACTCTTTTATTTGCTATATTCTTCTTGTTCCTTTTCTTTTCTTTTGATCTTTTGGATGCTTTGAAGGGTGCTTCTTTATGGATTTTTCTGTTTAGGTCTCATCTCATGTTGTGAAGATTCCATGTGGTTAAGTCCATGCTTATTGATTTTTAGATCCGATCTTTCTTCTAGTGCATATATATTAGGTTTGAATCTCATAAGAAGAGATCTTGGTACCTTTTGAACAATTACATATTCTTGATTTCTTCTCCCAATCCTATGATTGCATTCATTGTTTCATCGACTTCTAAGAAGTAGGTTTAGCGATATCTTCATCTTCTTTCATTTTAGTTGTTTGGTGGCCTCTGTAAGTTTGAAGTTTTTGTTGCTTTGACTTTTAGAATCTCCTTCATAAATATTTTGAAGATTGTCCCAAATATCTTTAACTGCTGATTTACAATGTGCAGCTTTGGTGAATACCATATCACTAAGACCATTCAAAGTGCATTTTGGCTTTGGAGATTATTAAGCACCAGAGTTTCTTTGCTTTGTCATTTTGGTAGGCCCAGTCTTTGTATATCCATCTGATTGTCAAACTTGGAAATCCCATGCCTATATATATATATATATATATGTCTTCATCCTTATGCTCCAAAAGAGTATACTTTTATCCATCAAACTATGGTATTCCATTTTTATCTGAGTTGGTACTCTCATGATCTACCTTTCATTGGTAAAACTGATTTACGAGACACCTTTCGATACCAATTGTTGGATTCGAGGGTGAATCAATAAGCGTAATTATAATCCTTTTATTCAAATGTTATATCAATGTAGGAATATTATTCAATAATTAGTAGTAAGAAATAAACAATCCACACATACACAATACACCAAAATTTAAATGGAAACCCAAATGAGATAAAACCACGGAATGTTTTCTTATATGTCTTGAAATTTCATTGGAAAGCACCAACTTCCTTTGTTTTTCCATTTCACAACTAGAAGGAGGTTCCGACCCCTAGTTTCTCGAGGCGGCTACAACACAGGGAATCTCAACTCCCGATTCTGGCTTCAACCCGGAAGGGGAGGCGACAACCCCTGTTCTTTGGCTACAAGCTGGAGAGGTGGCTGTTACCTTTCCTTGCCAGATCCTACCACGAGTAGAAGTGGGAATGATGGAACCAACTGCCACACTATCAACGTGAGATATACCATTGTAAACCTATACCAATAAATCAGACCCATGCATCAACCAGTACCTCAGCACCTTGATACTTTGTACCATAAACAAGTGCATCAACCATGCACCAACTTGTAATCAAAGCTGTACCATAAAAGTGCATCCAACCATGTACCAAGTATGTACCAATCATGTGTCAACTACTCATAAAATATGACTCATCAATATGTACCAATCATGTGTCAACTACTCATAAAATATGACTCATCAATATGTACCAACATCATCAACTATACACCTCATGTATGTGCCAACTCATCAACTACTTGTCTCAACCATGTACTCAACATGTACCTCAACCAACATCCCTCATCAATTTCATCATCCAAATCTGATTTGTAGCTCTATAATAGACTTGGTGTATATAATCACATTCCTGCAAACCTTCTTTAACTTTAACAACAAGAGACTAGCATTTTCAACAAACTTTTTTTAGTCTCACATGCCTAGTTTTGGATTAGTCAACAACCCTAACTTGAAGTAATCATAAATTTGAACCTGTAATGTATAAAGATCTGAAACTGATACACAATGTTCTTCATTATTTTTATGCAATTCCTACAGGTTTCACTACTTGGAACCTCTCAAAAAAGGATTTATAGCAAAAATGACATACCTTGCTGAATTCTGGCTTATTCTAGAGAGCGACCTTGTAGAGAGTGCCCCACATGAAATATTCCTTGAATTGATCTAAACATATTAAAAAGAATACTAAAGATTGTACCCTAACCAACACATTTGGTCTCACTGAATTTGGATCTGTTATGAAGACGTTATGACGTTTTTACCTGAAACACTTGTTTTTGACTAGTTTCAGGACTAGCCACAAACCCTAATTTCCACGTAGTGTAACTCCCAAAATACAAAGATCCACAAGATTATTTTTTTACCACATATACTTGGGTATGTTTTCTCAATGGCATAGAAATTGCATGGTCTGAATCATTATAGAAACAAATTTATAGCGAAAATGGCGAGATGACCTGTAAATAGCATACCTTAGAAAGAACCATCAAAAGAATTTATCCTTCCTTGCATTTTGGCCTTCTTTTTTTCACCCCCCCTCTCAGTAATCCAACAATATCAAAGGAGTGAAAATTATTTTACCATTTGAATAACTTTTATATTAATAAAATCTCCTCTGGTCTTCCTTTGCTTTGGTATTTTTATAATAATAATTTATTATGAAATTCCATTTTTTTCATTTTAATAAGAAAATGCATCATATGTTTCTCAATTCTCATTATAAACTTCCATTATTTTCATTTTAATGCAACATATCTCCCCTCATTGTAAAGTGCATATTTTTTTATCTTGCAAAATATTGTTCATTCCTCTGTAATGAGGGGCAGGGTAGCATTTCCTTTGCAATTAGAATTAATAACCACCACAAGTATTATATCTAATGGTATTAGAGACAAAAATGTACATATATGTTGATTAAATTTTTAATACAATAGCTTTGGTTAAATTTTATACTATTCAATTAGTAATTGTCAATCTAAACTTCTTGTTTATCACCTACCTACAAGTTATATGTTTCTATCTTTAGTATTTGTTATTTTTCCATGATAACCTCACACTATGTATATATCTAATATCTTATGTGATGTTGAAAGTATGGTGTCTAATATCTTATGTGATGTTCAAACTATGGTCTTATGGTGAAGAATACAATTTTTTTTTTCTTTTCCTAATAAGTCTTTAATTCCTTTTATATCCTTGGGATATCCCATATCCAATCCATCATAATTATTTGTTTGATGTTTTTAAAATATCAATTGTAGAAGGATTTTCAACGAACATTTGTTAATGTCACAATCTTTTACTATGCATCATTATTCTTCATTTATAGGCTTGCGTGGCATAGCACCAAGCAATTCCATCATGCACCTGTAATGAGCATTTTTTCACTATAAAATATACTATATGCTCATAGCAATTGCATAGTTTATGTACATATATCTATATAAAAAAAAATGAAAAGATGAAGGGTGTATATTGATATGAAAGAAATATAAAATATGTCATCTATACTTTATTTTTACATAGTAAATTGTCAAATGTTTAAATCAGAAAAAGTTAGACAATTGAAGGAAAAATTCCATCATGCACATGTAAGGAGCATTTCTACACTATATAATATATTGTATGCTCATAGAAATTGCATAGTTTATGTACATATTTCCATATAAAAAAAAAATGGAAATATGAAGGGTGCATATTGATATCAAATAAATATAAAATATATCATCTATACTTGACTTTTACATAACAAATGTTCAAATGTTTAAATCAAGAAAAGTTGGACAAGTGAAGCAAGTATCAGTAGCCAAGGATCACAAACAACACAAGAAAAACAAATACACTAGTAAATACAAATAAATTTTCTTTCTATTACATTTGGAAACTAAATATGCATGTTGATATTTCTATGATGTGTGTCTAATTTCAATGTCATATAAAATTATTATTTTTGGTTCATAAGAAATAATAGGAAGTATCATAAAAGAAACCAACATAGCACAACAAGAATGACCTAAAAAGTATGTATATAAAAATTTAACTGAATCCCCTAGAAATGTTGTTTCCCCCATAGTAACTAGGAACAACCCTACACTCGTTTAGTATATTCCAACAGAAAGGAAAACCAACACTCAAAATTACCGGGCTACATGTAGGAATGGTAGAGGTAGAGGGAATTTCACCTCCCATGATGAAACCCAAGTTTGGATCCCATATAGAAGCGGATCCATATGTGGGCATCGACATTGACGAGATAGGGGTAGGAATGGTAGGTAAACTCATGGAAGGAAAGGAAGACATTGTCAGTATACCCTAAATAGAGACACATGATGACATGGGTAGAGATGGTATAGGTCCACCGGTACTCAAGAATGGAAAGGTGAACATCATTGGGATGCTCACAGTCAAACCCATGGATGGGATTGATTTCTCAGCCAAATTGGACAAAACACTTGAGCCGGAAATGATGTGAGGGTTACTAAACAAAGAAAAAGGTTCACTAAATAAATCCATAACCTAGAATACTATAGGGGTATCACAACTAGTCAAAGGAGGGTTAAATTTTGGTGGAGGAATTTTGTGAACCACTTTCACTTCAACAAGCCCACACTCCTCAAACAAGAGATGAGACTCTTTGAAGTCATGGTCACCTACTTCACACCACTTAAGAGGTGGTTGTATCTCTATGATGGGCTCAAGTCCTCGTAGTTGACAGGACCGGTGCAGTGATTCATCCACGATGAATATAATATGTGAAAATAAAAACACAATTTAACCTAAGGCCGAGGTAGACTCAAAACCAAAGAGCACACCCCTAATAAATCTAGGCAATAAGAAGCAAACCAATGGCTCAAGATGCCTTCTAAAAAACAACCCTCTCGGGGAGATGAAACCCCCACAAGATTGGCTAGTGAAGGTATGAGGAACAATTATTATGATCTACGTGAAACAACCTTAACTAGTGAAGGTACCCATTATTAAGGCGGTCACTCTTCGAGGGTATTGAGACTGTAAGTGAACGTATGCTCTAGGTATTACCTATAATAACCTTTGTAGGCTACCTAGGAGTGGTCTCTGAGGCTACCACCTCACAATCAATGATATGGTGAACAGTCACAGATCCGACTACACGTAAGGGCAAGGTAACTATGCCCGAAGCTTCGAAATCACTACCTCACAGGGAAGTGTCGACACTAATGAAACCCATGAATATGTAGTAGTCAAAGAAATATCTCAAACACCAAAACAAGTAGAGAGGGGTAATCACCCTACTTGCCCTGGTCTTATCTCATGTTTAAATCTTGTGTTAGAGGAGGCTCTTGACACACTGGTTGTAAAAATAGGTTTTACACTCTTTGATGACTCTAGGTTTTGTTTTGTGGCCTTGGAGAGTTCACTCTCCAATCCTACTCAAAGCCCTTAAGCCTAGCTAATATTGATGTGCTAACAAAGAAAAAATTCTAGTTGATTTAAAGTTAAGAATTATTTTCTTATGGTTGTTTTTTAAACTCAAGGAAGATGAATGAAACTTTATTCATGTTGTGACTCTTGACCCAACCAAAGAAATGCACAAACTCCAATGCAAATCGTTCAATTCAATGAATTATAGCTATGGGAGGGAACAAGGCCTTTTTCTTTGAAAATTTCATAATTCTACCTCACAATCACCAAGAAACCATGCGAGACAATCCAAAACAAAAATATCAACAAGATCTTAAAACCAAACATAAAAATTCTCTTTGTTGCAAATGTTGAAAAGATTTATCCATGCAATTTTTTACTTTTGATTTTCAATTGAAATGCAAAAATTTTCTTAATCTAATCTAGAATAAAAATATGCAAAACAAAACTAGAAAACAACAAAAATGGGATGTAGGATATTGGTAGTGATGCACCAAAGCACACTCCAATGTCTCTACAGGATCAAAAACCCAAAATTTGGAAAAAGGATCTGATGGAGATGTACAGTTTGGGAGAGAAAATTTGCAGGGGTTGTAGTATACTTTGTATTTACTAGAAACATATAGTATAATATATAAAAATAAATCCTAGAAAATCCTCTATCTATTGTATTTGGTTTGGCTATAATATGATTTCCCTATCAAAATATATTATCCAAATAGTCCACGTGGTCATCACGAAAAATATGCAAAACGACTGATTTTAAATCAACGATAAGTTCTCTTTCCGAACACTGATTTGGATGATTTGTTTTTTGAACATGATAATTTTTTTATATAAATCCAGATCTATAGTTATTTCCTTCAAATTCTACACAAACATTTACGGAATTTTATTTGAAGGCCACAACCCTATTTTAAGGGAAAAACTCCTTAAGAGAGCCAAGGAAGAAAACAAAGTGTGTCCCTAGTGGATTCACCAATTTTGTTGTGGATAAATTTGGCCTACAGATAAGCCAAGTATCCCTTGGATCTTCCCTTGATCAAATATAGACAAAGGGGCTAGATTCCTATATAGTATTCCGTAGATATAACTAAATTTGTTTCCTTTTACACTAATGTATAGAATGACATACCTCTTTATCAAAGGTTGTCCTCGTGTGTCCGACGGATGCAACTCTTGAGATCCTAGATCCAACTCCTGCGATCTTCTTCCTGCACACAAGAAATAAACAAATACCAATTCTAGAACTTCTACAAGTGTTAGGAAACTCAATTCTATTTTGGATATATTATGATCTATTCAAGGTGAGATCATATCTAACATTTTCTATTAAAAATGGAAAACATGAAAGGGGAAAACCATAGATCTATATTAGTATGAAATGGAGAAGTACATCAACTTTTACCTTAGATGAAAGTTGCATTCCTTCTAGTTCCAGGTTCCCAATGTTCCCCCTGAGCCACTTGATCTTCTCTCTCTATTTTTCCAACGTAACCAATCTCAAACTCTCACTCCCCCATCTCCTTGATTTGGCCTCTTCTTATAGGAATTTAGAAGAGAATGGAGATAGGCTTCATGGCATGTGAATTAAGTGGTTACAAGTCATGGATAGGCTTCATGGAATGTGAACTAAGCAATTACAAGTCACAGATAGGCTTGATGTCATGTGAACTAAGTAATTACAAGTCATGCACAAGTTTCATGCTTAATTATGAGCTTTTTCCAACCTGTTATAAACTATTTTTATATTATGATCTTTTTCCTCAAGTTCCATGCTCAATTATGAGAATTTTCCAACTCATTATAAAATTTCTTTTCAATTATGAGTTTTTCCTCAATATCACTAATCAGGAGCCAATTTCCTTCCAATGGCCTCCCAACATGACATGGACATGATACAAGTCAAGGATCCTTTATCAACCATAATGAGAAGGATGTTCTTTCCCAATACTCTCACTTTGATTTGAAAATGATTTTGGTAGGAAATCTTATGATTTAATTGATTAGAACTGAAGGTAATCAAACTCGACTCTGAGGGATCAAACCTACCTATAGAACAAAACAAATATTTTTGTTGCACAAGGAGGATTTGGAGAACTTTGAGGGAAAACATGGCACATGATGCTTGGGCCAAGTCTTCCACAATACTATAGTTTTGGGTGGCCTATGCATTTGGATTATGTGTCATACGTTGAGGAACATCATTCAGGGGGGGAATAAATGTTTCAAGCAATGGCTTGTCAATCAAAATAGGGCCATCCAACTAGGAATAAGAAGAATACTCTTGTGTGGAAGGAGTAGTCTCGAGATTGTCATAGTTTCACACTCGAGTTTGAAGGGAGACTGTTGAGTCACACATGAAAATTGTAGCATGTGAGGACAACCCCTCATACTAAGGGGTACCTGTCATGACCCCTTGTGGAGAGGTAGTATTTTTTGTAACCATTTGTTGAGGTTGAGGAGTGAAAGGATGGGTTGATGCAATAGGTTGTTGGGGGGGATTTTGCTATGCCAAGAAATTGTGAACCTCATCCTTTTGAGGAGACTAATGAGTAGGATGGTCCTCCCCACAAATTGTGTAGGGGAAGCGACTCTTCTTCTTCTCTTTTTTTCCCCTACTTGATTTTTTTGGGTTGGAGAAGTCCCTCACTTAGTGATGAAGTTTTTCTTTTTGTTCCTCTTATTTCCACTAGGTTGCTAAGGATTCTTCGGTTGCATGGATTGCACTAAATTCACCTTAGACGTCTGAGTGGGGACTGGGGAAGTTTGAGAAATAGGTGCAATAACTGACAAGTTTGATGAAATTGTCATATGACTCATTCGATCTGTGAGTTGGCTCATAGATGCATGGGATACAAAACCAATCACACCATTGGCATGGGTTCCTGGGTTCAATTTTATCAGATTTGTAAGTATTCGAGGAGTGTACAGAATGATATCATAAATAGTTATCGACTGAGAATAAATAAAATCTAAGTGTTGGGGACACAATATGGCTTGATCCTCAGTAGCCACCCTTTCCATAGAAACATCCTTGGAAATGAGTGGTAGAAGAGACTTTGTGAACCACTCCATCAAGAGTTGGTCTAGAATCTAGGTCTTGATCGTCCTTCATCTTCGTCTCCACTCATGTATATGATTGGAAATGTGAGTGGAAGTATATTCACGTAATGATGTAAAGATATATGTTAATATCTCATACCAGATGCGAAATTGATAATGTGTTAAAAATACCATTGAAAAGTCATTAAAACTATTGAAGGAAATTCCCTTCAATTCAATATACCATTTGGCAAAACTTCAGGTCAGGGATATTTGGAAAAGACATGATCTTATACTGTCATCCATCAAGGAGTTGGATGAACACCACAAATGATATGTCATTATGTGTGTGGATGGGTTTTCTCCCGACTTTCCTTCAAATTTCGGCATGTCCAATGGGATCTTAGCAGGTATAATCGACCATGAAGCGTCATGGGAAATGGGGTCATTTTTCAAACGTGATAGATTGAGAAAGTATAACATCTTCAAGAAAGGAAACCATTTATGAGAAAATGAATATTGAGACAAGGATGAAGTTCCTTGAGACCTAGATGAACTTTGTGGTCCCCCCATGTTTTTCATTCTAGAAGGATCTAGGGTTCTAGAAGGGTAATTAATTCCAGGAATGGAAGCACTCCCAAGAGCATGAATGCTCTTGGGACTAGACATGCCCCCAAGGGGAATGTCCTCAGGGGTAGAAATAGACCCTAAATGAAAATAATTCCCAAAAATAGCCTTGGGGAAGAACCCCGTCGGACCATATGTATGTGTGAATGGATAGCCACCAAATTGTCTAAAGTTCCCCCCAGGGAAAGGTGTGTTAAAACATGGAAAATTAAATCTTCCGAGCACATTACTGTGCCCAAGATGACTACGGAAAGTCCCAAAACCACTAGGTATGTTCCACCCAAATGGAAAAATAGCACTCGACATTGTCGAGACGCTCATAGGAATGGTACCGATGGAAGGAATTCCACTCCCGATGTTGAAACCAAGGCTTGGCACCCCAATGGAATAATATCTAGGTGTGGGAATCATAAATGGTAGGATGGCCATTAGAATGCTAAGTATACTCATGGAAGGAAAGGAAGAAACAACTGGTATCCCCCAAATGGAGGGACATTATAACATGGGAAAAGGTGGCGTAGGTTCATTGGTACTCAAGGATGATAATATGGACATCATTGGGATGCTCCCAGTCACATTCATGGGTTTATGTATTATCCACATTGGACGAACACTTAGGCCCGACATAATGTGAGGATCTTTGAATAAAGAAAAAGGTTCACTAAAGAACGCCCTAACCTAGACTACTATGGGGGTATTAGAATCAGTCAAAGGAGGGTTAAATTTAGGTGGAGGAATTTCATCAACCACGTCCACTTCAATAGGCCCACACTCCTCAAACCAGAGATGAGAATCTTCAAATTCATGGTCACCTACTTTACACCACTTAATAGATGGTTGTACCTCCATGATGGGCTCAAGTCCTCATAGTCGATGGGATCATCCTAATGATTCAAGCTCGGTGAATATAATATGTGAAAATAAAAACAAACTTCAACCTAAGTTTGATGCAGACTGAGAACCAAAGAGCACACCCCTAAGCAATATAGGAAATAGAAAGAAAACTGATAGCTCAGGGGACCTTTTGAGAAACAACCCTCTGGGAGAGATGAAGTCCCTACAAGATTGGCTAGCATAGGTATGAAGAGAAATTATGATGATCTCCATGAAACATCCCTGATCACTGCAAGTACCATTTATTAAGGCATGCACCCTTTGGGGGAGCTAATACCATGAATTAATGTTTTCCCTAGGTACTACATGCATGTCCCACCTACATTCTCCTTTGTAGGATACCTATGAGTGGTCACTAAGGCTACCACCTCATAATCAATGACTAGGGAGACAGTCATAGGTCCAATCACATTTAAGGGAAAGGTAACTATTCCTGAAGATTCGAAAGAACTACCTCACAAGGAGGTGTCAGCACTAGTGAAACCCCCATATACATAGTAGTCAAAGCGATACCATAAAAACCAAAACTAGAAGGAAAGGGTAATCACCAAAACTAGCACTCCACACCAAAACTATTAGGCAAGCAATACCAATTGGACCTCATTCTTAACTTCTATGTTAGAGGAGGCTCCTGACATACTCGTTGTAAAAAATTATTTTACAGACGTTAATGACTCTACGTTTCATTTGGTGGCCATGGAAAATTAACTCTCTAATCTTATTCCAAGGCTCTAAGCCTAACTAATGTTGGTTTTCTAGCAAATAAAAGAGTCTAGTCGATTTTAATTTGTGAAATCCTTTCTTCTTCTTTTTTTTCAAGTAAAGGGAAGATGAATGAAACTTTAGTGATGTTGTGATTCTTGACCCAACCAAAGAAATGAAAATATGTCAATGCAAATCATTGAATTCAATGAATTCTAGCTATGGGAGGGAGAGAGATATTTCTCTTTTCAAATTTTCACAATGAAACCTCAAAATCACCACGCAACCATGCAAGACAACCCAAAACCAAAATCTCAACAAGATCTCAAAAACAAACAAAAAAATGCTCTTTGTTGCCAATGCTCAAAAGCATTACGCATGAAAACTTTACCTTTGTTTTCTCAATTGAAAACAAGATAGAAATCACTCAAGCCACATGGGACTATCAATCACTCCAAAGGACAAGTTCAAACCCCAAAATTTACAAGAAACACTCCAATGCAATTCCGAAAAAAGGTTCTAAAATGCTCCAAAAGGGATGGTTTCAAAATGCAACTCTTTGTTTTCTATTTTATTCCATTCAAATAATAATAATAAATTCCTTCAAAAACTATGTCTAAAGGTTCTCTTTCCAAATAATAGGGACCCTAGGCTTCACAGAAAAAAAACCTAGAAAACATTTGACCAAAAATGTTTTTTTTTTCTCCCCACAAGCCTTTTTTTATGCACCGTACAAGGAAGGTAACGAGTCATCTATATGACAACATGTGACCTTGTGACTTGTTCACAATGTAAAACTAACAACTGCCTTGTGAAACTTATGAAATTTTTTAAATTTGTATCCGATCACAAGTTGTTAATGGGGAAACCGCGACCATAGAGGGGAAGGTAGGAAAATGAAAACCTAGACTAGAACTCAGTAAGATGAAATTAAATCACCCCAAAACAAACCTCAAATCCACTTTACACTCACGAAAGAAAATGAGAGGAACACTCAACACCTCAAAACCACTTGGAAACACAAACAGTAATCAAGAGGCTCAAATCGAGAGAGGATCTATGTGAACAGACCAAGGGAAGGGTGACTAAGCCTGAAGCTTTGAAAGTGATACCACATAGGGATTTGTGGGAACTAACAAAACCCTCATATAGATAATAGTCAAAGAAATCTCACAACTACCAAAACAAGTAGAGAGAGGTAATCACCCTACTTTCCCCAATGTAACCTCATTTTTTACTCATGTGTTAAAAGAAGCTCCAGACACACTCGTTGTGAAAATGCATTTACACACTCTTTAATGACTACTAGGTTTCATTATGTGGCCTTGGAGAATTAACTCTCCAATCCTACACCAAGGCCCTAAATCCTATCTAATGGTTGTGTGACAGAAAGAAGACGAGTCTAATTATTTTTAGATTACATATTATTTTTCTTAATGGTTGTTGTTTAGTCAAGGAAATGGATGAAACTCCAATGGTGTTTTAGACTCTTTCAAAATCAAAAGAAGAGAGAAATGTGTGAAAGATATGTAATTTTCGTTTTTAATTGAACTCTAACTAAGGGAGGGGAAAGCTTTTCCTTTTCAATTTCAGAATGAAAAATATAACCTCATAAACATGCAACAAACATGCAATACAAGCCAAAGAAATAATCAATATCCTTAAGCACAAAACACCAATGTAATATCTTTTGAAGCACTCAAAAGCTTACACCCTTTCAAAGTTTTTTGTTTTTGTTCTTTTTCTTTTTGAAATGAAATTTTTTCTCTATCCTAAGAAAATTATAATGAAGAAAAAAAACAAAAAACAACAAGAAATATTTTGTGTGATATTTATATTGATTCCTCTAAGAACACTCCAATGCCTATATGGGATTAAAAACCCAAAAAACTTGGAAAATGGATCTAATAAAGATCAAGAGTTTGGGAGTGGAATTTTGCAGGGGTTGTAGTGCACTTTATATTTACCAAAAAGATATGATATAATATGGAAAAACAAATCCCAATAAATCTTCTATCTAATGGAGTTGATTTGGTGACAATATGAGTCCTCTATCAAAATATATCAACCAAACAGTTCACGTGTTCATCGCATAAAATCTACAAAATAACATATTTTAAATCAATGATGATTTCACTTTACAGACACCAATTTGGACGACTAATTTTTTGAAATAGGAATTTGTTTTAGAAGAATTCAGATACATAATTATTTCCTTCATATTTTGTACAAAAAGTTATAGAATTCAATCTAAAGGCTGTGGCCCGATTTTAAGGGGAAAACTTCCTAAGATTAAAGGAATAAAGCACATGATGTCCCCAGTGGAGTCTCCAATTATGTCGTGGATAAATATAGCCTATGGATAAGTCAGAGCTCCCTTGGACCTACCCTTGATCCAATACATACAAGTTAGAATATTGAGACATATGAATAAACATACAACAATATTAAACACAAGAACCTCTTGTGAATACGATCGATTCTCCTAGCTACATTCCCCAACACTGGTTTTTCTACCTCCATCAGATTTTTCTCTCTTTTCTTAGATCTGGTGTAAGTTTCTTCTAGAATTCATCATAGGTAAGAAAAATTCGATTTATTCTTGTCATTAGCGTCTTGTCTTTTTTCATTAGGTTTTAGTTTCTTAGCTTTTTCATAATGTTTGCAAAGATTGTCTCTTGTTCCTAATTTTTACTTGTCACTAACCTACCTACGTGGAAGATATTTTTTGACATTTCCAGGAGCATGTATCTCTAGCATTTAATCATGGTGATAGTAAGAAACCTTCCAGTGCTTAAGGCTTAGTTGCTTAATGGCTATATTTTTCAAGTGATATCATTTTTTTTATTTTGATCACATTTTTCTCTCTATTTATATGTTGTTGCTTACCTTGTTGTGTAAAAGCAATTTCATTTTTTTTATGGGCTTATCATTATCATTATATGCTTTAATCTTGGAAGCTCTTGTGTAAAAATTAGCTCTCTATTTGTTTCACTTTCTCCACGGGATTTTTTTGTGAAGAGTTTTGGGATAGCTTGCTTCTGCAGATGTTCTTATCTTGAGTTTCTAAGAATATTGATACTAACATTTAGCATTGATTCTTGACAGTTGTAAGTATTTTCTTCTTGCAATTTATTGAGGATCTGATTGTGTTGGGCATGTTATATATTATTTGCATGACTAACCTTAGTGTCTACTATGTTGCATTGGCCGCGCAAGGGGGTTTGAGGGGGGGATGCTAGCACGGGGCTTCAGGGACAGTGCCCCCAGGAATTGTTTTTTCCTTGGGAAACATGTCACATTTTTTCCTTGTTTTTCATGTCACCTCAATTTTCGTGTCCATTGTTGGGAGGTTTTTCGGCACATTTTTTTTGTTGATGGTTTTCTATTTCCAGTTAAGGAATTAGGGTTTTTTACTAATTCAGGTCATTGGGTTAGGGTTTTGGATGCCGCTGGCTCTTATATGTATATTGTATTTTAAACAATGTATCACTATGAATGAATATAGAATATGTTGTTTTTCCTGGTTTGGGTTTCCAGGGGAAAAATCTGTGTAATGTGTGTATTTTCCATTGTATCTTTTCTGTTCTTTTATTGAAAATATGTTTGTAGTAAAATATTGTACAAGGTTAAAAATATACATTTGGTATCATAGATTTGTTGCTTCAGGGGGACTCCTTTGTGGTCAAGGGTTTGGCTCGATACTGTGATAAGCGTTGTTACAGTGGGAGATCTATGGTATTGATTTTTCAGGTGAAAAGAAATGACGAGTAGTTCGGAAATGGAGATCAAGAATTTTAATGGAAAAAGTTTTGAGCTGTGGAAGATCAAGATGGAAGATGTGTTGGTGGACAGTGATCAGTGGATCACGGTGGATCCAAGTACTACACCTACAGGAACTTCAATAGATGACTGGAAAAATTTGGATCGGAAGGCAAAGAGCACAATCCGACCATGTCTCTCAAATTCAGTATTACTGAATGTATCAGAGGAAGCTACAACCAATTATTTATGGGATAAGTTGGGGAAGTTGTATCAGTCTAAGTCCTTAGTAAATAAACTTTTCCCGAGAAAGAAGTTGTATAACCTGAGGATGAGAGATGGATACTCAGTGGCAGAGCATTTGAACACCTTCAATACTGTGGTAACTCTGTTAATATTTGTTGAGATTAATATTTCAGATGAAGATAAGTTTGCCATTTTATTGTGCTCTTTAATGGACTCGTGTGATATTTTTGTTGTGGCCATAGGTATTAATACAACTTCCTTGTAGTTTGATGAAGTGGTCTCATCGTTGTTGTTGGAGGAGATGAGATAGAAGAACATGGAAGGACATAACACAAATGCATTATTTGCAAGAGGACGCTCCCAGGAAAGAAATATATCTAATTCCTCAAGTGGGAGATCTAAGTCTAAGGGTAGATATAAATCACCCGAAATTTTTGTAAAGGTATGTTGGAGATGTGGGAAAGAAGGGAACTATAAGAAGCAGTGTAGATCCAAAATTTAGAAAAAGAAGGGATCTGAGGAAGCTCCCTCTACAGAAGAAAAGACCTCCAAGGAAGAAGGAGGGGATGTGTACTTGGATTTTTCAAGCACACATGAAGATCATGAGGCATGGTTGGTTGACTCAGGTGCATCCTTTCATATGACTCCCCACAGGGAATGGTTCTATAAAGATGAAAGGTATGATGGAGGTAATGTTTTCCTAGGTGATGATTCAACAACCAGAATCATAAGAAGAGGAAAAGTCAATTTGAGGCTCATAGATGGAAGGATTATAAATCTACATGGTGTTCTGCACATCCCAGGTTTGGCCAGAAATTTGATTTCTGTAAAAAAAATGTACGATGCAGGGGTAAAAACAATATTTGAAAAGGAAACCTGCAAGATGGTTCGAGGAGAATGGTGTTGCTGAAGGGAGTTCGATTTGGAACTCTGTATAAGATACAAGGAAGCACTATTAGTGATGGGTGTAATAGTTCCATTGTTCCTGATATTTGAGTTGAAGAAGAAAGAACTCCTGTAGTCTCTGGAGAAAAGGTTATGTTGTGGCATCAAACACTGAGGCATATCAGAGAGAAGGGTCTTCGACTACTACATGATAAAGGTATGGTTGAAGGTATGCCTAACTTATCTCTAGATTTTGATTTTTGTGAACATTGTGTATATGGGAAGCATAATTGTGTAAGATTCCCCTCTGGTGCAATGAGGGCAGAAGAAATTTTACATCTAGTTCATATTGATGTGTTTGGACCTATGTCGATTCCATCATTGGGAAAACATGTGTACTATGTCTCATTTATAGATGAATTCTTGAGGAATACTTGGATATATTTCCTCAGGAAGAAATATGAAGTATTTGATAGGTCTAAAGAGTTTAAGGCTCTTGTTGATAATCAAACAGAGAAAATAATTAAGGTGTTGAGGATAGATAATGGCAAACAGTTCTACGGGAATGAATTTGAAGAATTATGTAAGAAGTGTGGTATAGAAAGGCAGAAGACTACTCCATATACACCTGAGCAGAATGGAGTTGCAGAAAGGATGAATAGGACGATGATGGAAAAAGCAAGGTTCATCCTTAGTGGTGTCAGGTTAGGGAAAGAGTTATGGGAAGAGGCAGTTGGTATTGCATGTTACCTGGTCAACAGATCATCCTAATCAGTGGTGGATGACCAAGCTAATGAAACTAACTACCAAGTATCGATAAGCATAGACCAAGCACCAAGAAACTAAGGGAGGAGACCACAAGGGCCAAAAAAAAGTGCACCATGTGTCGATGGTAAGCATGGAGGGAGATATTTTCAAATATTTTAATGTTTTATTACACACTGCATGTGGGATATGCCCACATACATGAAACAAAAATGTGCCCAACTATGACCATATCGTTGAAATAAAACACGCAGATGTGAAATTACCATGTATAAGGGTTTTGAATGCCATGTGGGATCATATAAAGATGATTTGTGTTTGTATTTTTATTTTTTATCTAGCACATGTAGTGTCATCAAATACCAAAGCACCTGCAAATTATCAAGAATATCTCAGTGTCATGACTTCCCTCTTGGTCAAATAAAATCGGCCTGGTGGTTTGTGTATCCAGTGTAGAGTTTTGTACACATTAATGGGTGCAAGTATGATGAGAAAAATATGGAGTGAATGTTCCCAAAGGTATTGTTGTATCTTTAGTTGCAGAAGTGAAGCAGGCCATCATTGGTGCGTTTCTTGAAGACAAAGAGGTTGTTGTGAAAATTCAAGTACTTGTTGGTGGTCGAGGATCGAGAACATTTAAAAATGGGTTTGAAGGGGGTGTTCATATTGCCAAAATTCAATGAAGCAGAGCACTTAAGATAGTGCATCTAAGTGCCAAAAATTCCAAAAGGAAATGGAAAGTCTATTGTTGAGATTTTATGACTTTTTCAAGGCTGAGAAATTGTAGTTTTGAATATATGTTGGAATGACTTTCTCAGTGCCACACAAAGAATTTCAAATGGGAGAAGTATGATGTTAGGAAAAAAAAATTACTACATCAAATTCAAATTTTTTCTTAATTAAAATTATCGAGAGATAAGGCAATTTACTACAACCTTGTGGCTAGAATATATGGATGGGCAGGTTTCTATACAAATCTAGAAAAAGTCAATTCTTCATGAACCCATTTTCATATTGAAAATTTATAGAAGATATCTCAACGCACTAAAGAATATATTCCCCCCCTACAAAAAAAATTATAATGTATGACAGATGGCAATAGTAAGAGAATTTCAAAGTTAGACATCTATCAATGAAAAGAACAAACACCAAAAGGATCATTTCAAATTCGAAGAGTTGTTTCCATATTTCAAGGAAGTTGTTCCATCTGTTTAGAAACTTAATCTATTTTTTATTTGAATATTAGGGTCCCATTTTTTTCATCATTTTGAAAATCAGTTAACAGATGGAAAAATCAAGACAATCTCTTTCTACATTCAAAGGATCATATCAAAGCACCATATTAGTTTTCGATGACATAGTAGTTGAACCACTTGGTAGTTGAAAATTTTGAGAAAACTTGGTGATTATGTGGCAGACATGTCCCATATTTCTAGGCACAAAATTAGTAAGTGGTAATCACCTTCTAAATACAGAGGATCGATTCCAGCAACTCCAACAATTGGAGACACCTTGCAGCCTATTCTAGTTTTTGTGGCAGGAATATTTCTCTTTTGCTATTTTTGTATGAGTTTGAAAGATTGGCTCGATGAGAATTTGTATATATTTTTTAAACTTTCAATGTAATAGGGGTTTAGGGAAAAAAAAAACTCAAGAGAGATGAGGGGCTCAGCCTTGGGTCTAGAAATTATGTTGTAATGTTTTTTTTATGTTATTCTGAAATAGGGAGCTATATATCTTGATTTGAGATTCAACTTGTTTCTGAAAATCAACCTGTCTTTTTCTTGTGTCCACTTATTTTCCTTCTTGATTAAGTACAATGGTTTAGTACCTAATGTATGATAAACCCGTGTATTGTAGATTCATAAGCAGTAGAAGATCTGCTGTAAAATTCATGTCTTGCATAATTTGTATTTAATCACTTTAGTTTACTAATGGGACTGATTTCCAGTTATTAAATTTTCTACAGAGTGAGTGTGTTAGTTAAGCCTGATACGATATTGACACATTCATATATGTTTCCTTCATATCTTTCGTTCTTTCTTTAAAACCTTGAAATTGTTGAGATTTGGACACAGTTGACTCTGTTGCAAGAGTATGGTTTGTGATCAGAGAGATTTTTTATATTGACTCCAGGACCAATGATAGCTCACTGATCTACAGTCAATTTTCTTCCCTTTCCTTTCTTGTAGAGTCTTGTTGATCCACTAAGCATAAAACTAGTTTTAATCATTTATTCTCAAATGGGCACTGGGCTTGTCCTTCAAGAAGTCTAAGGACAACTCTTGGTGCTAACATTTTTGGCGCCATTTCTGGGGACGAAGTTGAAGATTTTCCCTAGGAGGAACAACAAAGCTTACGACCAGTCCTTGATAGTGAACAAGGATTGGTGACAGAGCAAACTGCATCATTCACTTGGTGACTCCACTCCATGAAGGAAGAACATGTTGACAACTTCACTAATTTAGGATGAAAAAGGCCATGGAGGCTATCTTGGCATAAAGGTTTGTACCTCTCAACCTTTCAATTATCCATGGTTTTCCAAATCTAGTGCCTCCTGTGTCAGAATGGGGATATTATCTTCCTATATTGAGATAAAGGAAGGAGGATAATTTTTCACAACATCTCATTAAGTTTATTAATGCATGGATCAGCTAGATATGCATCATGAGGATGTGTTGATGAAAATGTTCATGTACTCTTTAAAGGGTGATGCACGGGAATGGTACTTTTCTCTTCCTGCTTCCAACATATTTTCCTTGAGAGATTTCCATGATACATTTAATGAGCACTGTAAAAGATAT
The DNA here is from genome assembly GCA_010110895.2 of Picea sitchensis. Classification (NCBI taxonomy): domain Eukaryota; kingdom Viridiplantae; phylum Streptophyta; class Pinopsida; order Pinales; family Pinaceae; genus Picea; species Picea sitchensis. The sequence continues at coordinate 155,242 of SNQJ01S0006042.1, forward strand.
TTTTCTATTGAATCTCTATTTGAGAATTTTTGTGGGGAGTTTGAAAAGAAAATTCAACATACAGTAGGTATTTCTTTAGATTGTAAGGCTGAAATAGATGTTTTTGTTGAAAAAATCAAGGAAAAATCATATCATTCCTTTCCTAGTTTTCTAGTGTTTAAAGCATATTTTTTTGATTGCTCTTATAATAAAGAAATTGGCAGCAATGCAGTAGATGCATTTGTCCTTGTAAAAAATGTCTCTAAAAATAATTCCTCTGATGATATTGTTGTCCCAAATGTTGACAAAGATCAGCCTATCCTTGATGAATACTCTGATGAGGAGGAGCATATATTTACTAAACCACATATAGAGCTTATTAACGACCAACTAGTATATGATAGTGAAGAATATAAGGAGGAGTTGCATCAACAGTTGAAATTTTCTTTATCACTCATTGATGAGAAGAAATCTCCAAGGATCAGCGAACTCATGTCTATCATTTCTATACCTAGACTTGCAAAAGACATCAAACAACATATGAGTAGCTCTAGAGCATATGAGGACCACAATTTTATTGATGAATCAGCGTTCACAAAGGAGCAATATTGTCTTCTTAACCAGCTGAAAATATCTTGTCATGAGATTCATGATCTTGTGGCTTTTGCATGGAGTTGTGTTTTTCAAAGGTCTCTAATGCTCCAGTTGTTGGTAAGATTTCATATTATATTTGTAAGTATCAATTGCTTATTAACCTCTTGTTGCAAACTTTATATCACTGGAGGATTATTTCGAATAGTTGCATGGAAGGAGTTATTTTCATTAGTTTGATACTTACCTGGTTGCATTGGAAGTATGACTTCACTTGAGTAAACTTATTCAGCTGGATAGACTAGAGTAGGCTTATGTATATAAATAAGTGTTCCATGCAAGCATTTGGTTTGCAGTTATAGGTTTTTTTGCAATGTGTTTTCCATATTGTATGTTTTAGTTTTTAATAAATGAGTAGAGGTGGTCTCAAGGCATGAACAAGGATACAGATTGTATAGATGGAATGGACAGAGGCACTGAAACTACAAGTTCTTGGAAGCTCGCAAGGAGCATGCCATCCCCCATGGAGCCAAATGTTGGCACAAAATTTGTATTATCAAATTTGGTCCTTTCGTTGATGTTGGCACCTTATAATGTGTGTGCCAATTCATAAGTGTATTCACACTTTCGCAGCATCATGCACTTTTGCAGTGAAAGTTCTGAAAAAAATTGTTTTTGCAGAGTTGGTCAACCAACATCAACAACATGGTTGTCAATGACAAAATTAAAGAAAAGTTGGGCAAAAGTTACAAGTTTTGGCAAATTAAAAATGGTTTTTTAAAGGATATTTAGCTCTCAGGATTGTTATGGTTTATATGCAGAGTTTAAAGTCCATTTTCCAAAAAATGAGGGTTGGAGGCCCAATCTCCAGTCTTATGTTATATGTCAAATATCCAACTACCAATCTAAGGAAACTAACTACCAAGTATCGATAAGCATAGACCAAGCACCAAGCCACCGAGGGAGCATCCCACAAGGGCCAAAACAAAGTGCACCATGTGTCGATGGTAAGCATGGAGGGCGGTATTTTCAAATATTTTAATGTTTTATTACAGTCTGCATGTGGGATATGTTGGATCATGTTGTCATTGATTCAAAAGGATTGATGTCAAAGGAACAATGTATTTTCATAGTATATTGATGTAGTGATTGATGGATCATGTATTGTCCTTGATGTAAATAGATTGATGTCAAGTGGAGTCATAGTCATATGATGAGATGCATAGATGAAGATGGATCAATGAGGTGTAGTTGGATTGATGTAAAGATGAATCATTATTTTCTTGTCATGGTTGTACAAATGGATGAACTCCAAAGTGGTCCCCTTATGGTGAAAGTCCTCATGGGAAGACACTTTGCGGTGAACTCCAATACAAATGGATGAAATCCAAAGTGGTCCCCTTATGGTGAAAACCCTCACGGGAAGACACTTTGCGGTGAACTCCAAAGTGATCCCCTTATGGTGAAATCCCTCACGAGAAGATGCTTTGTGGTTGAGTTATCCTAGTAGTATGATTAGAGAACCCATGCTTAATTATGGAATAATGAGATGAAGATCAGTGAATTTGTTAGTGAAACTATCCTATATGGATAGTGCTTGTCAATCCATTTTCGGTGGTATGTGGAACGTCACATAACTCCTCACGGTTTGAGAGTTATGGCCTTACGAAGATGGAGGACCCTCATATGTTGGCTTGAAGCCCCAAAAGGTCAAAAAAGTCAAAGTGATTGAAAAGAAGAGATTATTTAAATAATAAAGTGAAGTGAC
>SNQJ01S0006042.1:165093-196362 GCA_010110895.2 Picea sitchensis
AATGAGGATTATTTAAATAATAAAGTAAATGGATAACTTTCTAATTATGGAAAGTGGTTATAACAAGGTTAACCCTAAAATGAGGAAAATGGGTTAAGTGGTCAAGTGGTTATTGGATACACGGACAAGTGGCAAATTTGGAAAAATTGGACATAGGTGACTATGTGGACAAACTGGCCTAGAAGATACTTCTAAGGAAGCTACCTAGAGAGTATAAATAAGAAGAAAATGTCTCTTGTGAAAATCATCTCTTGACCATAGCTTTGTTACGAGGGAAAAACTCTCTATGGCCAGGGTAAACCACAACAGACAGGTATGACTGCAGAAATCTACTCAATTCCAACATATGCTATATAAACTAATGTGCAAGCGAGATAAGAAAGATGCCTACCTCGTCCAAATGTTTGAATATGTTCGTCGTTGAGAACTTCGACCCAAAGCTTAATACCTACAACAAGTTCTCAACAAACAAGAAGAGAAAGCATATAGTAATAATATAACAGGTTAGCACATTAGATAGCATAATCCATTAATAAACATAACAAACATGCCCATGGATAATAATCATATATTTGCACAATACCAATAGAACGAGAAAGGAGTATTTCTATTAATAAATGATCAGTAGAAGCGAAAAAATTACAGACTTCCATGTCAGCATGGTTCGAAACCAAGAAACTAAGTTCCTTCTAGCTGGGTCTCCACCACTTCTATCCTCCACCAAAGGCAAGCTCATAGAAGGGATGCAATGAGGTTCTCTCAACAATAAGGGAAGAGCTTGGGGGTTGAACACTGTGTTCAGACTTGAGGGACAAAAGGGATGCAGACTCAATATGAAGTAGTAATTTCTCCAGAGTAACTTTTCTCTCAAAGTTGAATGCTTTCTCCTCTTTTCCATAGCTCGAAATTGGCCCATTTATAGCCTTCAAAATGGAACTAAAGGGCCGAGTCGGAACGTTTCCAGTATATGGAAGGCCAAGGATCAGAGATCTCTTGTCGTGACATGGAAACCCGACTCCATTTTTGTATTTTTTGGCACAAATCCCGATGTACGTGGGTTGTAGTGGAGCAGCATACGTATACGCATGTTGTATAGTAGATACGACGCGTATATGTGGAAAAATAAGTATTTTTAGCTCTGGATTCATCAAAAAGGGATGACAAGTCTGCATAGGGAAATGGAAAAGGGTCCTCTGTGCAAGATTGCATAAGGTGAGGCAAATCTTGCTATAACATATGCCCCCTAATGTGTGAGATCATAGGAGTATCTGTGATGGCCAAAATACATTATAAACAACCTAGAAGTGGAGTGATGGGGACCCAGATGGAAAGACTAGTTGCTCATTACATTCTGCATTGACTTTACATACATGGTTGCCGATAGAATACACTGTAGATCCATGTGAAAAATATACCAAACAAGTGTCTGTGGCCATGAATAGGAAAATACAAATGCAGTTACATGCCAAAAGTTGTCATAGTCATGAATAAGGCCCAGTAGAACCAGTCTCAAAACCAATATGAAGATATATGTATACAATGGAGTACTATCTGATCTCCCATGATCACTGAATTCAAATAGGTATTGGCCCAATGAAAAGGAAGCAACAGCTCAGGAAAGCTGCAACCACATAGTGATGTCTTCAAGTCTTCTACACTATCCGCCAAGGGTGAAAGTCTACATCATATGAATAAAGGAGTTGAGGTTGAATGCAATGAAACATCATTTGATTACCGGTCATTGAGGTATACTATTAACAAATGCAAGACAACCTACCAATAATGAAAGTAGGTATCAAGGCACCGAGCAGATTCCTACAAGTGTGAATAAAGGATTTGGTGTCCTGAGGAATCCATTGATCAAGATACACTGATGTATTCCCATCTATAAATGGTGAGAGAGCCTACCACTAACGACTACAAGCCTCAAGGTACTCATAAAAATCTAGTCCCCATATCCAAAATAAATGATTTGAAGTCGATCGAAAGAGACCCACTGAAAGGAGAGCATTAAGGCATCTCTCATTTGTCAGCATGAGGAACAAAGCAGGAGCTTCATAATTTGGTGGAAATAAGACAAAGAACATGTTCACGAACCAATGACCCTGTGTGTCTTTCGCGTGTGCCAAATGCAAGTGGTACACAAAAATGACCCTCTGAATAGAAGCCAGTGATGAAAACTGCTGACAAAGGCGAGGAAACCACCAATAATGCTAATCACATCCAAGACACTGCACGAATCCCATAGTGTGAATAGATGTCTTGCAGTCGAACACAAGGGAAACCACCCAGTCAACGACCGATGATGAAATGTCAACTGTTGGGTTCAAGGTGATCTACCAATGATGAAAGTAGAGTTAGGGTGCATGATAAGACTACAGTATCATGTGACTCTGAGACAAACTGAGGGTATGGATGACATGCAAAGTCAAGATTTCTGAGGAGTGGCCGACACAGGTTTATAGACTTCCTTTGAACAAGAGCATGAGACATATGGTAGACTCCGACAGCATAGACTCAATGATATAAACATAAGATGCAGGAGGCATCAATAACGTTCTCCATAGTGACTGGAAGAGTAACCAGTCGATAGAAAAGACTCTGTAATGAGATCAGCTTCCTAAGGCCATGCTAAACCCAAAATTATGATGACACAAGAACTCAATAACTTTGTGCTATGTTCAAAGGCGACATGACTTCTGCCAAATATAATATAGTACTCCCTTCCCACCTGTCTTTTTTTGTTTTTTCATAACAAATGAATGGTATGATATAGAGGAGGAAACGAGTGTCACAACTAAGAAAAACTAGTTCCGGCAGTGGAACGTACCTATGCTTAATGCAAGGAAATGCATGTGGGAGATGCACACTCGTGGTGATGTTCCCTCCAAGGTATAGGGTGTCAAATTGAAAACGATATAAACAAGGCTATGTTTGGTTGAGGATGCAAAAAATGTTTAGGAAATGGTTTATAACGCAAAGCGAGAACCGGCTAAAGGCTCAATACTGCAAGCAAGGGTATGAGATGCAATCACAACTTGATGCCAAAAAATGTCCTTTTTTATGTCTTTTAGTCTACTTGGTGTGAAAAAGGGGTAAACTTGTGCCAAATAGACGTCCTTTCTAGTCCGATTTATGAGTGTGAAAGAGACAAGTTCACTCGATAATCTTTTTGCTTTTTGAAAATGATTCAGAAAAGAGCTTAAATTAAACTCATGACCTTTCAAGTCCATTTTAACGAGTGTGAAAGGGACAAATCACTCGACAATATTTTTAGTTTTTAGATGAGTCGGAAAAGAGCTTAACCAAGACTCGTGGATGTTGTTCTAATCAACATGTAAAGGGGGAGGCCAGGGCTCCCATCCCTGTCTTCTGCGGAAAGTCAGTATCTTACGAATAGCTGACAAAAGCTTGGGAAAACCCAAAGCTCTCCAAGTCGAGGAGGAGAAAGTGCTAATGAAGTGTACAGTCTCTGTGATGGTTTGAATAATGTCTTTTACTGGAAAATACATAGGTGGGAGTATGGGATACCCCAAAAGGCCGCCCCAATTGAAGGGAACCTCTTCAGGACTTGGAGGGAGAGCACTCAGGGGGAGAATACATCTCTCTTGTTCGGAAGGGGTAGGATCTGGAATGTTGATGACATGGATGAAGGATGCATCATTCTCCACAAGGAGAGTGGAATTGACCAGATATTTCACTGGTATGATCACTTATTCAGATCTAGGTTGAAGAGGATGCATGGTGATAGGGGTAGGAGACACATCACCCTTGACAACGGGGGTGAGGTCAGGAGAAGGTCACACCGTGTCAATTGAAGGAGGAACAGGGTGTGGAGAAACCACATATGTCTCAGAATATGAAGGGCTCTTGGGAGAGCTCCATGCTTCTGGTATCTCAGTAGTAGCCGGACATAAACGAGTAAGGTGACTTCATTCACAAGTCCTGCAAAGGAATTTAGGTTTATGTCTGAGACGTCTAGGCTTCTCTATGCCCCCAATGTTGTTCACAATGGCTGGTGACATGCTCTCGACATGACTGGAAGAGGTAAGAGATTCTTCTCCTATATGATGAATAAAGGTTGGAGATGTGACATGACTATGATTCATGGTTAATAGAATGGTGCCCCAAACATGATTGGTAGTGGTTGGGTGCAAGCCGTCAACATGATCTGCAGAAAATGTTTTCCCATCCCCAACATGACTGGCATAGGTTGGTGATGGAGCACCAGTATGACTGATAGTGACTGGTCTAGAGGTGAATTGTGATATTTGATGCCAAGGTCTAGGGAAATATTGGCTTTGAAACATTGTAGGCCAGGAAGGGTCTTGGTTTACCCCTGTCCCTGTCCAGAAAGGTGGTATCCTACTCCAAAATGGTCTAAAGAGGCTTGTACGGGCATCATCACAGAGGTCTGTGAGGAGACCGAGGTATGATAAGAAACATTAGAGTGAGGATATATATTTCCCCCTTGTGAAGGGGTCTCATGAAGAGGGTAGCCCGAACTGTAAAATTTATTCTCCCCATACAGAACACCTAGGGGTACACGTGGACTTGTCATGGGAAAAGTATTCGAAGGAAACGACATGGCAGACGAAGGATACATGGATGGGGTGTAATAAGTGGAATAGGCATCCATCTGAGCATTGGCTCCTGAAAAAGCATAGCTAGTATTGGATCCATAAGATGGAAGGTTCCAACCTCCCATAGGGACAAGACTCATATCAAACGAAGAAGTAGGCATCAGAGTCATGGTGCCCCCATATCCAATGCTAGGGTTTGTATACGCGGACCAGGGAGAGGATTGCACAAGTGAAGGAATATCAACAAAAAAATGACTAGAGACCCAAGGCGCGGACTAAATGCTATAGTTCTACATACCATTATGAAAAATGGAAGGATACATTCCCATGAAATGAGTAGGCATCATGGGGTAGGTAGAAGTAAATGAAGGAGAAAAATAAACTCCATTATCCATGATGATTAAACTCAATACAAACTCTTAAGGCCAACTAGAAATCAAAGAGCATACCAAAAGTCAAACGGCCAATATGCATGCAAACGGGCTAAAGTGGCTGAGTGGCCTCCCTTGCTAAAGAAGGTATGTCTCATCCAAGAGGGACTTGAGACTCCCCGCTAAAGTTTGGAGGTAACATAATCAATTATAGGGGCCCTTCTGGGCTTAACAAACAGTCGGTCAGACCCCCCCTGGAGAGGTAATCCTCCATAAATGTTTTGTTTTTTTTGACCCCTATCTGACCCAGTGTACAAGTTGCATAACCCCTGCAAGTAACCTATGAGATACCTAATTCAAGCAACTAATAAACCACTATATAATTGTTGCACATGCGAGCAGTCGTAAGTCCAAATCACCATATGGGCAGGGTAGCAAAGCCCGAAAACTTGAAAGCACCGCCTCTCACAGAGGTATGGGCACTAGCAAGATCCCTAGATATGATGCAGGAGCATCACTCCATATCAGCCAGCATCCAGCCAGCCACATCAGCGCGCATGCATTCAAAGTTGAAGGGAGGCGCATCCTCATTCAAATTTGAAATTGAATGTAATTTAATGTCTAGGCTGGTGAGCCACGGAAGCCGTGCCTTTGAGCAGGCGTTAGATAGGATAGGCTTTAATGCTAGATTGGTTGAGATCTAGATCCAGGCACTGGACTAGACAGCCATTGAATGTAATTTATTAGAGTAGGTGAACCTAGAGGGAAGCACTTGATGAGCCCCTCGGGTAAAAGAGATTTCTAGATCTCATTTTGAGTTAGTTGAGCTAGGAGAGAGTGATGGTAGAGTAGGAGAAGAGCCAGAGAGAGCTCGAGAACACTCTTGTACAAACAGGCATTTGCCATTTTTAATATATACAGAAGCAGTTTTTCCTGCATGTGTTCTGTCTTATACATATGTCTATGGGTGTTCATTATATGTTTTATTTGTGTGTTGTTATCATGCCAGTACAGGGAGTTTGTTTGATTTCAGGTTGAGGATCTTTGAGGCTTCATACCAAGAGGGTGTGACAGAACACTGAGGGTTCTGAGGGATGGTGCACTGAGGATGCACTTCTAAACTCTGAGGAGTCAGACAAAGATGTGCTGAGGCACTAGACTGAAGTCAACAACTCAGGAAGAAGAATACCTGTGAGGTTGCTGAACACCTCAGGAGGTAGGGCTGTGTATCTGAGACACAGTTGCAGACAGAATCACTGAGGATTTTGTAGAAGCTATGCTAGGTGGGCATTGAGCATACGCATGGGTTGCGTTGGAGAAGAACTCTGCTGAGACTTTGAAGAAGAAGGCAGAATCACTAAGGATTCTAGGAGAGCTCTGCCAGGTGGGCATCGAGCAAGTGCAAGGAGTGCACAGGAGACAGAACCATTGAGTGTTATGTGGAAGAGAAGATACTCCACCAGGAGGGCGTTGAGAAAGTGTGCAGACAGGCACAGAGAAAAGAGAAGAGAACTCTTGGAGTTCTACTACTTAAAGGAAGAGTCCACTGAGGGACTTTCACAGGTTTCTGAACACCCATAAGGAATCAGCGAGAGGGTCACTTGAGCAAAAGGGTAGCCAGGAAGGCATCCATTTCATTCTCCATCTATGGGAGAAGGAAGAATGAAATCCCTTAGGGGTCTGAGTGTTAGTGAAAGCTCAGAAGAGATAGCACTTTGGTGCGTAAAGACTCTGCAGAGGTGCAGGAGTCAAAAGAAATCCTTCGGGGAGTCAGAGGAAGAGAGCTCAGGAGGGACAGCACCAACGTGTGCATGAGAAGACTCTGCAGGAGCGCAAACGTCGAAATCCTTTAAGGGTTCGAGAGGGAAAAGCTCAGAAGGAATAGCATCGTGGAGAACGCACAACGAGATTCAAAGCTGTAGAGCCCACAGAGGAAGGAAGAAAAGGTCGAGGCCTTTGGAACCTCGAAAATTCTCCCAAGGCAGGAAGAAAGCGCGTGCATGCTCAGGAGGGAGTAGCACCAGCCATCAGATCAGCAGGAGAAGAGATCTGGACCGTTGAAGATTCACATCCGGGATGACGTCCAAAGAAGCGCGCACAGGAGGAGGAGACCGAGAGCCGTCGGATCTCATAAAAAAATCCCGACAGCCATTGGATCGAGAAGAGTTGCGAAGAGATTAAGCCTCAGGAGGAGCGACATCGACCATTTGATCAGCCGAGAGAATCTAGACCATGGATTCGTGTCCAGGAGGCAACGTAAGAAAGGCACAGAGGAGAACAGTTCTGGGTCGTCAGATCTGGGACAGATACCCAACAGCTGTTGGATCTGGGAAGCTGCACAAAGTTTAGTCATCGAGACATCAAGGGTCTCGACATAGCGAGTTGATCTGGACCGTTCATTGGGGAGTGGACACGTGTCGTGAGATCGCCCACATCGGGAACTCAGGACCTCGCGAGTGGAAGGGTTGAGAATTTGTCGTCAAGAGTTGCGAGTCGCGAGGTCACGAGGCGGTGAAGATGCGAGAGGACGGGAGCCATCCATTTGAAGAGGACACGCAGCAGAGATCTAGAGGATCTCGCGAACTCGGAAGCTCGCAGGGTTAAATCCCAAACATTGGGTACTCCGAGTCACGAGGACGCGAGGCGCGAGAAGGAGATAGCCGTTGGATCCAGATCGCGGGAGGACCGTTGGATCCACACATGGGATCATGCATCGGAACCTCACGAGAAAAGGCTCGAGGACTTGGCCACAGAAATCGTGAAGTGACGAGGAAGCAAGGTCGCGAGTTTCGGCACCTCGGACCTCAGAAGTTGACGGGGAAGTTATTCAACCTCGCGAGTAGCGAAGTCACGAGGGAGCGAGGTAGAGACAGTGCAGAAGTCCCGAGAGAAGTGACGGGTGTGGACGGGTCAAGTCACACGTGTGCATGGGAGTTTCGGTACCTCGGGTTTCGGAGGTTGGAGAACCAAAAGTTTGGTATCGCGAGTAGCGAGATCGCGAGTAGCAAAATCCCTGAGGGAGAAGTCAGCGAGTTGACTGACCATCAGGTCTCAAGGATCCGAGGGTGTAGTGCTCGACTGTTGAACTCGTGAAGTTGTGAGTTTTGATCCTCCAAGAAGTTATGGAAAAGGATCACGCGACGAAGAGAATCTGTGGGTAGGAAGATTCCCGATAGGGAATTAGGAGAACCTTTGAGTTCTTCGGGCCGAGAAGAGAGAAGGTCTTGTGTGAGAGGATGTGCCCCTGGGTGCGCCTGCTTCAGAGTGGTATCAGAGCTAATTCTTGTCTGTATATTTCAGGCAAGAGGGGAACAGAGGAGGCAGAAGAAGACAGAGTTGCTGAGAACTCTGTAATGGTTGTTTGTAGATAGGCAACAATCAAGGAGACAGTTAGCAAAACTGTGGGATGAAGCTGAGTACTCAGGATTGTAGGAGTGATAGTAGCAGATCTGTCAGGGAGGCAGATAGACACAACAAGATGGCTACTGAAGTCCATAAGCCTGATGAACAAAAGAGGCCAGAGCTGATGAGCACAGCAGAAATGGATAAAGAGCTCGCTGACATCAAGCGAGAGATGAAGGAGCTCGAAATGAAGATGCGGCAGAATAAAAAGCCGAGATGGGTGTATGAATGGCCCATGAAGACGCCAAAGGTGAAATGGCCAGTCAGGGAGCTGATGGTCAAAGGACAACAAAGGTTGTTAAAGAGATGGTTGAGGTATGTTGAAAGCCTCAAGGCCACAGAAGAAAAGATGATTTGTCACTATTGGCCAGAGACTGGAAAGAGTCTCGATGATTGGGGTGATGAAGAGGATGAATTGGGGTCATCTGAGGATCTCAAGAACTGCCAGGAGGGCAGAGAAGTAGAAAATCTAGTTTGCCATGAGGGCAACGAGTTGAGATCAGTTGAGGATCTCACGGGCTGTCAAGAGGACAGCCAAGGAATTTCAATTTGCTAGATGGGCAATGATTAGAGATCACTGCGGGATCTCATAGACTGCCAGGAGGGCAGCAGAAGGTTTCTAAATGGCCAGATGGGCCAGGGAACAGAGATGAGATCGACTGATGATCTCAAGAAATTCCAGGAGGGCAGAGAAGAGGAAATTCTGGTTTGCCAGGTAGGCAACGAGTTGAGATCAACTGAGGATCTCACAGACTGTCATGAGGACAGTGAGGAAATTGTGCATTGACAGCCGAGCAATGATGGGAGATCAGATGACGATCTCGAAGACTGCCAGGAGGGCAATGGAAGTATTGAAGACTGCTAGGAGGGCAGCAGAAGCATCAAAGACTGCCAGGTGGGCAACAGAAGCATATTGAACTGCCAGGTGGGCAGAGATGAACATTTGAGACTGTCTGGAAGTCTCATGGACTTAGAGAAGAGTTCAATTCAGCAAGGAGTGTTGATGAAGATGGGATCGGTTGATCTCATAGTATGCCAAGGAAGCAGCGGAAGCGTCCCATATTGTCAGGTGGGCAGGGATGAGTAGATGAGACTATCTGTGGGCCTCATAAACTCTGAAGTAAGTTGCAATCAGACGGAGGAGCTGACAGAGCAGATGAGACTGTCTTATGGTCTCATAAATTTAGAGAAGATGGAAAAGGATCAACAGGTGCAGCTGACAGAAGAGGTGAAAGATCAGGGTGATCTTCTGATGATTGGGGGAATACAAATATTCCTACCATGTGCCCAGGAGGAGGCAGAAAGTTGTATTGCAGGTGAAGCAACAACAGAAGAATAGTCATAGTTGATGATGACTGTCGAGGAGGAATTGGAGCAGACTTTGAAATCTGCCCAAGCAGAGATGAAAGAAGAAAGTGAGCATTCCGAGGAATGTCTCAACGCATTCAACGTTGAAGCTGAAAAGACTGCAACAGGGGAATTTGTAGTAGAAGATGGAGAAGGCGAGCATTCTAAGGAATGGCTCATTACTTTCAGCCAGCAAGCTAAGAGCACTGTAGCATTAGAGCTAGCAGCAAAAGAAGAAGCAGAAGCAGAAGGAGAGAGTGAGCATTCTGAGGAATGGCTCAACGCATTCAGCACTGAAGCTGAAGAGGCTGCAATAGGGGAGTTTGCAGCAGAAGATGAAGAAGATGAGCATTCTGAGGAATGGCTCATTACTTCCAGCCAAGAAGCTGAAAGAGCTGTAGTATTGGAGCTGACAGCCGAAGGAGCAGAAAAGGATGGTGAGCAGTCTGAGGAATGGCTCGATATTTTCAGCCATGAAGCTGAACAGAATGCAACAGAGGAGGTTTCAGAAGTAGGAGAGGAAGAGACAGACAACATATGCTTTGATGATCTATGGGATCAGATTGAAGCCCTGGAGGAAAGGGTAAAAATGCAGGGAAGGCACATCCAACAGGTGAAGTTGGAAATAGATGGGGAAGGCATGGGAGATCATGATGATCTGCCCAATGGCCAAAAAATTTTGCAGCTGAGGAGACTGCGAGAACAGGACTAGCCAAGGGAGCAGCTGGACGAAGTGATTAAAGAAACCAGGGTGCTGATGTTGAGATCAGCGCAAACTACCAGCGAAGAGAAGTTAGGCAGAGAAAAGGCAGCATCAGCAGCAGCGCGGCGGAAGCAGCAGCAGCAAAATGGAGTAGATGGGAAGCTCCAAAGACTTATTTGGGATCCAGGAGGATTTCCAATAGCTCAGAGGGAAAGCTCATGAGCAGGAGCTCATGATTTTTGCAGCTATGGAGTATGATGCAGGGGCATCGCTCCATGTCAGTCAGCAGCCAGCCAGCCACGTCAGCGCGCATGCATTCAAAGCTGAAGGGAGGTGCAACCTCATTCAAATTTGAAATTGAATGTAATTTAATGTCTAGGCTGGTGAGCCATGGAAGCCATGCCTTTGAGCAGGCGTTAGATAGGATCGTTTTTAATGCTAGATTGGTTGAGATACAGATCCAGGCGCTAGACTAGACAACCATTGAATGTAATTTATTAGAGTAGGCGAACCTGGAGGGAAGCGCTCGATGAGCCCCTCAGGTAAAAGAGATTTCTAGATCTCATTTTGAGTTAGTTGAGCTAGGAGAGAGTGATGGTAGAGTAGGAGAAGAGCCAGAGAGAGCTCGAGAACACTCTTGTACAAACAGGCATTTACCATTTTTAAAATATACAGAAGCAGTTTTTTCTGCATGTGTTCTGTCTTATACGTATGTCTGTGGGTGTTCATTATATGTTGTATTTGTGTGTTGTTATCATGCATTCTGTCACACCCAAGGCAGGAAGAAAGCACATGCATGCTCAGGAGGGAGTAGCACCAGCCATCAGATCGGCAGGAGAAGAGATCTGGACCGTTGAAGATTCACGTCCAGGAAGGCGTCCAAAGAAGCACGCACAGGAGGAGGAGATCGAGAGCCGTCAGATATCAAAAAGAAATCCCGACAGCCATTGGATCAGGAAGAGTTGCGCAGAGGTTAAGCCTCAGGAGGAGCGACATCAGCCATTTGATCAGCCGAGAGAATCTGGACCATGATTTCATGTCCAGGAGGAAACATAGGAAAGGCGCAGAGGAGAACAGTTCTGGGTCGTCAGATCTGGGACAGATACCCGACAGTCGTTGGATCTAGGAAGCTGCACGAATTTTAGTCATCGGGACATCAAGGGTCTCGACATAGCGAGTTGATCTGGACCATTCATTGGGGAGTGGACACGTGTCGTGAGATCGCCCACATCGGGAACTCGGGACCTCGCAAGTGGAAGGGTTGAGAATTTTTCGTCAAGAGTCGCGAGGTCGCGAGGCGACGAAGAGGCGAGAGGACGGGAGCCGTCCATCTGAAGAGGACATGTGACAGAGATCGAGAGGATCTCGCAAACTCGGAATCTCGCAGGGTTAAAGCCCAAACATTGGGTACTCTGAGTCACGAGGACGCAAGGCGCGAGAAGGAGATAGTCGTTGGATCTAGATCGCGGGAGGACCATTGGATCCGCACATGGCATCGTGCATCGGAACCTCGCGAGAAAAGGCTCGAGATCTTGGCCACGTAAATCGTGAAGTCACGAGGAAGCGAGGTCGCGAGTTTCGGCACCTCGGACCTCGAAATTTGACGGGGAAGTTTTTCAACCTCGCGAGTAGCGAAGTCGCGAGGGAGCGAGGTAGCGACAGCGCGGAAGTCCCGAGAGAAGTGACGGGTGTGGACAGGTCAAGTCACACGTGCACATGGGAGTTTCGGTACCTTGGGTATCGGAGGTTGGAGAACCAAAAGTTTGGTATCGCGAGTAGCAAGGTCGCGAGTAGCGAAATCCATCAGGGAGAAGTCAGCGAGTTGACTGACCATCGGGTCTTGGGGATCCGAGGTTGTAGCGCTCAACTGTTGAACTCGCGAAGTCGTGAGTTTTGATCCTCCAAGATGTTATGGAAAAGGATCACGCGACGAAGAGAATCTGTGGGTAGGAAGATTCCCGATAGGGAATTAGGAGAACCTTTGAGTTCTTCGGGCCGAGAAGAGAGAATGTCCTGTGTGAGCGGACGTGCCCCTGGGTGCGCCTGCGTCAAGATAAAGATAAATCCACAAAAATATCTCTGACGCTAGGCGAGTATCTGGGTGATATCCCTTCAACCAACTTCATGCGACCTCGTGATTAACTTCGGTGTGAGTGGAGCCTCCTGATCTTACCAATTATACAATGGACTTCTCAACTCCATTTCTCAGACACATATGTTGATTTAATTTCCTTGGATAAGTTTACTCACAAAATCCTATTCCAAGGCACTAAATCCTAGACTAGTTTGTGCACCCTAGAAAATAAAATCGTGACTAATCAATTTTAATTTAAAGTGTAAATTTTATTGGCCATGATTACTCAAAAGGGTATGGAAGTGAAACTCATGATGTTATGACTCTGCAAGAAAAGTAAATATGAATATAATGCAAAGTCTATCTTTAACTTTTCAATGAATGATATGCATATCAAAGACAATGCAATTTTCAATTTCAACTCTACAATTCAGAAGTAAAATGCAATCTTTCACTAAGTGCACTAAGCTAATGATAAAGATTCAAAAGACAAAAATGCCAAGCAATGCAAAATGCCTATGTTTTTTGTATTTTCAATATACTAAAAAAAAATGTATGGACTGATAAGCAACCTGATATATAAATTCTACTATGTATAAAAGTGGTAAATCAAGTAGAATACCAAGTAGCAAAGCAAACAGCCCAGAGTACAAGGACAAATCAAAAATGAAAACATGAGAAAGATTACGCCCAAAAATTCAACTCCAAACAGGTTTCTTGTCAACCCAAAGACGCTCAATAGGCACTAAATAGACCTAAGAAGGCTCAGCTATCATCAAATCCCACCCAGCAATCACAAAACCAAGAAAACATGCAAGGAAAAGTGGTATACGTGATTGTTCAGGAAAACAGAGCATATATACATAGCTTGTAGTGAGACAGCACGTGTATGTACGCGACTGTCAGGCAAAAAGGTGTGTATATGATTTGAAACAAGGCTAGGCAAGGGAGAAAAGGATGAAAACTCAAACCCAAAGTGAATAGAATCTGTCAAGAAGTGATACGACAAGAACCAAAAAGGAAAGAGAGCAATGCAAGGAGAAAAAGTACTCCAACCCTTATAAAGAATATTTATCCCCAGTATGGTCGCCAATTCTGTTACGAGGGAAAAACTCTCTATGGCCAGGGTAAACCACAATAGACAGGTATGACTACAGAAATCTACTCAATTCCAACATATTCTATATAAACTAATGTGCAAGCAAGATAAGAAAGAGGCCTACCTCGTCCAAATGTTTGAAGATGTCTGTCATTGACCACTTCAACCCAAACCTTAATACCTACAACAATTTCTCAGCAAATAAGCAGAGCAAGCATATAGTAATAATATAATAGATTAGCACATTAGATAGCATAATCCATTAATAAACATAACAAACATGCCCATGGATAATAATCATATATTTTCACGATACCAATAGGACAGGAAAGGAGTATTTCTATTAATAAATGATCAATAGAAGAGAAAACATTACAGACTTCCGTGTCGGCACGGTTCGAAACCAAGAAACTAAGTTCCTTCCCTTCCAACTGGGCCTCCACCAAAGGCAAGCTCATAGAAGGGAGACAATGAGGTTCTCTCAACAATAAGGGAAGAGCTTGGGGGCTAAACACTGTGTTCAGACTTGAGGGACAAAGGGATGCAGACTCAATATGAAGTAGTAATTTATCCAGAGTAAATTTTCCCTCAAAGTTGAATGCTTTCTCCTCTTTTCCATAGCTCGGAATTGGCCCATTTATAGCCTTCAAAAAGGAACTGAAGGGTCGAATCGAAACATTTCCAATATATAGAAGGCCAAGGATCAGAGATCTCCTATCGTGACATGGAAATATGACTCCATTTTTTTATTTTATGGCACAAATCCCGATGTACACAAGCTATATTGGAGCAGTCTGCGTATACGCATGTTGTATAGTAGATAGGGCACATATATATGGAAAAATATGTATTTTTAGCTTTGGATTCATCAAAAAGGGATGACAAGTTTGCATAGGGAAATGGAAAAAGGCCCTCTGTGGAAGATTTCATAATGTGAGGCAAATCATGCTATAACAAGCTTGAAGAGCATAGAAAGGGGTTGAAGGAAGGCAGAGCACGTACAGTTGGATGAAGTCATGGAGACTTGAGTGTGAGATGATGCCAAGTTCTTGAAGTCTGAAGCAAGTTCCAGATCTGCATTCCATGGGCTCTGATCTGCCATAGAAACTCTAGTATGGCTACATAGTTGTCTTGCTGGATATTCTTGATTATTGTATGGTGACTGCTTAAGGCATTCTTGGTATGGTTGTTGTGATATGGTTATGTTGGTTGATTGATAGAGTGAGAAACACTCTTTTGATTCAGTACTGATATGATTTCCATAGTATACTGGTTGCTTATACATGACTAAGTAGCATTCATATTGTATGGTTGAGGAGCATGAGTAAGATGTGGGAGAGCATAGATGTGTTATGATTGGTTATGGTTCAGATGGGACAATGAAAGACATAAGTAGATGTGACTGAAGGTTGGAAAGGATCTGAGTTTTTCATAGAGAGAAAACCCTAAGGCATACGCAGGTTGTAGTACATATGCATGTTGCACTACTGATAGGTCACGTACCTATTGACAGATTGGTATCTGTTGAGGATTGATTCCTCTTCTCAGTTGGTGCTGAGTTGTGTAAGATGAGTCTTTCATTGTATATTTGGTGCTCTTGTGGAGTTGTAACTCTATTTAGTTGTTGTTGATAACCCAAGGATTGTAGTCTGTAATAAAAAGAAAATTGTACATGCATCTTTTGTTCTTTGTATTTCTTGTGGTGATGACTTATTGATGATATATGTTGTTGTTATATGTTGCTGATATATGTTCACATACAACTGATTATAAATGACAGTAATGAGTGTTGAGTAATTGGTGATTGCTAGCTAATAAGTTTTGTGAAGGGAAGTTTTAAAAAGTTCCCTACACTGATTCACCCCCCCTCTCAGTGTGGTCGGTGTGTCCAACAGGATATGCCCACATACATGAAACCAGAATGTAACCAGATCGTTGGAAAAAACACGCAGATGCCAAATTCCCATGTATAAGGGTTTTGACTGCCATGTGGGATTATATAAAGATAATTTGTGTTTGCATTTTTATTTTTTATCCAGCACATGTAGTGCCATTGAATACCAAAACACCTACAAATTATCAACAATATATTAGTGTCATGACTTCCCTCTTAGTCAAAAAAAATTGGATTGGTGGTTTGTGTACCCAGTGCAGAGTTTTGTACACATTAATGGGTGTAAGTTTGATGAGAAAATATGAAGTGAATGTTCCCAAAGGTATTGTTGTAACGTCAGTTGCAGAAGTGAAGCATGCCATTAGTGATGTGTTTCTTGAAGACAAAGAGGTTGTTGCAAAAATTCAAGTACTTTTTGGTGGTCGAGGATCGGGAACATTTAAAAATGGGTTTGAAGGGGGTATTCATATTTCCAAAATTCGATGAAGCAGAGCACTTATGACAAGGCATCTAAGTGCCAAAAATTCCAAAAGGAAATGGGAAGTCTACTGTTGATATTTTATGACTTTTTCAAGCCTGAGCAATTGTAGTTTGGATTATGTGTTGGAATGACTTTATCAATGCCACTCAAAGAATTTCAAATGGGAGAAGTATGATGTCAAGAAAATATGTTTACTACATCAAATTAATTTTTTTTATTAATTCAAATTATCGAGAGAAAAGGCAATTTACTACAACCTTATGGATAGAATATATGGATGGGCAAGTTTCTATACAAAGATAGAAAAAGTCAATTCTTCATGAACCCAGTTTCATATTGAAAAATTATAGAAGATATCTCCACATATTGAAGAATATATCCCCCCTGCAAAAACTTTACAATGTATGACAGATATAAACAATAAGAGCATTTCAAATTCAAACATCTATCGATGAAAAGAACAAACACCAAAAGGATCATTTCAAACTCGAAGAGTTGTTGCTAGATTTCAAGGAAGTTGTTCCATCTGTTTAGAAACTTAATCTATTTTTTATTTGAATATTAGGGTCACATTTTTTGTCATCATTTTGAAAATCAGTTAACAGATGGAAAACTCAAGACAATCTCTTTCAACATTCAAAGGATCATATCAAAGCACCATCTTAGTTTTCGATGACATAGTAGTTGAACCACTTGGCAATTGCAAATTTTAAGGAAACTTGGTGATTATGTGGTAGAGATATCCCATATTTCCAGGAACAAACTCCGTATGTGGAAATTAGTTTCTAAATACAAAGGATCGATTACAGCAACTCCAACAATTCATGACACCTTGCAGCCCGTTCCAAATTTTGTGTCGAGAATATTTCTCTTTTGCTATTTTTGTAGAAGTTTGTTAAAGATTGGCTCGATGAGAATTTGTATATATTTTTCAAACTTTGAATGTAATAGGGGTTCAGGAAAAAAAAAAGCTCGAGAGAGATGAGGGGCTCAGCCTTGGGCCTAGAAATCATGTTGTAATGTTTTTTATGTTATTCTGAAATAGGGAGCTATATATCTTGATTTGAGATTCAACTTGTGTCTGATAAACATCATGTCTTTTTGTTGTGTCCACTAATTTTATTGCTTGATTAAGTACAATGTCTTAGTACCTGATGTATAATAAACCCATGTATTGCAGATTCATAAGAAGTAGAAGATATGTTGTAAAATGCATGTCGTGCATAGTTTTTATTTAATCACTTTAGTTTACTACTGGGACTGATTTATAGTCATTAAATTTTCTACTGAGTGAGTGTGTTAGCTAATCTTGATGAGGTATTGACACATTCATATATGTTTCCTTCGTATCTTCCTTTCTTTATTCAAAAAATTGAAATTGATGAGATTTGGATACAGTTGGCTCTTTTGCGAGAGTTTGGTTCATGATCAAAGAGATTTGTTATATTGACTCCATGCCCAATGATAGCTCACTCATCTACAGTCAGTTTGTCTCCCTTTCCTTTGTTGTAGAGTCTTGTTGATCCATTAAGAATAAAACTAGTTTTAATAATTTATTCTCAAATGGGTACTGGGCTTGTCCTTCAAGCAATCTAAGGACAACTCTTGGTGCTAACAGAGCACATATTTTTATTTCAAGTCACTTCCACAATTATAATTTGTAAAAACTGGAAGGAATGTGGTGTGACACAAACCATTTCGGGTTGTGCATATTCCCTCAAATGTTTCCTTGCAATATGAAATTAACCGTGCACTAGAATTTTGGGTGAATTTACTCAACAATAAGTGGGGTATGTCATTTAGGTACATTACATTGTTGTATCAAAGCGTTGGAATTTGGGATCATGGGTGACGTGGCCCAACCTAGGTGGTTGGGGACATTACATTCTGGTATCAGAGCTATTGGTTCAACACTGGACTTATATGGGTCAGAGATCAACATGAAATTGGCGTGTGCATTGAAGGAATTGGTGTCACACAGTGCAGAGTATATTGTGCACGAAAAATACTGGTGTGTTATGCAGATTTGTGATGCGCGCAAATTATTATTGAGAGAGTGTGCACACTAGAATTTGGTATGTTAAAATCATCCAAGGAATCAAAAGAAAGGATTGTGACAAAATGGTGCAGAGTTTCATGTAGTTGTCACATGAAATCATCTAACAAATATTAATTTTCTGCGCATTTTGTAGAATTAACAACAATTAGAGAAGGACTGAATCATCACAGAAAGTTGAAGCATGGAAGATGCACAGAGAATTTTCAGTCATGACACTGAATTCAAGGATTTTTATGTCATATTGGGTGTGGATGGTATAGAATCCAAGGAGGAACGCATAAACTTGGTGAAAATCATAAAGGGGTTGCAAAATAATGTCCAAAGCTACAAAGTTGGTAATTAAAGGATTATAAAATCCAAAGAGAAACAATATGGATTTAACATCAAGTTGATGCAAAGATTGGATAGAATAGAAAAGAAAATGGATACAGAGATAAAGTCAAGCAATTCGAGGAGGCACAGATCTCATGGTGAAAGAAGAGAAACAAAGGGTGTTGATAGGAAACATCACCACTCACCAAAGCATTCATTTAGGAAATCTCATAGTAACTCAAGTCTATCTCTTGTCAAAAATCATAAGAGAAGGATTGGGGTGGATGATCTATGGGGAGAGATGAATAAGATCAAGCCTCATACCTTTGACAATGAGCGCAAGAAGGATGAGGATGCAGAGACCTGGTTGCTAGGTGTGAGGAAGTACTTCCAACTTCATAATTACTCTACGTAGGAAGAAGGGAGAATTTCCATATATCAGCTTAAAGGAAAAGCATCAATGTGGTGGGATCAGTTTGTACAAGTACAACACATTGATGAAAATAAGGTCAATTGGATGGATTTTAAGAGGTATTTTGAAAGAAAATATTTAACCAAGAGGTACTAAGATAGAAAAATGAAGTAGTTCTTTAAACTCAAGATTGTTAGCATGACCATTGAAAAGTATGAAAGAAGATTCCTAGAATTTCTCAAGTATGTTGCATTCATCAAGGATTAGAAAGTCAAAATTCAGGGATACCTGAGTGGGCTACCCTCATTTATTAGTGACAAGATACAATATGTTGATCCTAGACATTGGAGGAAATCATAAGGTACGCTAAATTTCTTTATGATCAACAAAAAGGAAGATCAAATTTCCAAAAGGCTTGGGATGACAAGATGAAAAACAAGTTGGAAAAGATGAAGAAGGGGAGTAAGCCACAATTTTTTCAGAAATACTACACAAGGACAACCAACTCCCAAGGAGCCTAGAATGAAGGAATCGGTGGAGATAAGACTAAGGAAACAACTTAGTCAATGTTGGGGTTGTGGTGGAAATCATATGTACAGAGATTGTCCTCAAAGAGGTGAAAAAGAGAGCATTGTTCACAGTGTACAACAAGTTTCAATAGTTGAATACATGGGTAGAAATGTACCTAGGATTTATGCAGCCCTAGATAACAAGCAAGCGGATTTTCAGTCGCACATGACTGAAGTGGAAGGTAAGAGTAATGACCAACCTATTTCTATTTTAATTAATTCAGGAGCTAGTCATAGTTATCTAGATCCGAAAATGGTGGAAATATTCCAATCAAGAAGTAAGCTTGGAAAGCCTTGGTTGGTGCAGTTATCTATAGGTGCAAAGAGAAAGATTAATGAGATGGTTAAGTCATGTCCAATGTATATGAATAGACTGTGCCCAAAATATTATTTGAATACCATACCTTTGGGCTTGTATGATTTCCTCATTGGTATGGATATTTTGGATGAGCATCATGTTGTTCTATACTGTTACAATAAGGAATTTGATTGCATGGAAGAGGAAGGAAACTTAAGAATAGTTCAAGTTATTCCAAGAGCTATAGTTATCAGAGAAGTTTCAGCTCTGCGACTCAAAAAAATATTCAAAAAGGGATGTAAAGTATTCACAACACACATGGAGGAGGAACCTAAGGATAAAGTGCCAAGTTTTGAATATTGCGCAATACTGAAGGAATTTGAGGATGTCTTTAAAGAGATATCGGGGTTGCCACCAAAAATAGATATTGATTTCTTTATAAATCTGAAGCTGGGTGCAGCTCCTATATCCAAGGCCCTGTATAGGATGAGTACGCCAGAGATGAAGGAGTTGCAGATGCAACTTGAAGAGATTCTAAAGAAGGGGTATATGCACCCAAGTCACGGGGTCTTCACTTAGTGAACCTGTGACATAGCATCTAGGTTCGTGGGATATTAAAGAATACCCTAATTTCACTAGATATTTACAAATACCTCCAAAAATACTTTTGTTGAGCCCCCTTCCCAATACATATTTCCAATAAAATAAACCCCTGTTTTTACTAGATACCCCTTTTTATACCCCCCAATACCCACATCCCCTCCCCAATACCTACAATATATTGACTCTATTTTTCACAATTAAAAAACCCCCTTTATGATTGAACGTGATAAGATATTGGTCACCATGGCCCAAGTGTGTCACCTTCGGGGGCCCCAGTATTATTCGTGAAGAAGAAGGATGGTACACTAAGACTTTGTATCGACTTCGGGAAATTGAACAAAGTAATAGTAAAGAACAAGTATCCCTTTGCAAGGATAGATTACCTCTTTGATTGAATGAGAGGCACGTGGATATTTTCAAAGATTGATCTTCGATATGGCTATCACCAAGTGATAATTAAAGAAGAATAAATTAGCAATATTGCCTTCAGGATGATGTATGGTCATTACGAGTTCACAGTGGTGCCTTTCAAGTTGTCAAATGCACCTATTGTCTTCATGTGTTTGATGAACGAAGTTTTCATAGAATATTTAGATAATTTTTTCATTGTATTTCTGGATGACATACTTTTTACTCCAAGTATAAAGAAGAACATGAGAAACACTTGAGGATGGTACCACAAGTATTAAGGGAGCATCAAATTTATGCAAAGTTGATCAAGTGTTCATTCTATGAGCGACAAATTCATCATTTGGGTCATATCATTTCCAAGGAAGGAATAGATGCAAACCCAAAAAAGATAAAATCCATTCAAGAATGGCCAACGCCAAGAAACGTCGCATAGGTGAGGTCCTTCATGGGACTTGCAGGTTACTAGAGAAGGTTCATTGAAGGCTTCTCACAAATTGTGCACCATCAAAATGGTGATTGAAGATATGTTCAGGATGTATGTGACTGAAGATATGTTCAGGATGTATGTGATGGATAAACCATCAAAATAGGAAGATTATCTTCACTTGCTAGAGTTTTCTTATAACAATGGTTATCATGCATATTTAAAGATGAGTCAGTTTGAAGCACTTTATGGAAGAAAGTGCAACACACCAGTGAGTTGGGATAATACAACTAATTGGACAGTGGTTGGGCCATATCTGCTCCAGTAAATGGAAGAGAAATTGGTAAAGATAAGATAGAACTTAAAGGTTGCCCAAGATCAGTAGAAAACATGTGTAGATAAAGGTAGAACCCACTGAGAGTTTAAAGTGGGGGATCACATATTCTTGAAAGCAAAATCAATACGTAGTTCCCTGAAGTTGGGGAATTGTTCTAAGTTAGCAACGCACTACTGTGGCAATTTGAAATCCTAGAGAGGATTGGTTCTATCACATATATGCTTGCATTTCTTGCATCGTTGTGTATTCATAATGTTTTCCATGTATCATTTCTTAAGAAGTATGAACCTAATGCTAATCATTTCATTGATTGGAATGTGATTCAGGTGGATCCAAAAGGCAATTTTTGAGTGCAATTGGTTTGCATATTGGACCGAAAATTCAAGAAACTATGGAATTGATTCATGGAGTTGGTAAAGGTTGAATGGATGTGGTATGGTCATGGGGATGCTATGCTATGCAATTTTTGAAGTTTTGTTTGTGTGTGTGTGTAGTGCACTAAGGATAGTGCATAAATAAGGGGGAGGGGAATGTAATGTCCCTAATATGAACCCCATTTTTATTTGTGCATATAGGCTGGTGAGCCATTTTGGTTTTGCGTGCACTTGATTAGTGCGCGATGTAATCATCCATATAGGTTGGTGAGCCATTGGAAACAAGTGTAAATGTAATGAACATATAGGTTGGTGAGTCAATTTGGTTTTATGCGCACCTGAGTAGTGTGTGAGGTTTGTAACCAAAGAAAAAGGTGCAAACATTTCATAGTGCTGCACGTACTTGAACTATGTGGGTGGATTTTGAATCAAGGGAGGTTTCACATATTCCATATTGTTGTGCGCACTCAAGAAAGTGTGCAAGAGTGATTGTGATGTATATAGATGTACGTATATGTTTTGAGGTCGGAGAGCCTGTGTGATTATTGGGCTGGTGAGTCGGGACACAAATAGGCTAATGTGTTTATTCTTGTAAAGTGTATCACACTCAAGTTATTAATATATTACATTGTTGCACGCGAAAAGACTCAGAAAAAAAGAGACGGGGGGTTGAACTCCACCAAAAAAGGGAAAAAAGGGGAAATATTTTAATAATATTTCCGAAAAGTGTAATTTACGGATATATTATTTATCCTAAGTTCCTAAGGGATGGGAAGGAGTCACCAAGTGGATAAAGTTAATTATGAAGGTGACAAGTGTCCAGCTTAAGGCATGCAATATATATTGTTGGCCTTAGTGTAATTCAGGGATCATCCATTGTTTTCCTCCATCATTCAAAGGAATAGAAGTCTGTATTTTGTTGTAATTATGTTAATGGCTTAACCCTGTGCCTGGGAAAAGCTTGGTACAATTAAATAAGTAGGTTTTTATGCCCATAGGTTGTCTAAGAAGTGGGTTATCAATCCATAGTTTTTCCAAGAGTCGGGTTGTCAGGCCCGTGAGAAATCTCTCCAGTTAAGATATTGGTTGGGAATTGTTCCCTGGTGCATTGGGCATTAGTTGCAGTGCTCTGAGACTTCCTGATCCTACCTGTTGTTGAAGCCCTGGAAGGGAAGTGGGGCAGCCGAAGGAATGTTGAGCAAAGAAGGGGCACACCTCCTGGGGGGACAGGCATGTGGGGAATGAGGAACTGTAGACTAGTTGCAGAAGTCAACACCTTGGAATGAGAAATTTTATTGTTTGTTATACCATAGATTGGCACTAGGAATCCTTTTTCCCTGGTGGAGTTATAGCCCCAACTTATGGGTGAATTTTTGTTGAAATATTATGAGAAACAATGTTTATGGTTGGGAGGAACATCTAAGTCACACACGTAGTTGGGGACTTTTCATCAAAGATGAGTGTTCTTATGTGCTTGTTTGGTTACTACATGTTTATTCATTTGTATATGTTATGATATATTACTTGCATATTGTTGTATATGAAGAATGGTTTTTATTCTGTTAATGTTGTCTATTATGTAAGTGTGATGTGAGTATTTAGCATAATATTTGTATATTCTAAGTATGTTAGTTGATAAGTGAATTTTGTTAATATAGTCCTGTAAATGATCAAAAGCTTCATGAGTGAGGCTAGAAGTATTGTGAGCATGGAAAGTGTTCCATCTGCACAAGTGACTGGATTCACTATGTGCGGGGAAGCCTAGTCTGCATGCACAGGAAATCAAGTCACCTGCAAGTGGAATCATAACAATTATGAAGGATTTGGTATTCGAGTCCTCCGTATGGTTATACGCATGATATTTTTCACATGTTTGGAGTGGTCTTACACTCTATAATGCTGGTGTGCTCAGTATGCTTGAGTGAAAAGTTTTATTTCAAGTTACTTTTGTTGTTATAATTTGAAAAAATAGGAGTGATTGTGGTGTAGTGCAAACCGGTTTGAGTTGTGTGCATTCCCTCAAATGTTTCCACATAGTATGACATTAACTGCACACTAGACCTTTGGGTGACTTTACTTAGCAGTAAGTTGGGTACGTCATTTAGGTACATTGTATTGTGGTATCGGAAAGTCAAAATTCAGGATCGTGGGTGACGTGGCCCAGCCTAGGTGGATGGGGATGTTACAGGATCCGAGAAGCTTTGATAATATCCAGGACTTCTTCATGAAGATTAAATCCCTTCATATTCAACTAAAGGGATGTGGTTTTGACAAATCAAATCAACACAAGAAATTGATAATTTTAATTTGTCAAAACTTAATCCAAAGTATGTAGTGTTTGTCTCGACTTTACATAAAGTGAGGTTCACATCGGGAGCAACCTAGAAATTCCATCACTGGATTAGTTCATTCAGTCCCTAAGGCATGAGCAAGATAAGCTCATCTAGATGGGAATAATCAAGAGCACCAAGGCACATGCACTTGTTGTGTATGAGAGAAATAACAAATCCAATATGAATTCCAAGTAGAAATGAGAGGGAAAGAAGGATCATGAGAAAAGGAAGGAAATCAATTCCAAACCATTTGATGAATCCTATGACTCCAAAGGTGGAAAGGAAAAGAAAGGGAAGAAAAAATGTTGTTATTGCAATCACGTCCACCATCCTGAATCATCATGCATGAAAAATACAATAGACCTCATGGTGCAGAAACTGCAACAGAACAAACTTTGGGACTACATTCTAGAGAATGCCAAGAAGAGGTCGGGAGACCAAGCTCCAAAAAAATGAGGTAATTCACATGATTTGATTTCTATTCATTCTTCTCTCGATGTATGGATCCTCGATTCAGGTGCATCCCATCACATGGAAGTCGCATAGGATGTCTTATCTTCTTTATCTACATGCATGGGTCCTCACATCCTCATGGGTGATGATACTCCAGTAGAGGTCACTGGACAAGGGAGAGTAGAGCTCCAAAATGGAATTTTTGAGAAATTCTTGCATGTTTTAAAAATCTCCATGAATCTACTCTCTGTCTATCAGTTTGCACATTTAGGCACAGGAAAAAGGGTAGAATTCACACTAGATTTTGTGACCATATATGACATGCATGGAAACTCCAAGATTGTTGTTGGTGAGATAAATCACCAGTCTCGGTTGTATACATTCTCTAATTTTATTTCTAAATATGATTCCACATTGATATTGACTCATGTTGATGATGATAGTAGACTCTGGCACGAGATTTTTGATCATCTAAATTGTAGGTACATGCAACAACTCAACAAATAGGGAATGGTCAAAGGCTTGTCCAACATACACTTTTCCAATGGAGTTTTTGAAGTATGTGTTCTTGGAAAACATCCTCAAGAGAAGATTGAGAAAGGGAAGGCTTGGAGGGCCTCCTCTCCCTTGGATATTTTCCAAAGTGATCTCATGGATCCTTTTCCTCATCCATCCATCATCAAGACAAGGCGTGTTCCTACATTTATTGATGATTACTCATGACACTCTTGGGTATATTTTCTCATGTAGAAGTCCAAATGTTTTGAGCATATCCAAGTCTTCAAAGTGTATGTAGAGACTCAGTTCGGGAAGAATATCAAGATCCTCCACACAGATAATGGGGCGGATTATCTAAACAAGGATATATAGCATATTTATGATGAGGCAGGAATGCAAATACAACATACAGTACCACACTTTGCAGAAAAATGGGGTAGCTGAGAGGAAGAATTGATCTCTCAAAGAGATGGTCAGTTACATGATGCATGCAAGGCCCCTTCCCTCCAATATTTGGGTTGAATCACTTAACTTTTCTAATTACATAAAAAATAGATCTCCTCGTAGATCTATAAAGGATAGGACAACTTTTGAGGCCTAGAGTGGAATCAAACCGGAAGTCGCCCACTTATGAATCTTTGGACCATGAGCATGGGCACACATACCCTCTGAAAAGATGAAGAAATTAGATCCTCAGAGCACAACATGAATCTTCGTGGGATATCCTAAATGTGTGAAAGGTTACATGTATTTATCCCTCAACATATAAGCTCATCATTGAGCACAATGTTCAGTTGGAGGAAAGTCCCATGCATGCACAACATGAGCCACATGTAGAGGCTTTTGTACTTCATCCTATATTAGACATCTGAGATGATGAGTCCACACATTCATGTCAGACCTCAAATTTTATTTTGAATCGGATTCGAATGATGATGAGCATGTAGATGATGATCCATAACAGATGCCCAAGTGGGCACAGTCCACCCTACAAGCAACATGTGACCTTATGGGGGATCCGGCGGATCTGAGGAGGACGAGACCCCAGTTTGAGGAACCTCCTCATGCACTTACAACTATCAAACATGTGATTCCCACACATTGTTATATGGTTTTAGCTTCATACATGCACACCTATGCGAAGGTTGCAGGGAATCCCTTCTAGGAATATGCTATGCAGGAGGAGTACAACTCTCTCCTCAAGAACTAGACTTGGGATCTGGTTCTACTTCCTTCAGATAGGAATTTTTTCAAATGCATATGGGTCTATAGGACCAAGAGGGAAGAAAACAGGCAGGTCAACAAGTACAGGGAAAGAATGATTTTCAAAGGATTTCAATAGATCCAAGGGATTCACTATGATGAGACGTTAGCTCTAGTAGCAAGGATAGACTCCATCCACTTGGCCCTTTCCATTGTGGTAGCCAAGGGGTGGGAACTTCACCATATGGAAGTGAATAATTCCCTTCTTCACAGGGACCTCTCAGAGGATATTTACATGGAACAACCTCAGGGGTTCATACAAAACTCATCTATAGTACACCAACTGAAAAATTCACTCTATGGCCTCAAGCAGGTGCCTAGAGCATGGTATGTGAAGATGGATTCCTATTTACTTTGTTCGCATTTTTTTAGATGTAAATCATATCCCAATGTTTATATGTTGAAGACCTCTGAATATTTCTTGATCTTAGTTCTATATGTAGATGACCTCTTGATCACGGGTAGCTTAGCCTCAACAAATATTGCAGTCAAATATATTTTGCATGACAAGGTCTCTATGATCGAAATGGGTCCACTTCATTTTTTCCTTGGTCTTGAGATCAGTCAGGGTGCTTTAGGAATCAAGTTGTCTCGAACTACGTATGTCAAGGATCTCTTGGTAATATTACACATGATAGACTACAAGTCTGTAGCCACATCCTTCTTTTCCAGGGTAAGTCTCGAGGATGATGGATGTACACCATTAGTGGACAACACCTTGTATTGACAGCTAGTGGAGATCCTTTTGTATCTCACCCACACCTGACTAGATCTCTCATATGTAGTAGGGGCAACATGGAAACTTTTAGGGGATAAATTTTTCCGATGGGGTGATTTTCCATGCTTTTTCCCAAAAAAGGATTTGCAAATTTCCATTTTTTCTAAAAATGATTCTCCCAAATTCTACATAATAAAATTATTTTACCTTAAAAATATCCCAAAGTTTATAGAAACAATATAAAATCCTTAGAAATTTGAATATTTTTACAAAAATATCGCCAAACATTTTATAGTTTGCATATTAAGGACTACTAAGATTCACTAAGGTTTCTACATTTTGAGATAAATTTCCATCCAAGCACATCCTCATATATGTTCAGGGTACCATCAATTATGGGATTTACTATGTAGCAAGTTGTGCATTGAATCTCATGGGATTCACAGATTCTAATTAGGATGGCGATAGCATAAATCGTAAGTCCACCTTTGGGTACCTGCTTAGTTTGGGTTCCGGTCCCATTTATTTTTCGAGTAAAAAGTAGTCAACAATTTCCTTATCGTCAATAGAGGTCGAGTACAGAGGAGTGATCAACATCACTATTCAGGAACTTTGGATTCAAAAATTCCTCTATGAGTTCGGTATCCAATTCCATAGTTCGACTATCATCTGGTGTGACAACAAGAGCATGCTCAAATTTTGCAAAGATCCTGTAAACCAACAGTGAAAAAAACACATCGAGATCCATATGCATTACATTAGAGAGTTGGTTCATGACATGATCATCGATTTGTAGTACTATCCTACATTTTAATAGACTGTCGACATCTTCACCAAGACTTTCATTGAGCAAAAATTCCACATTCGGTGTGAGCGTCTTGGAGTGAAGGACACAATTGTATAGCAACTATCTTTCTTTCCTTATTCATTTTTGATGCATTGTCCTTTGAAGGGGGGGTTTCCCCATGAGTTTTTCCTTCTTTCCTCTCTTTTTCAGTGTTCATTCATTTAGATGCGTTGTAAAATGGGTACCTAACACAGCCTTATTGTTGGGACCCATTCTTCATTAACACTGTAGTAGTGATTAGGGGGGTTGTTGGAGATATTACACACTCACCTAGTAATTATTTTTCATAAGTTTTCTAGTTTAATGTTGAGGGYRTTATCYATATATGAGAATAATCTCTACAAAATAGGGTGCCTCCTATAAAATAGGGTGCATTCCCTCTTCTATTTTGACTCRRTTAGACTTCAATTAGATYAGTGGATGCTACTCATTCATGGAAATCTTGGTTTTAKCACCWAYGGTTGCATKTTCACCTYGGTTTTCTCACCARGAGGGMACATATMATATGCATGYATGTGTTTCTSTCACCTCCACACATGTGACTCATTTAATTGATGATTGCATGGACAATTAACTAGGACTAGGTGGMAKATAACTCTGATTTATGTYAGGGAGTGTCTAYAYCTTCCTATATCACAAATATGGTGCATTCACTTAGCCATTTAGATTATTTCATGAATGTATTASTCACCCTACCATTTAGTTAATACAATTCTATCATTCDTTCTCTCATTCTTGCTTCTCTCTCTCTATTTMTTTTTGCAAGTTGTGTGAATTTMTCTAGCTAGGTTCTTTGTGYRRGTTTCACCCAAAMTTCACAAATATAAGATCCTTCATTGTACTCATATTGATGTATCAAATTGTATAAACGTAAATAAAACTAGTGATTTAGAGTTAAATGCAAATAAAGGTTTATGGTTTTTATTTTTTGATGGCTCCAAGTCTAACGAGGGTGTAGGTGTTGGTTGCATTCTCCAAGATCCTAAAGGAAATAAAACCGTGATAGCATGTAGACTAGAGTTTCAATGCACCAACAACATTGTTGAGTATGACACCCTCATACAAGGTCTTAGAAAGGCAATTGATTTGAAAGTTAAAAAATTAAAACCCATTGGTGATTCTAAAGTTATAGTGAAACAGGTACGAAATTGTATACACTATATTTCTAATCACCTTAAAAACTATCAGTAAGAGGTATGGAACTTGATCCATGATAGTTTATAGATCAACTAACTTGAACTAATTCAAAATGAATACATATCTTTAAACATAATAAAAATGTATTACTACACTTTGAATTAAACTTTATAATTTTATTTAAACTGTACAACTTTACTTAGATATGCATGAATGTAGTAGTGATAAATTCATTATTAGATTCAAATCAACAGATCAACTAAAACATTATTTATTAAATAATATAGTCTTTTTTCAATCATGAAATCCCCATTATTTAGAAATTGTGCACCCATAGTTTCACCTCCACCCCCACCCACTATTTCACCTTGGGTGGGGGGTGAAACTATGCATTTTAAAATGCACGGTTTCACACCCCACTCCGATGCAGCACAGTTTCACCCCCCACCCAACACAGTTTCACCTCCCATCCCCACCCAATAAAATGCATAATTTCTTATCCAAAATGGATCATTATATAGTTTCTCATCTATTTTAGTACTTTCTCGGTGGAAGAAATAGAGGAATTGTCTTGTAATGCCCATTTTAGTGGTAGCTCCTAGTTTGGAGATTTGGGGTCTGGAACCTTCTAAATCCATTTTGAGAAATCAAACAATATTTTTTTCGGTCAAAAAATTTCAAGCATAGCCCCCATCCCCTTGAATTTATTCTACACATCGATATCCTTCGAATGACGCAAAAAGCGCCTCAAGTAGAGCTCGTATGCGGAAATTATGCCTCCCACAAGTTAACCTACCATGTTGACCACCATGGTACAAGTGGATGCCATGTCATCCTCCATTACAGAAACATGTGGGGCTAGCCATGTGTGGAGTTCAATATTATTTTTGAAAGTTTAAAACCTTGTCACTAATTGAGGGTTGAGGATGCAAAAACCCTAACCCATGACAACTATCAAGCTATGTTAAATAACAAACCACTAGGAAGAGAAGGGGTTACATTCATAATGGTTCTATTATTCTGTATTGTATTTGTTCCATAGTTGAGCATACAATCCAAGAAGTGGGATTTGAGAGCATAACAGAGGTAGGAAGAAGAGTTTGTAGTAGCCATTCAAACCACAGAGTCATAGGACACTCCATAGTGAGTGTCCATTTCTTTGAATTTTCATTTTCATAACTGAAGAAAAGAGAACAGAGAATAGGCCCCACCTTGTAAATAGGTTTTCTCCCGTATTAGGTTTCTTGAGATACATATTGTGTTCAATTGTGTGGATGGTGTGTATATTTGCATGTTCTTTCATTTTTGTATTTAGTTATTTTCATAAATCTGAGCAATAAGCTAGTAATAATTAATCTAGGACCTAAGGAAATAAATTGCATAATCTAATATTTCATAATATTATAATATCTATTGTAATGAATTGTTCCATTGGAATATCTGCGACAATTTATATATCAATTTCACCCTCCAACCCTACCCAACCTAGTTTCACCTCCCATCCCTACCCAATCAAATGCATAGTTTCACCCTCACCGCCACTTCCAGCCATAGGTGGGGGTGGTGGAAAAACTATGCATTTAACATTTGAAACTATGGGTGGGGTGGGGCTAAAATTGTGAATTTTAAAAATGCACAATTTCGCCTCCCATCCCCACCCACATTTTCACCTCCCACCCACACCCATAGTTCAAATGCATAATTTCACTCCCAACCTACATCCATAGTTTCACCTCAAGTGGGAGGTGAAACTATACATTTTAAAATGCATAATTTTACCCCCCACCCTCACCAATAATTTCACCTAGGGTGGAGGATGAAACTTAAAATACACATTTTCACCCTCCATCGCAACCCATAGTTTCACCTAAGGTGGGAGCTGAAACATAAAATGCATAGTTTCACCCCATCCCCATGCTCAACCTATTTAATTATATATAATGAGGGTGGGGAATGAAACTATGCATTTTAAAATGCATGATGTCACCCCTCACTCCATCCCCTAGTGGGGTGAAACCATGCTTTCACCCCACCCCACTCACATTTTTACTCCTTATCCACACCCTATTAAATGTATAGTTTAACCCTATTTAATTATATATTATAGAGGTGAGGGTCAAACTATGCATTTTAAAATGCACAATTTCATCCTTCACCTTCATCCCACTTCAGACTCACCTAATTTATTATAAATTAAATCTTATTTAATTTTTAATTGAATACATAAAAAAAAAATATACAATCAATCATAATATTTTTTAATATAA
>SNQJ01S0006043.1:22531-32848 GCA_010110895.2 Picea sitchensis
TGATTTCTATACCCATGGGTGGTGTTGATGTTGTACTAGGAATCCAATGGTTACAATCATTAGGAACAGTGGATTTTAATTTTCAAGAACTTTTCATGAAATTTTCATTGGAAGGAAAAGAAATTGAGTTAAGAGATATCACAGGGAAACCCGGTAAGGTGATAAGCTCTAATGGCATGACAAAATTATTTAAAAAGGGGCATCAAGGTGTTATTGCACAACTATGCTCACTAGATGTTCAAACATCTAAGCCATATATTCCTCTATATCTCCAAGGGGTCATTGATAAGCATTCCAAAGTATTTGAAGATATTCCCAAAGGTCTTCCACCCACTTGAAATCATGATCATGATATTCACCTAATTCCAGGGAGTGTTCCTCCTAACATCAGGCCATACATATACCCTTATGCCCAAAAGAGTGAAATTGAGTGCATGGTTGAAGAAATCTTATAAGCTGGCATTATTAGACCTAGCCAAAGTTCTTACTCTACACCGGTGGTAATGGTATTCAAGAAAGATGGCTCATGGCATATGTGTCCAGATTATAGAGAGCTCAACAAGATCACTATTAAAAATAATTTTTCCATTCTCGTCATTGATGAATTGTTATATGAACTACATGGAGAAATCGATTTCACAAAGTTGGATCTTCGTTCAGGGTATCATTAGATTAGAATGAAGGAAGAAGATATCCCAAAAACAGCATTTCGAACTCATGAAGGCCATTATGAATTTTTGGTCATGCCTTTTGGCCTTACAAATGCACCTTCCACATTCCAAGGGTTGATGAATTCCATTTTCAAGCCCTTCCTTCGAAAATTTTTGTTCGTATTTTTTGATGATATACTAATCTATAGAAATTCTTGGGAGGATCATGTGCGACATGTTGACAAGGTCCTACAACTACTAAAGGAGCAACAACTATATGCAAAACCATCCAAATGTTTCTTTGGAGTGAAGGAGGTAGAGTATTTGGGTCATATTGTATCTCATGAAGGTGTCAAGGTATACCCTAACAAGATTAAAGCAATGATGGGCTGGACGATTCCTAAAACATTGAATAATCTTAGAGGATTTATGGGTTTGACAGGTTACTACAGCAAGTTTGTTCGACACTATGGAAGAATAGAAACACCTTTAACGACACTAACTAAGAAGGATTCATTTGCATGGACTCCAGAGGCAACAAAATCTTTTGAACATCTTAAAGAGGTGATGTGAAAAGATCATGTCTTGACTACTCCAGACTTCACAAAAACATGTATTGTGGAATGTGATGCCTCAGGAAATGGAATTGGTGTTGTCATAATGCAAGAAGGGAGGCCCCTGGATTTTGAAAGTCGACCTCTCAAGGGAAAGGACTTAAACAAACCCATTTGTGAGAAGGAAATGATGGCAATACTACATGCATTGAAGAAATGGCATCCTTACCTAATAGGTAGGCACTTCAAGGTCAAAACAGATCATGATAGTCTTAAATACTTCTTGAAACAAAGACTGTCTTCAGAACAACAAAAAAAATAGGTAACCAAGATATTGGCTTATGATTTTGAAATCATCTATAAAAAAGGGAAGCAAAATGTTGTGGCAGATGAACTCTCAAGGAAGGATGAATATGTTGAGGCCTTTCTTTGTGTTATCTCGGTCATCCAACCCGATTGGATAATAGAAGCAAGGGGTGAATGGAAGAATGAAGAAAAAGTGTGGACTCTCATTCAAAGGTTGCAGCAAGATTCCAGTACATCAAATACATTTACATGGAAAAATGATTCACTATGGTACAAAGATCGCTTATATTTATGTAAGAACTCCCAACTCAAACAAAAGTTACTATTGGAATTGCACACCTCTCCAATAGGAGGGCACTTGGGATTTTTAAAAACCTACCATAGGGTCAAGAAAGAATTTTTTTGGGATGGCCTTAAAAATGATGTTCAAAGATTTGTGGCAGAATGTTTGGTTTGTCAACAAAATAAGGTGGAAACAATTAATACCCCAGGTCTTTTACAACCATTAGCCATCCCAAGTCAACGCTGGGAGGAGGTTTCCATGGATTTCATCACAGGGTTACCGAAGTATGAAGGAAAGAGTGTCATCATGGTGATTGTTGATAGACTGACCAAGTACGCACACTTTTGTGCACTCTCTCATCCCTTCAAAGCTAGTAAATTTTCCACCGCATTCATAGATATAGTTCAAAAGCTACATGGCAGCCCAAAGATTATTGTAAGTGACAGAGATCCCATATTCACTGGACATTTTTGGACAGAATTATTTTCTTGTTTGGGTACTCAATTGGATCATAGCTCATCCTATCATCCTCAATATGATGGACAAACCGAGATAGTGAACAAATGTCTAGAAGGCTACCTTTGTTGTTTTGTCTCTGATAAACAAACACAATGGTTCAAATGGTTACCCTAGGAAGAATGGTGGTATAACACTTCCTTTCATACTGCAACAAAAATGACACCATTTATGGAACTCTATGGATACCACCCTCCTTCCATCACTTCTTCTCTAAATTAAAAATCTAAGGTTCAAGCAGTGGAAGATCACATCGAGCATCAACAACAAGTTCTCCAAATATTAAAGGACAACCTGACCATGGCACCGAATCGCATGAAACAACAAGCAGATCAACATCGTAGTGAAAGAAGTTTTGAAGTAGGGGATTTGGTGTTTTTAAGAATAAAACCATACAAACAGATGTCACTCAAGCAAGCCAATAAGTATAATAAATTATCACTAAAGTACTATGGCCCTTATAAGGTGTTGCAAAAGATTGGTACTATGGCATACAAATTGGATTTGTCTGCATCTTCACGAGTACACCCAGTTTTCCATGTTTCATGCTTAAAGAAGTTTATAGGTGACAATATCCCAGTTCAAACTATATTTCCAGAACTTAACGAAGAAGGAAAAATCATATTGGATCCTGAAGCCATCACTGACACAAGAATTCGCCAGCTGAGGAATAGATCCATTTCAGAGTATCTCATTAAATGGAGGAAACTACCGGATGAAGATTCCACTAGGGAAAATGAGTATTTTATACAGAAGCATTCAGAGTTTCTCAAGCATTGTGGACTACACTTGTCTCAAGGGGAGGGGCATGTTAAGCCCTAAATAGTGGCTCGTTGCCCCTTAATTGGGGAATATTACATTAGTAATATTATTTTATTTATGTTGTCTTTAGTCCATTAGTTGTAAGTATACCTCCTAGTCTCCTATATATACCAAGGAGACATTTTCATTTGGAATCATCTTGTAATTGAACATTTCTGTGGGCATAAGGAGGTTTCCCCCTTGAAGAGGATTATTATCTGAATTTCTCTCTTTTTCAAGGCGTTGAGTACTTATTCTGAGGTTTTTCTATGCTATATTGATATTTGGTTCCTAACACCAGTCTACGGACTACACGATCTGTCACCATCTGGTGAAACGCTGGAAGCGGACATGTGGCCCAATCAGGTGGGTGACACGTGCCACGTTCTAATCGACTTTTCAATATTCCAAATGCTCAAATATTATTGACACTTGGCACACATCTCATGTGTCCACGTCATCCCGGGTGACATCCGCAAGCCACGTCACTTCAGAATCCTCGGGTTCACGTCACCTCCAGGTGACGTCGTCGTGCCCCACCACTTCGGCTCTTCAGGCTTCGGGACTTTGGGAGATCTCAAACTTCAACCTTTTTCATAAAAAAAATATTTTTTTCCGAAGCTCGCGATCTTCTGACGCGTGTCTCTCGCGGATCAAAGACTATGATTCCTTCGAGACTCTGGACTCCGAAAATCTCAAACTTCAAAAGCTATCTGGCCCTACTAGCTTTTATCTGAAGCCCTGGATCTGGCGATGCATGGCTCTCAACAGATAAACGGCCAAGATCCTTTCAGGTCTTAAGGTTTCGAAAGTCTCAAACTTCAAACCCCCTCCTTGCTCAATTTTTCTGAGATCATTTTATCTGGAGCACGTGATCGGTGGACGCATGTCCTCCTACAGATCGACGGTTCCCATCTACTTCGCCTCTTTGTAGGTTCGTAGCTCGAGCGCTAACATGTCACATCATTGCATGCCTTTCAATTTGCGGGGGCATGCATCGATGGTTTGGAGTAACCCACTTTTCTCCCCGCAATTATCCTCACGTTGGCACGTAACCCCTTGGTGAAACCATGGTTTGGATTGCGGGACCACCTTGGGAAATTAACTCCCATACAACTTGATTCCTCGCAATGCTTGTTGGTCATTGATCTCTCTCTCCAATGGGATATGACGGACGTGACCTTAACCTTGTTTCCTTTTCATCAGACGACCCCTATTCACTTTTCCTCCGATCCAACAATCCTGGATCTCTCTTGATCCTACAGTGGAGATCGCTCTCGAATTCAAAAGGAATGGTCACGATCCTTCGAACCCTTACAAAGGATCTATGACATTATGTCTCCTGTGTAGCTTCTGCAATGCCATTCCTCCTGATCTTTTCAATTTCACGGTCAGAGTTCGATCTCGACCACGAGAATCTAACCAATAGACCCGGCCCATACCAGCCCGGTGTTTCAACCTGAGGCTCTGATACCAATCTGTAACATACCCCGCCATCCACAGGTCGGGGTATGCTACCTGCAAGCCCACCCTTGGACTTCTTTCTCATACTGATACCTTCTTTATTTATTAAAGATGCATAAGATAAGAGGATTAACGACATGCACAGTAATATCCAGTAAGCATGCATGTTCTAAAGATTCAATTTACGATAATTAAATACACAACAGAAATACATTCACATACAAATAATAATATCACAACGGAGAGAAATTATCTTTATGAAAGATGACATCAACTAGTTGCAGACTAGGGATGTTCCACCCAACTTTAGACACCACTACTCCAAATATCAACAGCAGTGTCACCCCCGAGCCAGGGCTATGAATCCACAAGGATGGTTCTAGAGTGTTACTTGGCTTCCCAAACCAGTCATCTCTCAATATCTCACAGGCTTCCCAGCACTCACAGCAATCCAAGTACCCAGCTCTCTTCTACCCATATTGTACCACCTGAGAGAACGGACCTGCACCTTTCTCTGCCACGCAGTCCCTCATGCAGTCCTTCTCCTTATTCGGGCCTCCAGCACAACTGGTCCAAAATATCAATTTTGGAACTCTCAGGAATCGCAGTTGTGAGCCATGTTGGACATATGCCACTGCATCTCAGACATGCAGGCCTCAAGGCATGACTGGATCACACCAGCGACCACTACAGCCAATTGTCTCGTGGATAATTCTTTCGCAATTCGGTCCCCCCTTATCAAGACCAATACGCAGGTGAGGATGGATGAATGAGGTAGGTAAGTGCATGGGATTTTGTGATGGTAAGAGTGAGGTAACACAGAGGTGATGAAGCGAACAAGCCAATGACCAACCCCATAATCAGACTAGGGGTGGGTTTAAGTATGTTCGTGGGGAAATTAAGAACCTCCTAGTCTCCCCAAGAATCTCATGTAACTGATTCCCCCCTTTAGGAAAAAAGGTAATTAACATAGGAAAAAACATTTAGCCTCTCAAGCACCCTCTCTTGTGGAATCATAGCCCCCTATAACTCTAGTCCTTGTCCGTCTAGCAGCCAGTGATGTGTTTATTATTAATAATGATCAAAGCATTACATTTCTTGGGCATATTGGCCCTTTAAATAATTGTTTGGGCACTCAAGCCTCTTATCATTGTAACAATACATTATTTAAAAAGGGGGTTCAAAACCTGGGGTATTACAACATGTCCCTGCATCGTCGTGCTCTCCTTTTCCATGACCAATCTCAAAAAAAATCCAACAATGTGTAATGTTTGATTTCTTATGAAGAACACACAACCAATAGAATGATCGTGAAGATTTGAACTAACCCGCACATCCATCTGACCATATCCAATGTCGATCGAATATGATTCCACGTTCTTTCAATGAATCATAAAATTTATCAAAACAATGTTGTACATAATGTGTATCATGTGCTCGATCATCCCTTATATAAAAGTGATATTCTTTAATAACATGTTGATTGTCATTGGTGCTTTCTATGTTATCAAGACTTCGTTGAGCATGTCTATATAGAAAGTGGACAAATATAGTGATTTGATCAGAATGATAATATTCACTATGTATTTCTTGTTGTGTTGTGAATGTGTAATTCTCTGCAAAATCAACTACAAAAAAATTTGTCCCTAGTGGAAACACTTCATGGGGTTGTTTGAATTGTAGGTCTTTCCATCGAGATCTATGTGAATGCTTGGTGTATTTATAAATTTTTTCCTCAAACTTATTCAAAAAATCTATCACACATACTGTATCTACTTTCAAATCAATCCTTTTGGAAATAACATTTGAATAATGTGGAGTCGTGTTGTTGATATATTCATATCTCTTCCAATTGACTGTTATATTAGAAAATGATTGACCATTCATATCAATAGGATAGTTTGAGTGAAACAAACTTAGATTTCCACAATGATCACATTTCTTTCCACCAACACATTTGTTTTGGTAAAATAATTCATCACCTTCTCTTTCACATAGAATTTCAGATATAAAAGCACGGAATGTGGAGGGAGGAGGTGAACTTGGCCATAATGTTTTACCAAAATCAAGAAAAATTTCATAATATAACTCAAATTCCACATGATAACGACAACAACAAGTCTCACGAACAGTGATGGGTCTAACAAACCATGGTTTTTGTTGCACAAATGTATTGATGGAAATTTTAACTTCTTTGTGCTCTTCTTTGAAATTATTGAACAATTCTATTTGTGTCATTGGCAATATATGTTTTGGATTTTCTTCATATTGTTTTCATAATATTCTTCGTCACAACACGTGCCTTGTATGTGGTGAAACATGAGATTATGCCAACCAACAATTACGGACCAATTCTTTAACATTTTTTGCAAGTCTATCTTTGTAGGGTTGTCTAGAAATAACTGTCCAACAAGTAAGTTTATCATTTGCATCTATTTGCAATCAAATTTTTCTATGTTTGTATAATGTTTTTCTTGAGGTTCCCATCATTGTTTCCATGTGTTGTGTCAAACAATCTTTTATATTGCTAGATGAAACAAGTTTTGTTTGTATCACTCTACATGCAATACTGACATCTTTTTTTCGAGATTTTCCAAAAGCTTTTAATACACTAGTTATATTGTCAAAAACATTTTGTGTCACCTTTGTATCTTTTGTCGACTTTTGAATACCCAATAATGATGTAACTTCTTTTAACTTTCTTGACTTTATTAGACAAAGTAAAAGTTGAGCTTGTATTGTTACTGATTCATCTTAGAAAAAAGTATTATACATATTCTTAACACGATGTCTTATATAATGATTAACTTATTTCTTCCCAAAATTGTCAATATCAACATTTTCTAATATTTCATCATCAATGTTGATAGATTCTTCTGCATATTTCAATTTAAAGTTTCTATTAAAAAACAAAACCCAAAAATGAATTCACTAAACTATATACAAGTTTCCATCTTAAATTATCTAGATTTATGTACATACCTATAGGTGATTCAACTTCTGCTTCAATTTCAGTTTCAACAACTTCATCGACGTTATGAGGAAAATCTATTTATGTTTTTAGAAAAACATCAAATATGAATTACAATCAATTATATTTTAAACAATAATTTAAATAAATGAATTATATTCTTTTAATATATACAATATGTACATGCATACCTGGTTGGACTTCTTCTTGTTGAAAATCTATATTTGCATCATCATCGCTTCTTTCTTCAATATTTTCACGTTCTCATTTCTTTCTCTAATAATTCTCTTTGCTTTGTTCGTTATGGCGAGTTTCGTTTCGAGTGCGATTAAATTTTATCTTGCACAAACTTTTTTTTCCCATGAGTATAGTTATATGTAAAAGTTTTTAAAAAAATCAATATTTCATAATGGTCTCAGAAAAACTTCATTATCACAAAAATTGTTAAAAAATAATATCAAGAATTTTATGTTCAACAAATCCTTCATTTTGAAAAAATGTTCAGCAAAGCCCTCACCTTGAAAAAATGTTCAACAAAACCTTCAATATATAAATTGTTATTCCAATAAAAAATTGAACTTCAAAAAAAAAAAATCGCATTCAAAACATCAACCACCTTGTTCAAAACAACAAAAAAGATGATTCAAACTTTTTCTTAGGGGCTCCACATATGCAAAACCATGAAACGAGCGAGTGAATTGTGTTAAATTGGTTCAGTCAAAAGCATATTTATAAGATTTGGCACCAACTAAAATGAAACGATGTGTCCCTTCATTTTTCTTCCGACCGACGGAATTCTCTCACCCACCTTTCGACCGAAAGATTATTTTTCTTCCGACCGACGGAATTCTCTCACCCACCTTTCGGCCGAAAAAAATGTTTTTTGGTCAAAAACCTGTGAATTGGAATGTTTGCATGAACCTGAGAATTCCCTCCAGCTTACTTGAACTTTGGAGGTTGTAGACTCGTGCAAATACTCAAATTTTAGTTTTGAAATTGATACCATCATTTGAAAAATTGAATCTACTTTCAATGGATATAATTTGTTTTCATTTTCATTATTTTTATCTAACTTTATTTAATTTTTATAAAAAAATCAATGCATAATATTTTCAACTGACATTATGATTTAGT
This sequence comes from Picea sitchensis, assembly GCA_010110895.2. Classification (NCBI taxonomy): domain Eukaryota; kingdom Viridiplantae; phylum Streptophyta; class Pinopsida; order Pinales; family Pinaceae; genus Picea; species Picea sitchensis. The sequence continues at coordinate 31,211 of SNQJ01S0006043.1, forward strand.
GAAATGAAATATCCATATCTCTAAAAATACACAGTGGAAAATTTAGAAAAAATTATATTCAAAATCCTTAAATTATTCTCTTCAAAAGGGTATTTTTATATTTTAGTTTCAAGTAAAAATTAAGATAGATACAAGGTGGGGGGAAACATGTGTTTAAAATCTACAACTTTTTCAACTTGTTTAACTTCAAAAAACTCTAGAAATTATAATATTCATTCATTAGATTCAAAATTATAGTCAAGAAAAAATAGAGTCTCTGTAGATTGTTGCAGTATATTTCTTTTGTCAAAAACAAAATTTTAATAATAGATACATTATTGGGGGAAAAAATAACTCATTATCATTCCTTTCATTTTTAAGGAACATACTGTGAAACAATTGTTAAATTGACATATCAAATCTCAATAAAAATAATTTGAAAAATAGTCAGTAGAAAGCTAACAAAATTCTTCACAAGTTTTTTTTTACTGTAAAGTGAAATTCTAAATAAATAAAAAATAGTTTTGCATACCGGAAGTTCAAGAACTTGTGAAAATATAGTTTTTTTCTCATAAAACAAGCAAAATAGACACCCATCTTCATGATTTTTCCCTTTTGTGAGTCAGATCGGCAAGCATGATCCTTGTGCTTACATCCATTAAACATGTTTTTATCAGTAATGTACATAAACATTTTAAATCATTTATTCAAAAATTCATCAACACATTTACTCCCTGACTTGGTCTGGAGTCCTAGGGTCTTGTTGAAGATACCTGCGTCAATCAGTCATTGAGCCTCTTATACACTCAGGAACTCATTAGTATTATATGTACAAAATCATGATCAATTATAAATTTTATTCACCAAGATATAATGCATGATTAAACGATTTTAGAGTTGATATTTTAATCAATTCATAATAAGTCTAGCATTCATCAAGGTATTAATTAATTGGGTCGTTTGCAATTAAACACCTTCAAATAATAAGTATGTTGTCTACAATAGTCAGGTGAAATGGGGAATTATAGAATCTACTTACTACTTTTTCCTTCTAGCATATATATAGTGAGCTCAAACAACTGTATCCAAAATGTGTTAAGAACCAAACATCAATATAGCATAGAAAAACCTCAGGAAAAGTACTCAAGGCCTTGAAAAAGAGATAATTTTAGATAATAAGCCTCTTCGAGGGGGCAACCTCCTTTTACCCCACTTAAATGTTCAAGTACAAGATGATTCAAAATGAAAATGTTTCCTTGGTATATATATAGGAGACTAGGAGGTATAATTACAACTAATGGCTTAAAGCCAACATAAATAAAATAACATTACTAATCTAATATGCCCCAATTAAGGGGTAATAAATAACATTACTAATCTAATATGCCCCAATTAAGGGGTGGTGAGCCAATATTAGGGCTTAACATGCCCCTCCCCTTGAGACAAGTGTTGTCTGCAACGCTTGAGCAACTTTGGATGCTTCTGTATAAAAGACTCATCTTCCCAAGTGGAATTTTCAACCGGTAGTTTCCTCCATTTAATGAGATACTTTGAAATGGATCTATTCCTCAGTTGGCGAATTCTTGTGTCAGTGATGGCTTCAGGCTCCAATATGATTTTTCCTTCCTCGTCAAGTTCTGGCAATATAGTTTGAACTGG
>SNQJ01S0006043.1:35650-54655 GCA_010110895.2 Picea sitchensis
ATGAATTTATGAATTTAAATTAAATGATTGACACTTGAAATCATAGTTTTAAACTTTGAAACATGCAATACATGTGAGTTTCCAACTGGAACATATCCCAATATGCAAGAGGGTTTCCCCATACCCAAACTCCCTAGATACATGAGGCTACCTCCACCACCCTAAGATTTGAAAATTTGAATTGTAAGACATTTCGTTTTTAAATTAAAATTTTAAATGACATTGCAGTTTTCATAAATAAAAAAGTTTTGAACATGAAATTATACTTGTGAATTCCCAACCTCTAGAACATCTCATGTGCCTAGTGATGTGTTAAGATATGGGATAGGAATATGTGAACAAAACAAATTTTAATTTTAGAAACATTTGTTCACATTAATGGCAAGATATAATTCTTTTGGATTGATTGTTCAACAAGTTGTTAAATTATACAATCAAAGTGTACAAATGGATATTTTAAAAAACATATTTGATTCATCGCATCCAAATTTGAACACAATGATAGTCCCAAATTTAATTATGAACCATTTAATATTCGAGTAAATTGCAAATAATGAACATAAACGCTTTCATAACATGTATTATTTCAAAATTTGTGATGTGGATCGAATAACAAAAGAATTATCATCTAATGCATGAAACATTTAACAATTGTAACACATACCAATCAAATTCCCTCTTCCTCATTCCCAATTAAGTCTTTCCAACCATTGTGATAAAACTCGACACAAGCTCGTACCTCTTTGAGGCTCATGTATTCTATCTCATCAGTTGTCCTATTAATACAGAGTAATCATGCTCATGATCTTTGTCAGTTCAAACCAACATTAATACCAAAAAAAACTGAAATTAAATTATCTACTATTGCATCCCTTGCCTCCTAACAAACTTGTGAAGTGGCCTCCATCTCTGAATGTAAAGAAACCACCCTTAGTGAACGAGATACCAAGGGTGGTAGAGGTCTAGGAAATGCTAGATCTCAAAATGCACCTCTTTGATTATATGTTCGACCTTTACCAACACCATAGTATTTGGATGGTAGGTCAATATAATCAGGGTGCATATTCTCAAAAAAACCTGCATAGATAAATCTCACAAAATAAATCGACACCTCATCATTGCATGGAAATCTACCATATGCTTCCAAAAAATGATCATAAATATGGATAACAATGTTAGGGTGCTTGAATGATCTGGATTATTTTCGACACTGAATGAGAGTGGAGATACAAAATAGAAATATACAGAGATATTGAAAGAGAGACAATAATATAACAAAGATATATCGGAAATATAACAAGAGGCACATATATATAGTAATACACAATTTCTATTAATGATCGAAATGTACAAAACTGTAGAAATATAGAGTGAAAGACTCACTAAAATGGTGGCAGCTTATCTATGAGAAGAGATGTGATGGATACTCACATTCGCAAGAATATAATTGTTACAATGAGGCTCCAAGGCCTTTTTAACATAAATAAAATCCAAAACCCTAACCCCAGAAGATGAAAAGCCAACAATTGTGTGGACCCCATTTTGGGTAGTTTGGTGTATCAACTTCCCAAGGGCGTAACTTTGGCATACAATCTTCATCTGGGGCGCACAATATCTCATTGGAAAGTTATCTTCAAGGAGATTCATTTTGGGGGCTCAATTAGAGCCTTTGGAAATATTTGGGGAGCTCGATCCCAAAAAAAACTTCATTTAGGCCCTCAAAATGGCCCCAGAAGTTTAGGAACCGAAAAACCCCAAAAAAAGTAAGTTGCCAGGAAACTATTTTGAGCTAGTTGGAATAGGTGGGTAGCCACCAATATCCATTAGGATATATCCCCCCTCCTTAGGAAGAAATGGTCTCCATTACGTTGAGTTCCCGAGGGAGAGGGGAAAGCGCTTGTTGAATCTGAACCTTGATGATCTGCTTGCCTTGCTTGAAAAGTTGTGTTGCTTAGCTTGTTGAAGGATGTCACGAACTTGTGGATAGAAGGGTTGGACCTTTTTAACCAATATAGATACATGGGATGACTATGTGTTGAAGTAATCCTTGCACTTGGATTCAATATTGTATCCCTGCTTCTGTTAAACAGAAGGTGCTTGGACTGAGGTTGCATTGGTTGCAGTGTTCTTTTGTTCACCTTTTGAACAGATTGTGAAGAAGTTGAATTTTGTAGTATGAGATACTACCTTACGACACTGTTTAGGTGGGACAATAGTTGCAACTGCCTCTGGTATCCTGTAGAGATGACCCCCCAGAGTAACAATGACACTACGAGGTCAAGACTCATAAATAGCATGGTGCTTCCACATATATGGTTGGCCCAAAAGAACATCACAGAAATACAGTGGGGAAACTACACATAATACCTCATCCTTGAAGGGTTGGATGTCATGTGAAAATCGACACTATTGGCTGACATGAATATCGTGTCCCTGGAAAATCCACCCAATGTTCTATGGTTGAGGGTGTGGTGTTTTCGACAATCCCGACTATTTAACAACATCTGCTAAGATGAGTTTCTTATGGCTTCCGCTATCAACAATAAAATATAGTGGGGTCCCCTTCACCCACATCTGTGAATGAAAAAATTTCTCCCCCTCCTCAAGATCTAATGGTTCTTCTGGTCGAATTGTTGCAGTCACAACAGTAGTAGTGGTGTCTACATCGATGATCTGTCTTCTCCCATTATTTTCTGAATCGGATTATGAATATGGGTTCAACTCTTTCTCTTTGATATCGGCCACCAATGACTATTTTGAGCAACATTCATCGATGTTGTGCCAGGGGATTTTGTGGAAATCACACCATTTTCCAGTGTTCTTCTTCATCTTTCTGTTACCCTTCTTTTCCTGTAGCTTGGAATGGTTTTCTGAAGACTAGTTATTAGGGTCTTCTTTACCATAATTTGGTTGTTGCGGATTCATAGACTTGAACTCTCACTTGTTCTGGTGCTTAAATTTATGCTCGATTTTAACAACATATCAATAATCAGCATCGAGGGATAAGATGTCCAGAAAATCAATTTCAATTTGTATGTATTTGTGTAGAGCCCCACGGTATTTGAGAACCAAATGTCACTCAGAGTCTTTGATACCCATGTTGGTGCACAAGGTATGAAAGGTATTGGTGAACTCTAGCACTGCTTGTCCCATCTCTTGACACAATGTGGTCCATCTCATGTACTGGTCTTCATAGTTTCCAATAGGGTAATATTGTTCCTTGACCGCATCCACAAAAAAATTCTAAGTGGGCTCAGCCCCATATATTCCAGAATCCTCTGTGGAAATTTTCTCCCAGTAAGTTTCCCACCAATTTTTGACATGGGGGAGATCCTTAAGGAGTGCGAAGGTGATATTTTCCCTGTCGGAAAAATTGTGAACAAAAAAATAACTTTCTAGCAAATTTAACCATTTTTCTAGGGCATCTGCATCTATCTGATCTTTAAATATGGGAATATCAAAATTAACTTGTACCTTGAAAGGAGAGGTGCTTCCAAAGTGGTATCTTGATAAATATGTGCCTTATGTTATCGACAAGCGTTGAAGGATGTGGGTAAAATTCTCCATCATTTCGTCCCTCTGTCACGTGAGAGCTTGCTCAAGCAACAGATTAATAGAATATTTTGCTTCGTCGTTTTTCTTTTCTTCCACCATGGAGGGTTTCTTGGGCATGCGAGAGAGATTATCCTCAAGAGAGACAAGATCGAGATCCAACTTTCTATACTCGGACCTCGTCGGGGACATGCACTGAAAAAGAGCAGCCTGCTCTAATACCACTGATCTGGATTATTTTCAGCACGAAATGAGAGCGGAGATATAACACAGAAATATACAAAGATATTGAAAGTGATACAATAATATAACAAATATATATTGGAAATATAACAAGAGTCACAAATATACAGTAATACACAATTTATATTAATGAGCGAAATGTACAAAATTGTAGAAATACAGAGTGAAAGATTGGCTAGAATGGTGGCAGCTTATCTCTAAGAAGAGATGTGACAGATACTCGCATTCGCAAGAAGATGATTGTTACAATGAGGATTCAAGGAATTTTTAACATAAATAAAATTCAAAACCCTAACCCCGGAATATGAAAATCCAACAATTTTGTGGACCCCATTTTGGGTAGTTTGGTGTATCAACTTCTCAAGGGCGTAACTTTGGCATACGATCTCTGTTTGGGGAACACGATAGCTCGTTGGAAACGTATCATATAGGATATTCATTTTGGGGGCTCAATCAAAGCCTTTGACCATCATTTTGGTTCTCTATACCAAAAAAATCTTCATTTAGGCCCTCAAAATGGCCCCGAAAGTTTAGGAACCGAAAAACTACTAAAACTAGTAATGTGCTAGGAAACTGTTTTGAGGGAGTTGGAATAGCTGGGTGGACACCGATATCCACCTGGATCAATGAAATATTTAACCTTCAACATCGGTCACTCTTATCCTTCCTTAAAATTAAGCATTGATCTAGCTTGTTGTTTTGAAACCCTTTTCTTTATTTCGAGCCATTTATCAAGGCCCATCACCTCATGATTTTGTCTCCTGATAAAATAATTGAAATTGTTGGTCATTGGCCTAATCATCTTATATACATCAACAAATTTTCCTAAAGAATGGAAAAAAATCTCCAAGCTTCTTCTACTTTCTACAGGGAGATCAAGTTGCTCAAGATCATCCTTGAACTTTGCAAGGTGGGATGTGCAACATTGAAGGGTTAATTCTTGAACATTTCCTTCTCAAGGAAATTACTTTCCAATGTCTAAGGGATAGGTGGTAATAGGGGTGTAATATTCATTTTGTTGAAAATACACCCCTGGTTTACCTTCACCCTCACCCTCTACTTCATTATTTCCCCCAACATTATCTCAACCCTCTACACATTTAGAAACATTTGTATATATTTACAACAATGCACAAAAATGTATATGCACATGTCCATGTGCACTTGATTTATATAAAAATATAAATAAAATAAAATAAATTTATCGGCCATAGGTTATTGATGTGATTGGGATTATACATTGGACGACAGGGAGAGATCTATGTTCAAACTTGCCAAAAATCATGACTAACAAAATATCACATTGATACATCATGTCATGGATCAACTCGAGCACCACATGCATATGGTTTTTCTCCCTCTCGCGGTTCTCTTTCTCATGATGATAAATCTAAAAATAAATTTATCAAGTACAATGAATTTTATTAATTTCAAAACTTATGAAAACAAGATAAATATGAAAGTATTCACACAATTCAACATGTGCATTTTAACATATATACCTTGATCTCCAGCCTGAATATTTATAGATGAATTTCACCATCTTCCAAACTGACTAGATCTCCTTGTTTGACTAAACTCCATTGTTGACTAGTTTCCCCTTCCTAACTAGGTTTACATGTCGAACTATGGGTCCCTATCAGACTAGGAGTCTCTATGCAGCTACTTGTCCCTGTCAGACTAGCGGTCCCTCTACTTCTTTCATTGGACAGCCTGAAGTGTTTGTAAGGCATAATTGTAGACTCACATCACAATGACTCATATAGATCCACATATATTAAATATGTACCAAGCTGCAAATCTATGAAAAACAATAATTGTAATGTGTCACCAGAAAATTGTGTAATAAATTGACAATATTTTAATTTACATCATGAAAAAAATTGTATTTCTTCCACATCCTGAGATATAATGAAATATTAAAAAGAGAATTTAAAAACCCATAACATTATGGGATCATCCTAACAAAATTATCATGTCTCTAGGTTAACAAGAGATTGTTTATGTCTCTATGGATTTCTTGGAGTGGCCAAGGCTTGGAGAGTTTGAAATAAAGTTTAAAATTTTGACCAAGACTCGACCAATTTGGTGAAGAAACCATTTTATGCCACTGGTTGGTGGCCTCTATATGAATGAAGAGGGTAATTTAAACCATGTGTATAATTTAACATTCAATTCTAACACTCTTAGGTGTTGAAAAACATCAAAAAACTAGAATTTATTTAAATTTCATTAAAGTATGAATTTTAAGTGCATGCATATCCATCGGCTTATGGTATAGAGGTTGAGAAAGAATGTTTCCATGTTAAGTACCCAAGTTCAAACCTCGATGGGAATAGAGCCTTAAAAATTAATTTTTTGACCAATTTTAATGATGTTCCATCATATTGATAGTGGGGAGTCAAAAAAGGCATCACAATTGGACCATGGTAAAAGTAGCATTTGGCTATGATAAAGGTAGTTAATCTCTCTTGTGCCACAAAAACATAGATATAGGATAATGTTGAGCAATGAAAAGGCATGGTGGAGAGAGGCTCTTCACAAAAACACATTTCCTCCCAAGTGACTAAAGAAGATTTTTGGATTGTACGAACCAAAAAAATCAAAACAATTCCATTCTTGGTCTAGTGGCTATTCATATTGAAATTTTAAAGTGTCAATCCTAGTTTTCTTAGTATATTAAGAAAGGTATAGAGGTTGAAACATTGACGAGTTGTATAATAAAGTGCATGTTGTGATTCGAGCAGACCCATCAATCAAACACACTAAGAAACATGTCCCTAAAGTGCAAAAGAATTACTTGACAATGAAACTAACCTATGAAGAGATTAAAGGAAAAATTGATTGCTCGGTTGAATTCTTTGAATGTTGGTATTGATGAAGAGAATGATGGGTAAATTATTAAATTTATTGGATCAACTATTTGTTATAAGTATGAGTAAGAAAATGACCAAATCATTGGCACATTATTAAACGCATTCATTTAAATTTCCCCTATCAAAGTCATAGACGATATAATATAGGTTTGAGCAAGGTTTTCAAGGATTCCAAATAAATATATGCTTAGATAATATACAATTTTGATATTTTTCATGCTAGATTTCATCATTATATTAAGATGATGAGAAGTTAAGAAAGGGCCAAAATATTTACCCTACTCAATTACTCCATTAATGGAATTAAATTTCCAAAGAAGTATAATATCAGTAAGTACGATTTATAGTGACAAGTCGTAATCATATCTTGAGTCGTGTATGCAATTTTGGGGATTTATGGGAGTTTAAGTGAAATTTAAGTATGGAGTACTTTTTCAAATTCCATACTAACATTTTTATTTTATTTTTTATTTATAAAAGGATAGAGGTTCAATAATTTTAGATATATCCTAAGTGTGTAGGTTTCATAGTTAATCAAAATGTGTTCAAACTTTCTAAAAGTAAACCATGTGTAAGTTTATGAAGCATTCAACGTTTTGAGTGGACACTCCACCCATCATTAGATACTATTACGAGTTTTTTTGTTCTTAATTATAGGTGAAGTGTCCACTAGAAACGTCGAACATTTCATAAACTTGCACACAATTTACTTCAAAAAAATCTAAACACTTCACATATTTTTGTTCATGTGAAAAAATATTGATATGTTATCATAATCATAAATTCTCACACAAGTATAATTGTATAGTAATCATCTCGAGAAGTTAAATACAACTAGTTGGGTCTATGAGGGTTGGGTCCTTTAAATATCACACACACCCTACTAGCATTAAAAAACTTACTGATGAAAAGAACAAGATCTAATTCTTTGTGATTTTGCAGATTGGATGAATTTTATGGTAGTAGTAATGTGAAGGAATTGTCACATCCTGGACTTTCTATTTAAATGGAGGATGTCAACATTGAGTATAGTTGAACCCAATTTATTTTCCGACTTTTTTTCATCTCTTGTTAGTAATGATAGGAACTCTAACGTAATATGGACCTTAATATTCGTTATATCCCAAATGATTATGAGGATAACTATAGGGGAATGGCCTTGACCATAATTTCATGGAAGTTCCCACTAGGAGTTCCATTCTCATAGCGGTCATGAGTAGTTAATGAAAAATTAAAAGGAAAACACAAGTTACCAAGCCCCTATACCCTTTAGAACCTGTTAACACAAGTTTTGTCCCCCAACCTATTTCGTGATTTTAAGCATCGGGTGCGTTTGAGGAAGATTACCCATAAAGATTGCACAAGATTTAGTGGGAGATAGAGTGTAACGAAGAGTCTAATTCTTCATGGATCAACTTGTAAAAATGTTACAACTTAGTAATTCAAGTATGTTAGGGTCCTAACTCGCACATAGGTAGAACAATATATTCGGATGTAATAAAGGTCAATATTAATAAGGCCTTTCAATAAAATAGAATAAGGCGGATGTAAGAAGACCTAATAGAAGCTTCTGCTTATAGAAGGATCTCCCTATAGATGCTTCTTTTAATAGACATATATAGTATAAATAGGAGTCGAGGGTATGAGAACCCTATCTTGGATAATATTGTAATAGAGTGTTTCTCAACTGGAGGTTTCCCCCTCGAAGAGGCCTATGAACACTGCTATCAGAATCAAAGTGTTATTTCTATTGTTGTTCTTATATCATTTTAGTTCTATTGTGGTGATTGTTCTAGTTATATTGTTGTTATTCTGCCATTACTAGCATTTTATTTTTGTTCTGCATACTTTTTATATCTGGTATATTACAAGTGGTATCAGAGCACTTTCCTCGGCAGAAAGTGTGGGTTAAATTTTTTTTCAGGGTAGAGATGTATTCTGGCATCTTTAAGCCACAGAGATTTGTCGTTGCGTGCATAAACCCGTGGTTGAGGGATTCATACACACAGGAAATACAAGTGGTTCTTAAGCGCACATTTGTTGGCCACCCTTGTAACCCCTATTGGTACCCCTTCAAGTGGTAGCGCATCAAGCAGCACCTGTGTACGGATCGGCCTAGATTACTTGAAGCCCTCTTTAGAAAACCGATCAGCCGCATGACTTCTATAGTGTCACCGAGAACAGCACTCGGGAAGATACTCTCTAGTACCTGGGTATTTAGGTAGTATGGCTAAGGGTATAGTCTATCCTCCTTAGTTAGTGCCTTGAGATATTGGGTCGAGTACTATTGTTGGACCTCGCATGTATATCAAAGAGCTATAGCACAGGGAAAACCCTTGTCTGTAGAACCCTTGAATACCTAACCCTTGGGGACAGAAACATAAACAAATTAAAATAGACAAGATCTATTTCCATGCAATTGTGTTCGGGTTGCCAAATCACTACACATTTCTTCCTAGTTAAGCATTTGGGATTTCATCACTGCAGTATTCTTCAGACTGGAGTATAACTCCGCAGGTGTAAAAAAAATAAAAAAAAAGTATGGAAATTTTTTCAACATTATTTGAGACCTATTCCATTGCATTCATCTCTTCACCCCTTTCACATTCATCCATATCATTTTTCGGCAAAAAATTTTACCACGCCCGCCCCTTTTTCAGTTCCCCCAAAATCCTCATGGCCCATACCCATATCCAAGACTTGGAATCTCGCTTCAACACCTTGTAATCTGGTCTCATCGAGACCCAACAAGAAGTGAAACAACTCAGTGCCAATGTTGTCGCCATCAATACAACCATGCAGTCCTCAATGGAGGAAATCAAACAAGACCTTACCACCCAGCTTGAATCTGTCTTTTCGGCACTCTGCACCAAACTACATATCCCTACAGATAACCCTTCCTCTTCCTCACCTCCACATACTAAAGGTGACCATTCCTTTCATTCCCATAACTTTCAGAACCATCACTTTCAACGTGACATACGCCTTTCGCGGGTGGATGTGACCAAATTTGATGGATCGGACCCCACTGGTTGGGTAACCCAAATGGAACATTATTTCTCTTTATACGACATTACAGATGACTTGGCCAAACTCCAGTATGGTGTCCTCCATCTAGATCAATAACGTTGGCAATGGTGGCAATGGAGAAAAAAATTTCGTCAAGGGTATATTGCTTGGACACACTTTGTGGCAGAGATTTATGAACGCTTTGACACTGACACCAACCATTTGGGCCATTTGACAAAGTTGAAACAATTAGGAACAGTGGAAGACTTTATAGTTTCCTTTGAGCGCCTGGCTTTAAGAACAGAGAGCATGTATGATGCCTTTTTCCGAGAGTGTTTTATCATTGGCCTCAAGGATGAGATTCAGGCCCATGTCCTCATGGCTTGTCCTCAGAGTTGGGTGGAGGCTACTAAAAGAGCTAAAGAAGCACAACAAGTTGTATCTTCTCAAAACCGAAAACCCTCCTTTATCCCTCACCCTAAACCAGTAAAGCCCACTACTCACTCTGCTCCACTAAAGATCCAAAAATTAACCAGGGATGAAATGGTTGAACGCCAACTCAAAGGATTTTTTTATAACTATGATGACAAATATTTCTCGGGCCAGAAGTGTAAAGAACAAAATCTTTTTATGTCCATCTCATAGGATATTTCAGAAGAGGATGTAGAAACTCCCCTTGTGTCTGAGTCACCTGAATCAACTAACATAACCCCTCCCTCAGACCCTCTCGAAGTAGAACCGTTCATTTCCCTCAATTCTCTCACTGGCCTCTCTTCTCCCCAAACCCTCAATATAATCGGTTACATCAAGCATCGGAAGGTCATCATTCTGGTTGATAGTGGCAGCACCCATAATTTTATTCATTGCCGCATTGCCCAAGAAACTCATTGCTACATCCATAGTGTTAATAATTTCCAAATCATGATTGCCAATGGTGGTTCCATGAAATGTGGAGGGCATTGTGAAAATGTGTGTCTCCAAATTGGTGACTACCACCTAAAATCCCATATGTTTTCTATTGACATGGGAGGTTGTGACATTGTGTTGGGTGCAGACTAGCTAAGGACTTTAGGTCCCATTCTCATGGATTTTAAAGACTTAACCATGTAATTCGACCAGGAGGGCCACCAATATAAGTTCCAAGGCATCACCACCAGATCACCTGAGATCATTAGTTCCCATCGCATGGAAAATATGCTCAAAAAATGTCATTCTAGTGTTATCGCCCAAATCCATTACATACAAGCAACAAAGACACCCTCGGTCCCGCAAGACCTCCAAGCCATCCTTTCTAAACATCAATTGGTATTTTCCACTCCCCAAGGACTCCCTCCTTCCCGTGGTGTTCATGATCATTCCATTCCCCTTGTACCCAGAATCCTTCCTATCCCAATATCAGATCCATGTAAAAACCCCTTTTCCCAAAAAAGTGGAATTGAGAAAATGGTCCGGGAACTCCCTTAATCACGGAAGTTATACGCCTGAAATACGAGCCTACTCTTCTCTATGGTCCTTAAGGATTCTAAATAAATAAAGGTTCTTGTGAATGTGTCGACTTAGATTGCCCTCAACAAACTTACCATCAAGAGAAAATTTCCCCGATTTCCTGTCATTGATGACCTCACGGATGAATTGAATTGGTTAATTCTTCATAGTCATTGATGACCTCCTGGATGAATTGAGTGGTGCCCAATTCTTCACTAAACTTGATCTTTGTTCGGGCTACCACCAGATACATATGAAAGAGGTAGACATTCCCAATACTACCTTTAGAACTTATGAGGACTATGATTTTTTGGTCATGCCCTTTGTCTTGTGTAATTCCCCCTCCACCTTCCAAATCCTCATGAATCATGTTTTCTGTCCTTTTCTCTGCCATTTTGTCTTAGTTTTCTTTGATGATATCCTCATCTATAGAAAAAACTAGACATCCCATCTTGCTCATGTGGATCGAGTTCTCCATCTACTCTCTCAGCACCAACTTTTCCTGAAACAATTTAAATGTGCTTTTGGCACCTCAGAAGTAGAATAATTGGGTCATCTAGTTGGCAAGGATGGCGTCAGAGTGGATCCAAAAAATATTGAATCTATGCAAGACTGGCCTCACCCAAAGACTCTTAATATCTTGCGTGGATTTCTGGGCTTAACAGGGTATTATCGCAATTTTGTTAAGAATTATGGGAATATTGTAGCACCTCTCACTGCTCTCCTCAAAAATAACTCTTTCACTTGGACTCCAGTCGCTACTCAAGTTTTTCAAACCTTGAAAATGGCCATGTGCACCACTCTAGTCCTCGCCCTTCCCGATTTCACAAAGACCTTTGTGTTGGAATGAGATGCCTCAGGGGAAGGAATTGGTGTTGTCCTTATGTAAGAGGGTCGACCTTTGGCCTTTACCAGCAAGAAACTATCTGAAAGAAATCTGGGAAAATCCATTTATGAAAAGGAAATGTTGGTTATTCTACATGTCGTTGATCTGTGGCACCCTCATCTATTGGGGCAACATTTCCAAATTAAGACAGACCATCAAAGCCGCAAGTATTTTCTAGAACAACGCATTTCCTCCCCAAAACAACAAAAATGGGTGACTAAGCTCTTTGGATATGATTATGAGCTCATTTACAAGAAAGGCAAAGACAATGTGGTTGTGGATGCACTTTCCCGAAAATATGAAGATGAAGGATCCCTTTTTTCTCTTTCATTCATTGTACCCGATTGGCTCAGAGCCATTCACCAGGAATGGCTACAAGATCCCAAAAGTTCACAGCTAATCCAACAATTGTAGTCCAATGCTCCAGCTTTCCCAGGGTACTCTTGGCTCCATGATGAACTTCAATACAAAGGCCATTTGTATTTAAGTAAACAATCAAAGCTTAAATCCACGTTACTTTCGGAGCTTCATGCTACACCCACAGCAGGGCACTCTGGGTTCACCAAAACCTATGATAGGGTCAAACGTTCCTTTTTCTGGGATGGTATGAAACATGACATTCGTAATTTTTTTGTTGAATGCGATGTGTGTCAATGCAACAAGGGAGAAACAGTCAAATATCCGACCACACTACAACCACTCCCGATTCCACCTACTATTTGAAAGGACATCTCTATGGATTTTATTACCGGCTTACCCAAATCGGAAAATAAATCAGTCATCATGGTGGTTGTTGATCGCCTTTCCAATTATGCTCATTTTTGTTCCCTTCAACACCCGTTTACAGCATCCACGGTGGCTCAAATTTTCATGGATCATGTCTTCAAGATTCATGGCATGCCGCACTCTATTGTTTCTGATCGTGACCCAACTTTCACAAGAAATTTTTGGCAAGAATTGTTCAAGATGCAAGGCACCGAATTGCATCTCAACATAGCTTATCATCCCCAGATTGATGGCCAAAAGGAAGTTGTCAACAAGTGTTTGGAAACATATTTGAGGTTTTTTGCCTCGGAAAAGAAAAATCAGTGGACTCAATGGTTACCCCTAGCTGAATGGTGGTACAACACTTCATACCATACAGCTACACGCATGAATCCTTTTGAAGTGGTATATGGACAAAAGCCACCTTCAGTTCTCTCATACTTACCGGGTGCCTCAAAGGTCCAAGTGGTTGACCAAACACTTACATCTCGAGAGGCTATTCTTCGTACCCTCAAATAGAATTTGGTCATGGCACAGAATCACATGAAGCAGCTAGCAAATCAAGGTCACTCTGAATGTCAATTTTCATAAGGGGATCAGGTGTTTCTTTGACTGCAACCTTACAAGCAAACTTCCCTCAAGTTCGAGCATTGTCAGAAGCTAGCGCCCAAATTTTATGGTCCTTATATTGGTCTAAAGCATGTGGGACAAGTAGCCTATCAGTTATATTTTCCCGTCCATTCGAATCTACATCCTTCTTTTCATGTTTCATGCTTAAAGAAGGTGATTGGAGCTAAGTGCCAATCAAACCAAACTTCCCAAGTTAGCTGAAGAAGGATCCATTTGGCTATAGCCAGAAGCAGTTTTGGACCAGTGTGAGTGTCGCCTACGTCAGAGAACCATCAAGGAAGTGCTAGTCCAATGGAAAGATACAACTCCAGCAGATGCCACTTGGGAACCAGCTACCATTCTGCAGCAATCTCCTCATCTCAAGCCTTGAGGACAAGGTTGTTTTTAAGGGGGAGGACATGTTAGGGTCCTAACCCGCACATAGGTAGAACAATAATTCGGATGTAATAAAAGCCAATATTAATAAGGCCTTTCAATAAAATAGAATAAATCGGATGTAATAAGACCTAATAGAAGCTTCCTCTTCTTGAAGGATCTTCCTTTAGATGCTTCTTTTAATAGACATATTTACTATAAATAGGAGTCGAGGGTATGAGAACCCTATCTTGGATAATATTGTAATAGAGTGTTTCTCAAATGGAGGTTGCCCCCTCGAAGAAGCCTGTGAACACTGCTATCAGAATCAAAGTGCTATTTTTGTTGTTGCTCTTATATCATTTCAGTTCTATTGTGGTGATTGTTCTAGTTATATTGTTGTTATTCTGCCATTACTAGCATTTTATTTTTGTTCTGCATACTTTTTATATCTGGTATATTACAAAGTATGGAGCCATACATTGGATGGGATCTTTGGTTCAAACAAATCCTGATTTTATGTATTAGAAGTTTGGGATTCTATTTCAAGTGGGGTCGGCGATCTAGTTCTGAAAACAAATCAGCCAGTTCTAAAATCATCTATGATTGAAAATGGTCAACCCAATGATAAAAAAAGGTCCCTCATCTATAATGAAGAAGAGGTGTTAAGCATATTTTATTCAAGGCACAAATATTTTAATACCTAACAACAATAAAATGATGGGATTAAATACAAGAATATATACTTGTCGGCTTTAGATAAGTAATTTTCTCTCCACATAGGTCTTGTAGAAAAACAAAACAAAAATGTAACTATTTAAGATATTGTGACATGCATGGAAGAAATGAAGTCTAGAATGAAAAATGTTGATATACCTCAAGCTGCTCCATATGGTGTTGTTGATCCTCATATTGTGTTAAGTATTTTTTTCTCATCCCTCTTGTGTTTTCTTTTTCCATACTTGGAAATTTTCACGACTATCGCGGGTTTACAACGCATCTTTTCCTTATTCCAAAGTTTTTGGCCTCCAAAATACACCTTCTTGTTTTGTTTCCTTCACTTTTCTCCCATGCTTATAATTTTTCCAAAAAACACTCCATCATGAGTCTGAGCCATTCGTCGGATTCACTTGAATATCACTATGACCCCTTTGTCCAACTGATTCTTCATACTTGGTCTATTTCACATACTTCACTACCTCCATGATATTTCAACACTTAGCCAGTTTTCAAGCTTCACCATAGGTCGTGGAAAATTTATAATTCTTCCATACATATCACCCCTCCGTTCAACCAATCCATTCTTATACTTAGTCGATTTATTGAAATGTCATTGTGGTTTTGCGGGATCCTTCTCATTCACTATTTCTCTACATACTCCCGATTCTCCACCACCCCGCAGTAATCCATGTCATATCTTATCACTCTCCCCAATGCGCATTTAATACAAATCTCACGGATACATAAAATTGGTTAACTATTGAAATGTCATTATTAATGGTGTTTTTCTTGAGGAAGTCCCTCATTAATTCAAATTTTATTTTGTATTAGCGATCCTTTGAAAGAAGATCCTCAAAGCTTATTATGGTAAAAAAATTTCTTTGGTAATAATGTTCTAAAAGGACAATATATCAATCCAACAACTTCATTAAGCATGAAAACCAAGAGAAAAGAGCAGTTATGCAAAGATACCATAAACTAATTTGTACGGGAAGATAAAAGGTTCCAATGTTCAAAAGAATACAAGTATTACTCCTCATTTCCACCTCCAGAGAGGAGATCAAACCAAATTTGGACTTCAGAAATTGCTCTTGCAGGATGTGTCCTGAAAGTTTACGATTTTAAAGAGTTAATCTCATGTTGCATCGACAAATTTGATAAGAGAAAGAGGACAATTTAGTTGCAAGGAGAATCCCCTATTTCTTTGGCACCTTCAATCTTCAAGAAAATACTCAGACTCCCAAAGATGACAATGACCTTCAAAGGTGATGAAGCTAAGGATTTATTGAAGGATATAAATGGTGGATTGGACCTTCTACGAGAATATATTCAAGACCCAACAATGATCCCAGACATTTCAATTATCCATGTTAGTTTGTTGAAAAACCCCTATTGTTACACACCAAATTCCCACACTATTAAGTGTGCATTTGTCACACTTAAGTGAGGCAGTGTTTGTCATAATCCCTAGACATTTCGGGGGAGAAATTTATCATATGAAGTTCAAAATATTATGTGCACAAGTATTATTCATTTTTATTGAAAAAAGGAAATTAATTTAGTTTGAGAATCCACCTCACGTCTAGTTTCCTACTCTCAAGGAGAAGTTGCGAATCTCATGGATGGTTGAGATATTTTCTCAAACCAATATCCTAATTTGATGGATATTGAGAGATATTTCCTCCCTAAAATCCTTGAGAGATATTTTCTCCCTAAAAATCTTGGAGATCCCAATTTAGTGGATCTAGTGAGTGATCTTCTCCATGGTGGTTAATCCTCCAAATCCTATATAATGAGTGCATTCTAAGGTGAAAGGGGGAAATAGGATTTCAAAATTTCAAAGATTTGATCTTGTGAGGAGAATTCATCAAAGCATCATCATTTTGATCTTAAGACATTCAGGCAAGGGCTGGACTGGAGAGCTTGGAGGAGTTGTTGCAACATCAATGTTGATTAATTACTTCACCATGTTTCTCCATTAATATAACTTGTCCTTTTTCCTTCCTACTTTTTTTTACACATGTATGTTTATATAGATATATTTTCTCTTGTCTAATGATATATTGTAGGAGTAGAAATTGTTGTTTTGTTCTTTACATACTTTCTTCATCGTGATAGGATCTTGACCAACAAGACCAAATATTGAAGATCAACAAGGACAATCGTCGAAAAGGAGTAAGACACATTTCTTTCTTCTATCTTATCTACCTATCGACATAAATAATAGATCTAAAGGAATGTTAGTCTCCATTTGTTTGTTTTTATGTCTTGAACAATAGAGGTCTAGATATCCAAGGGAGATTTCACTTGTCCGCGAGGGAAATATTTTGTAACACCTACTGATAAATGGCATGGATATTTTCCAAAGTGGATAGAAAAGAATCTATGGCTACTATTCCCCGACTCGTTTTGTATATATTTCATTTTATAGCTCATGAGAAAGCATTTTTTTGTTTGAAAAAGATTATTTCCAGAGAATTATCTTTTCAATTGGCAAATTTTAGGAAGAATAATAAATTCTATGTGTCCTCATACCTAATCTTCTCCATTACTTACTATCATGTTTTCAAAGGCCTTCACTTATCCAAACAAGTCAATTCTAAAATTGACCCTATTTAGATGTGGTACCTTGCCTTGTGGAAACAGAAGGCTATGTATCATTTTTATGAATTGCACAATGCATTTATTTCCTCCTTCAAAAGGATTATTCTTAGACCAAAAACATCAAGATTATATTTAGAAGCAGCAGCATTCTTGGACAAGAGAGGGAGATTTGAAGCAATGGATAATTTCAGCATTATCGGGATTTATTTTTCTAGTGAGAAACCCTCATATCTACTGTATTATGTTTCAGATAGAATATTTGTTGTGGAAGTGTGCAAACAATATAGATTTTGGGCCCATTTATTTCATGAAAAGAGGAAAACCCAATTTATTCCTCTACCTTGGAAGATTGGAGATATAATGTTAAAGAACACTGCAAATATTGATGAATTTTCATTTCAATTTGATCAGTATATGCAAGATACCAGATCTAATAAATAGGCAGAACATAAATAAAATGCGAGGAATGGCAGAATAACAGTAATATAACCAGCATAATCATCCACAATAACACAGAAATAATATGAGAACAACAACTGAAATAGCACTTTGATTCAGAAAGAAATGTTCACAGACCTCTTCGAGGGGAAACCTCCAGTCCAGCAGTGCTCTATTACAATAATATCCAAGATAGGGTTTTCATACCCTTGACCCTTATTTATACTAAATATGTCTATTAAGAGAAGCATCTAGAGGAAGATCCTTCTAGAAGTGGAAGATTCTATTAGGTCTTCTTACATCCGCCTTATTCTATTTTATTGAAAGGCCTTATTAATATTGACCTTTATTACATCTGAATACATTGATCTACCTATGTGCGGGTTAGGACATTAACATGTCCGCCCCCTTAAAAACAGCCTTGTCCTCAAGGCTTGAGATGTGGAAACTCCTGCAGAATGGTAGTTGGTTCCCAAGTGGCATCTGCTGGAATCGTATCTTTCCATTGTACTAGCACTTCCTTGATGGTTCTCTTATGCAGGCGATGCTCACGTTGGTCCAAAACTGCTTCTGGCTGTAGCCAAATGGATCCTTCTTCAGCTAACTCTGGAAGTTTGGTTTGAATTTGGCACCTGGTTCCAATCACCTTCTTCAAGCATGAAACATGAAAAATAGGATGTAGCTTCGACTGACTGGGTAGAGATAACTGATATGCTACTTGTCCCACATGCTTGAGAACTGTGTAAGGGCCATAAAATTTGGGTTCTCGGCCTTGAGGGAAATTTTCTTATATGGTTGCAGTCTCAGAAACACCTGATCCCCTTCTGCAAATTGACGTTCGGAGCGACCTTTATCTGCTTGTTGCTTCACTCTATTATGTGCCATGACCAATTTCTCTTTAAGGGTATGAAGGATATCCTCTCAGACTGTAAGTGTTTGGTCAACCGCCTGGACCTTCGAGGTACCCGGTAAGTATGAGAGAATTGAAGGTGGATTCTGTCCATATACCGCTTCAAAAGGAGTCATGCGAGTGGTTGTATGGTATGTAGTGTTGTACCACCATTCAGCGAGGGGTAACCATTGAGCCCACTGGTGTTTTTTTTCAGAGGCAAAGCACCTCAGATATGTTTCCAAACACTTGTTGACAACTTCCATTTGACCATCCGTCTGGGGATGATAAGTTGAGCTGAGATGCAATTGTGTGCCTTGTATCTTAAATAGTTCTTGCTAAAAATTGCTTGTGAAAGTTGGGTCTCGATCAAAAACAATAGAGTGCGGCATGCCATGAAGCTTGAAGACATGGTCCATGAAAATTTGAGCCACCGTGGATGCAGTAAATGGGTGGTGAAGAGCGCAAAAATGAGCATACTTGGAAAGGCAATCCACCACCACCATTATGACTGATTTATTCCCCGATTTGGGTAAGCCTGTAATAAATTCCAT
>SNQJ01S0006043.1:69547-82016 GCA_010110895.2 Picea sitchensis
CTAAATATGTCTATTAAGAGAAGCATCTAGAGGAAGATCCTTCTAGAAGCGGAAGCTTCTATTAGGTCTTCTTACATCTGCCTTATTCTATTTTATTGAAAGGCCTTATTAATATTGACCTTTATTACATCTAAATACATTGACCTACCTATGTGCGGGTTAGGACCTTAACAGTATAGTTTGAAGAAAGAAAATGATATCAAAGGGTTTGACCCTAACCAACTGTTTACGAAACACATGACATATGTGGGATATAGGGTCTCATTTTCCAATGCATTCTTATTCAGAGAAGAAGAAGACGACAGTCAGAACCCTTAAGAATTGTTAGTTGAGAAGAAATAAGGAGATACTAAAATTGTTGTTAGCGCCATTGATCAACATAGACAACGAGGAAAAGTTGTGAATGAAAGGAGTACTTGGTCTCCTAACACTTCTTAGAAAATTGGCCTACCAAAACAAAAAACTTAGTCTGCAGCCTGGGAACAAAGGAAATTTTCAATAGATAATTTCAATGATGGAGGAGATCATAACCCTCCTAAGGGAAGTATGGAAATACCCCACAAGCTTTCAGTCACTAGAAAAAGGAAAATACAAACAAATAAGGAAGGAGGAAGTGAAGTCATACCCAAAGAATAAATTGTTCTTGAAGACATGGATCTAGATGTGAAAATTGAAGGCATTGAGTTTCCTCATGAAGAACAGAGGATATTGCACAATTCCTTGTTCGACAAAAGTTCAAAGAAATTGGTCATTAAAAAAATTCATGCAAAGAATAAAAAAGTTCAAGGAAATTTGACCTTTGAATTCAACCTTAATGGAGTTCCACCCCCTAAAATAGTACAGATTCATGAAGCCACAGGGGAAGCCCTTAATATATTAGTCAGATAAACGGAGAATGAAAATCCCACCCTAAAAGAAAGAATTAAATAATTAGAGAGCGTTTTGATACCCCCGCCCATATTTTCCAACCAATTTGCTATTCTAATGCATCCTTGGAAGTTTCTTCACGAAACACCAAAATCCATCTCTAGATTAAGAGGAACATCAAGTCTACTCTCTATTGTTAGAAGATGTGTTGGAAAAATATCAAGAAAATAATGTATCTTATCCACGAGGCATGGGAACTGGCAAAGAGTTTTCTTTCCTTTGGGTCAAGAACAGTAAATCTGAGACAATATCTTCAATCTTACCTAGAAAATGATGAGGAGTTCTATAAAGGGACTTTTTCCACCTTTGTTGCAAAATTTTCAAGTATGAATGAGTTTAGAATAAAAGAAGAGGACTTGTTTTCCACAGTTTGCATAAAGCAACTCAAATCATGCTAGATAAAAAGAATAAAGTGTCTAAAAGAAATATTGATTGAATGTGATATTATAAGTGTCAAAAGAGAAGAATTGTATTTAAAATTAATTGAGTTGGATTTAGCTAGGACAACCAGAGAAGTTGAAGACCCAAAGTTTATATTAAATTATATTCTTATGTCAAAAGAGCAATTTGAGAAAAAATTTAGAAGTATTGAATATTGCGTCAACTGAGAGAAATAGTCTAACCGATTACTCAGAATTAGAGGTGGAAATTTGGTTAATTAGTTTTGTAAAAAAAATGAAGACAATGAGGATACACTACATCAACTTTAAATAGAATTTAGAGATCTGGAAAGCGCATTATTTGACATAAAAGTAAGGCAAGAAATTACTATTGCGCCAATGAGAGATTATACTAAACATTGGTTAAAAATGCCTTAACTAAAATAATGGAACCAGATCGAGAAGAGGTAGTTTCAACTGGTCATGGAATTAAAGAGAAGGAAATTACAAAAGGCACCTTAGCAAGAAGATAACATAAGAGAGAATTCATCACAGTAAGTAGAGCAAATTGATCATATTTTGTAATTCCCCATATTTTATTTTTCTTGTTCAGAAATCGTCCAGTAATTTATTTTCATTACTGGAGGGTCCTTAACTAATATTTGACCATCTCATTTTCCTTCTTTCGGGTCCAGTCATGTTCCACTTTTTTTTTTATCCACGGGATCCCCATCCCAGTCCATTTGGACGAACGCAATCCTTTATTTTTATTGTAAAACAGACTATTATTTTAGAACTCCCAAGAGAACTACTTTGAGATGTAATTTCAATGATTTCTCAAACTCTGAGTCTATGAGCACGAAATTTTTGAAGTGCACCTATCATATTCACTTTTATTTTAAATGAAATACTTTTTTAAAGTTCTCTATATTTTGGACTCGTATCTTTTGTTCTTAAGAATGTGATCAAAATTTATCATGTTGTGATCATGGATGTGAGGAATATTTTACTTTCATATTATAGTTTCTTTATTCTTGTACAATATTCTATACATATATTTATTTCAGTCTTGAAAGATTCATGGTCCTTCTCTCTAGAACCTTTTTCTATGTGAATATATTTTATCTTCCCTTTATATTAATAAAGCAATAAAGATATTGGGTTTGTTGTTTAGCAATTTCCATTTTGACTGTTTAATTCATAACATTCAAGATATATATTTCATACCATAACAGAGGAGTACCACCTCTATAAAAACATAGGGGAATATTTTATCCTCATGAGGTTGTTGTTTGGATCTTAACCAATATGAACGTCAACAGGTGTCAACAAATTTAAATTTTTTTATTCTATGTATTTTTTGGCACTTGATGCACTTGATAATAATTAGAAATTTTTTGTAGTATATGGAAAAGAGTGAGGGATCCCTCTGGCTCTTTGGATGTTTACATTATTCCCAAAGGAAGAGGCACTTTGGATCTCATTGATGTTGCTACACATGGATGTATTATTGATGCTAAGTGGGTGGTGAGATGTCTTGAAGGCTATATGACTTGGAAGGTTCTATTACAACATTGGTTTACTTTATATCAACATGGGCTTAAACTGTGTGGTTCTTTTGGGTTGTGTGATATAATCTTGATCCCTCACTTGATTTGAATTTTTAGATCCTTTATCTAAAAAAGAATTTGGGATTCTTGGAATTTTGTTGTTGAATTGATTAAGTGGAACTACTTTGATATCCAATTAGGGTGGTATCTTGCATTATTCCCAATTTGGAGTTGGAATCATCAGAACTAGTGCATTGTTGAACTCTCAAGGTTCCAAGCGCATTAACTAAGTAGAAAAAATGTTTTTATCTAGAGAGATTTGGAAGTTTAATGCTTTACATTGGAAAGGAATAAAGGGATTTAGCATATCATAAGGCCCTCTCCAATATTTTGGCAAGGTCATCACCAAACATATTATTTGGTTTCTTCCCCCTGGGGATGAGCTTAAGCTTAATATTCACATGTGGGGTGTTGGAAGATTGGTTGTTGTCATTGATGCCAACCCTAGTCATTGATTTTGGACCGCAATATTGTTGAAGGTATTTGGACATGAAGGACACTGCACATGCAAACATAACACCCATGGATGGATAAAATACATCATGTTGTTTTCGGTGTTAGGTGTCACATCACGTGGATCCTCATGGTTGAGGAGAAATGAATTTTTGAATATGACAAAGTGAATTGAAGAAGGAAGTAAAGGTCGGCCCTGAAGATAATTAAAGAAAAGAATTACAAAATAAGAAAGTGTTGGGTCGGCCCTAATGTTAAAAGGAAGTAACATAAAGGGTATAAATACATATCATTATACATTCATTTTATACACACAAGTCGAATTTCAGAGGAAATCTGAAGTAAAGAAGGTCGGATTTCAAGGGAGGATGAAGTATTTTGGTGATGTGTTCTAAGGTAGGTTATTTACAGGTCATCTTACCATTTCTGCTATAAAAAAATTTCTAGAACGATTCAGATGGTGAATTTGATATGGTATTGAGAAGACATGTCTAGGTACCTGTGGTAAAAAATTTAGCTCTTTATTCTCTATAATTTTGGAGATACACTATGTGGAAGATAGGGTTTTTGACTAGTCCTTAAACTATTCATAAACATGTGTTTTGGGTAAAACAGTCATAACTTATTAATAGAGAATCCAAATGAAGTGAGACCAATTTCATTGGAAATTTTACGGTCTGTAGTTTCTTGTGTGAGAATTTCAGAATCTGATGTTAAATATTGAGTGTGGGGCATTCTATACAAGTTCAGTCTCCTGAATAAACCAGAATTGAATAAGGTTTGTCATTCTCTCTATAACTTATTTTTGGGGAGGATTCGAGGAGTGAAACTTGGAGGAGTTTCAGAGAATACATTGAGTAATATTATCTACAGTATCATAGTATTCCAATAATTGAATAATTCCATAAGTTGAATAAGTCTCAGGAAGCATTATCAGGTTCTCTATGATGGTTGGTTGATGGTGATGATTTAATGTAAATTTTTATTATCTCTCATATATTCTTGGGTGGAAGGAAGGGGAAAGGATGGATAGGTCAAACCTATCTTAATATTGGAGGATTGTATTTTCCTTTTTGAGGTTTATCCCTCCCTTTATATTTGGAAGTTGTAGCTACCTTTGGAAATCATTACTTCCCTTAAACAATAACTATTGATTATTTCTCACATATTGTTCGTGGTGTATTATGGTGTATTGGTGTAACTCTTCTACTATTGTTCATTTCTCATTGGATATAATTGAATATATAATATGGTTGAAGTATAAGTTGAAAAAAAAATTAAATTGTACTTGATATTGATTCACCCCCCTCTAAGTATCAACAATTGGTATCGGAGCAGGTTGCCTTCAAAATAGTTTAACCACTGGAAGGAATATTATGAGCAGAGATGGATGACCATGAGCACATTTCAAATGGGATTCAAAGATTTTATGGAAGAAATTATGCATACTAGAGTGATAGAGTGAAAACTTACCTAACATCTTTGGGAGTAGACATTTGGTACCGAGTTTTAATTGGCTACGTAATCCCAAATAATGCTCCAGCCTATCCAAATGAGAAGAATCTTATAAGTTGTAATGAAAAATCCATACATGTTATTCTAGGAGCATTGGCAACAACCATTGCTAGCAAAGTGATGGGCTACAACACTGCTAAAGAGGTGTGGGACAAACTCAAGAGTATCTATGAAGGTGATCCAAAAATTTTGCAGGTCAAGCTTCAATGACATAGAGAAAAATTTGAAAAATTGAAGATGGATGAAAAGGAAGATATTTCAGCCTATTTTCTTATAGTATATGAAGTTGTTAATGATATCAAAGGATTAGGTGAAGAGCTCGATGAATCCTTGGTTGTACAAAAAGTTTTGAGATCACTTCTCTTGAAGTATGATGCTAAGGTCTTCGCCATTGAAGAAACTAGGGACTTGACCAAAATGACAATGGATGAATTACATGGGTCTTTTATAGCATATGAAATGAGAACAGATACAGAAAGTGACCAGCCAAACAATGAAGTGGCCTTTAAATCCATAAAGAAGACAAAAGACAAGGATAATGACCTTGATGAAGAAATAACAAATTTCTTAAGAAGGTTCTAGAAGGGAAGTGGAAGATACAAAGGTAAGTCTCCTCTCAAATGCTTTAACTGCGGTAGAATAGGACATATTGTTGAAAACTTCTACCATAAGAAGAGAAGTCTCAACAATAAAAATATCTTCTACTCCAAGGATGATGAAATCTCCTTAGATGAGAGTGATGAAGAAGATAATGATGGAGGATAATTCCTCTTCATAACCCAAGAAACCCAGGATGATGATCACAAGAGTTCTAAAGAAGAAGAAATTATATCTGAAGAAGATTCAGATGAAGAAACCAACATTGATTCCTTTTGGGGATACAAAGACAATGTAGAGAGTGAACAAGAAGATGAGAATCTTGAAAAGTTGAAGCATGTTGAAACTGAAGATAGCAAGCTTAGAAACACAAACATAATACTAAAAGGTGAATTGAGTAGTTGTGAAGAAGAGAATTACAAGCTTGAAAATACCATTGATAGCTTGAAGGAAAAATTAGAAGAATATGAGAAATTGAAAGCAGAATTGGATCACACAAAAGGGGAGCTACTATTGACAATATCAAAGTTGAAGAAGTTTGAAAAAAACACTAAAATATTAGATGATATCCTTAGCAGTCAAAGATATCCAAACAACAAGACAGGACTAGGATACAATGACAATTTGAAGACAAGAAAACAAGAGAAGGAAGATGAAAATGATGAAACCAACACTCCATAACAAGTTGAACAACAAGATAGAAGACTAGAATTCAAAAGGAATGAGACATTGGGAAGATCATCTCCCATCAGGTATGAAAGCAATCATTATGAAGGAAACTACAGAAGAATAGATTGTGAACCCAGATAGACCACACCACAAAGAAGATCACTTACTCCCAAGTATCAAAATTTCTTTCTTGGACATTGTTATACTTGTGGAAATTTTGGACACAAGGCAATCAATTGTGCTATCACTAAAATTTCGTCCACAAATGGTTACAAGAATACAGAATCTCCAAACACATATTAGTTCATTCATAGCCCCAAAAATGCATTTCCAAAGGGCACAAAAACTATACAAATTGGTCAAAAAATTAACATGCAACAAAACACTAAAGGAAGCACATGCACATGCACAGGCCAAAGAAGCCAGAAGAGTGCACATGTGCCCAATGCATGATTGTGTACGAAAAAATCTGTGCACACCTATGAAAAGCGCATTTATGGTTCTTGTCGGCCCCTCACCCACTTCTATACCAGCTCCCAACTTGATATGAACCTCAAATCTAAGCTGAATCCGAGTGGGGGGTTGGTCAAAGACCTAAGGGTGCCCTAAAGGGCCCCTTGTTCACACTAAAGAGCGGTTGGATATTGCCTCAAAGACTTGCTATAAAAAGAGGCCATGGGTGCACTATGAACTCAAGAATCTCATTGTATTGTTATGTTGCCTCTATTCTCCTACATGGAACCTCTTTCCTTCTTGGAGCATACTAGCATCATCTCATTAAGATATTCACCTCTCCTCTTGAGGGAATAAGCGTGGATTTCTTCACCATTTGATTTTTAGTTTACCATTTGTAAGAAGAGATCTCACATAGGGGATTCAAGAGCCCTCCCAAGGAGGAAGAGGGGATCCATAAGTCCCCCTTTCTCTACGGTGTTTTCCCATTAATATACTTCTCCATTGATTACATGATTATTGGTCAATTGTTTGATTAATTTTGGTTCTAATTTCCTCATGCATTTTAGTTTTATTTCTTTAGTTATTTCTTGTTGTTAGCTTAGTTGTTTGTTTATTTCATGTGATTGAGTCATTTAATTCATACACTAACCTCTGTCCTGTCTAGCAGGCCCAAGTAGACTTGAAAGTGCCCTTCTTTTGCTCATTGGAGTGACGAAAAGGACACAACAGATTGGCGACCATACTGGGGATAAGGTATCAATTTCCTCCCTATTTGGGTTGTTTGATCACTTCATTTTGACTCATTTTCCTTGCAGGTATCATAACAGGCCTAGCCCTACCTGTAAATAGTTGAATTTGGAGCTGGAAGAGGAGAATTTCACCTAAATTTTTCCTCTCGGACGTGTATCAAAACGTGCACGGGTTTTCCAGCCCACAGGCTCGTCTTCCGAGCATGTTGCACCAATAGCATTGTGTTTCTTAGTGCATTATGTGCAGAGTGCGCCAACAAGTCCTCGGTTCTCTGTGCATTAGCGCCACATGCACCTCTGTCTAAACTGCGACCCACACATTTGTCCAGAATTCCAACCTTGTAAGAGTTTTTTGTGATGTTTTGAAGGCCCCTAGCCTTCAAAATATTGCTTTGATGCAATTTTTAAATGCACCACACTTAGATTCCCTTACCACATGAAGGGTTAGTCCAAACATAGGCACTTAGGGGGTTAAAAAGAACCATATTTCTCCTCTTTTTCTTTGAGTTTCCACATGGATGGCTTGTTTTGAATGTAAAAGTTAAGTTAAGATCATTTACTATCACATATATGAACATTTTCATTGGTACAAAAATCAAACTTCAATCATTGAGTATGCTCTTCTCTCACACCATAGAGCGATCTTGAGAATCAGAAAAAAGATTGAGGGAAGATTCCATCTCCCTTAAAACAAAATCTTTAGGAGAGGACAAAGCCCCCCTAAGGATCCTCTTAGTTTCTTTCCAAAACATTATAAATTTGTAAGGGCCCATACATCCCCACATGTTGCAAAAATTATGATAGTTTTTTATGCTACTTTCTTAGTTTACATCACCACGGGAGTTTAAAGATTATTGTAACGTGCCCATACATGCCCACGTGCTTGCAATATAGGATAGATTTTTGAAGCTTTCTTAGATTAAATCACATTAGGGAATTTAAAGGATTGGTAAGGACCCATATGTCCACATGCTAGTTCTTTAGGGACTTTAAAATTACGCAAGGTTGTACCAATGGCATCTAGTAAGATAGGTAATCAAGAATTGTAAGGACCACAGGAAGTCCACATGTTGCAAGGTGACACCTAACTTATTAAAAAAAATGCAAATTTTTATCACTTGCTCACACACAAAGTCACTACTCACTCACATAATTTCATCTCGAATTGTGGAGGTTGAAGTAGGTTTCCTCCAAAGGGATTCTGAAACGTCCCACTATTTCTTGAAGGAATTATCCACTCCCACTTAATTCAAACGAGATTGGTTCACACCCCCAATCTCTCAAAAAACCACATCTAAAAAATTTCTAAAAACTCACTAAGTTTTCCTTCATAGGAGGTGCCAAAAGAATTTTTTTAGTCTAGGTAGGATCTCGGGGATAGGCATCCAAATAACTCCCCGTTATTTGGTTCTCACATCTTCAAACATTAGAAGTTGACAAATAGGGAACTTTAAATCCTCCAAGTCAAGTGTTCCTAACACCATAAGGCAGGGAGATACACGTGAAGGGTTGAAGGCCGGGGTCTGGTTGTTCTGTGTGTCCCCCCTTGAGGCACCCACCTCTTGGAAGGGATCCATCCCATGACCCATTTCTGAGGCCAAAAATCTAAATGTCGCACTTTGACTGAGGTACCTAGTGACCAAATTTTAGGACATATACCTAGGTGTAAATTGTGGGCTGCAATTGCACCTTGATCAGATTTTTTGTGGCTATTGGGAAATATCACCATCTCTTTCGGGATATGCACCCTCTACCCCTCATTTATAACTGATTATTTCATCCTTCACTAGTTCCTCTTCTGATGGCTTCAGACCCCATTGTTGAGTGATATTGGAAGGTACAATGTTATTTGAGACGAAGGATGTTACATCTTTTTCGGACACAAGAATTTTTTTTCTTTGTTCTCCCACACAGATAAAATCCACCTACCCACATGTATGCTTCTTTTCAATTTATTTATGTATGATGCTCTTTCATGCGATTGTGAGATATATTGTGAAGGTCCATATTATACAAGTCTCTTGTTCATCTCTTACTCTCATCACCATTTGCACACATTTTACTTTGCTAGTCAGACATCATAGGGGACCCATAGAATCCCCATCGTTCCCGACGCTTGCAAAATCTCCCTCCTATCCTAGGAGGAGTTCCTAGTCTCGCCAACTCGTAGGCTCAACCATCTCACACCCCTGTGAGTGTTACCATTTTGGGATCATATTTGCTTGGTTCCACTTTACTTGGGTCCACTTCCCAAGGTCACCCATCCACTATCTCTCCTTCACAAGGAGGCGGAGGGTACACTTCTTCCCAAGGGAGAAGCACACCCCCACCAAACCCCCCTCAAGGGTCAGGTCCACTACCTGCCCACACCATGGTTGGAACTAATCCTCCAATGCCACTCCACATGCCATATTTCGCCTCCCTCAACATACCAAATCTGATTAATCTCATGAATGATCCTATATTGCATGACCCCACATAGCCTACAATGCCTACCAAACTACCTTTGGACATTCCCAAGTTTGAATGAAAGGCAGGAGAAGATCTCGCCAACCATATCATGACCTTTCACTTATGGTGCTCTTCAAACAGCATCATAGACGACTCTGTCTGATTAAGGTTATTTCAATGCACACTCACAGGTCCATCAGCCAAGTGGTATGTGGACGAAAAATCAGGGTCCCATGTGACTATTGAATCATTGGCCAAAACATTTTTGACCTTATTTCAATTACTAGTTCTCCGTGACAATGGTCTAGAACTATTGTATGTGTTTAAACAAACCTCAACCACACATATTGTCGACCACATTCATGAATGGCGTCGATGACATAGTTTATGTAAAGCAAAAACCACCAAAGAACAATGCCTCGATTGGTTTCTCAGATCTCTCATCCCTCTCCTTGCCAAAGATGTGGCCTCCACCTTCCCACAAACTAAAGAGGAAACCATTAGCAAGTCCCAACAGTATGACCTCATTTATTCTCAGTCAGGATACTTATACACAGTACTACCTGACGCCCTGATACTAGTACCATTCGGCCAGGAAAAACCTGGGATGTCTCACTCAGCGGATGGATTGATTGGTACCACAACACACCACAACCCGTACATCCAACCACCACCTATGTACGGTACACCCCAATATCCACTGATGTATGGAGGACCCCTTTATTACCCTCCNATTAGCATCCATACCATGTTATCCCCCCTCCACCCATGAGTGGACCCTCGTCGGCACCCATGATGCACATGTTTGTTCAACCAAGTTATAGTACCCCCTCTACCTCATCTTACACCCTGAGCACTAGTGAAAGCGCTACGCCTTCATATGCACCCTACGGGTCATTACCACAAAATAATCTTTACTTTCCATTTCTGGTCCTCCACAGCCCATTGCTCCTCTAAAGGGACAACCACACAATGGGGTTAACTTTGTTCAGCCCTCGCCCATTCAGCAATTTCAAAATTTTGAACAAATGAATACGGAAAATCCGGCCCATCAGTTGAATAATACCAAAAATAAAGGAAAAAACAGAAACAATAATAACCTAGGACCAGGGGGAAACAACCCCCAACAGAACCAACCTGCTAGGGGCAACCAGAATCAGGGAAACCAGAACCCCCAAGGGGGAAAAAACAAAAAACGCCAAGGGAGGAACAACAACAATAACCTCAGGACAAACTTCCCTTGTGCTCTTTTCGGTGTGCATGGTCATTATACTCACCATTTCCCCCAAATTGTTGACTTCAAATGGATGAAATATTCCATGAATGTGCCACCTACCCCCCAATAGGCCCAACAATAGTATTTGTAACAACCACCCCAGCGGTATTTCAAAACCTTATTCGAAACCAAGGTGTGATGAATACCCAATAGGAGATGCATCTTTCCCCACCATAGATGGGACAGTATCAAAACCTTGGAAATTCGGTGGATCACAATATCCTCCTCACCAGTGAAGAAGAAATCATTCTACAAAGGCGCAAAAATCAATACAATGCGCCCCCTAAATCTACTCCTGCCACTTCAGAAGTAGCTCCAGCTACAACCAAACAACCGCTAATGATTCCATGCCCTAACACTAAACCCCCCATTCGCATTCCTTGCATCCCATTACGACGGAATGTCAACAACCCCCAGGCTATGACAGCACACAATTATAGTCTGGTCGATGATTTGGCACAGTCTCCTACAACCATGTCAGTCTTGAAGGTCCTCCAAACCTATCCCACTCAATGTAAATCATTGCTTTCCACCTTGGGGAAAGTTGACCCAGTTGATACTAGACTCATCGCATTTGATATAGATTGTGGAGAACCTCATCTCCCTGCTTTGGTAGCTTTCCAAATACCAGTTAAAATTCAGAACATGCATTATGTCCAAAATTGTATGTCAAAAACTTGTCTCCCCTGAGCTAATCCCATCTACCATCACTTTGAGAGCCTACGATGGACGACCATCCTCTCCTGAAGGGCTCTTTCAAAATGCCCTTGTTGAACTCGGGTGAAAAACCATCCTTATCGATATTCAGGTTGTCGACGCCCCGCTCAATTACAACATCTTGTTTGGACGTAGCTATATGTACTCTATGTGTTAATGTTTATGACATTATTATAGTTCTTTGCATTTCAATAAATAAGATCATAATAAGAACAAGATCACTAAGAAATACACATTCACAAGAGACACAGCATTTATCCTGGGAAACTTTCTAGGGGAAGAAAACCCAGCAAAAACTTCCTTATCATAAATAGCTTATATAATGTTCAAGAGATAACTCAAACCAATACAGATAGTCCTACCCAAGAGATGCGCCACTCTTCTCCCTCTCTCCAACTGGTAATTGCAGCTTGCCTCATAAGAGAATGAGCAAGTGAGTTGTGTGTTTGAAGTGAGGCACTAGCCTCTTATTTATACAAGACTGGCACATGTGAACACTGAAAGGTCACAACTGGCAAGGCCGACCTCTCACTCTGGGTGGGTAAACCCACCTTTAATTAATTCTAGGTCTTCCATGATAACTGTTGGGGCTGACTTCTTATTCTTCCCTTTGTAATTGTCCAATGACCAATCCACAAAAGGGGATTTGGTCCTTATACAATTACCGAC
>SNQJ01S0006043.1:88334-188437 GCA_010110895.2 Picea sitchensis
GGGAAGAAAACCCAGCAAAAACTTCCTTATCATAAATAGCTTATACAATGTTCAAGAGATAACTCAAACCAATACAGATAGTCCTCCCCAAGAGATGCGCCACTCTTCTCCCTCTCTCCAACTAGTAATTGCAGCTTGCCTCAGAAGAGAATGAGAAAGTGAGTTGTGTGTTTGAAGTGAGGTGCTAGCCTCTTATTTATACAAGACTGGCACGTGTGAAAGGTCACAACTGGCAAGGCCGACCTCTCACTCTGGGTGGGTAAACCCACCTTTAATTAATTTTGGGTCTTCCATGATAACTGTTGGGGCCGACTTCTTATTCTACCCTTTGTAATTGTCTAATGACCAATCCACAAAAGGGGATTTGGTCCTTATACAATTATCGACATGATTAATCCACAATGGGGATTAATCCAATAACAATAATAATAATAATGACATGATTAATCCACAATGGGGATTTAATCAAATAATAATAAGAATGCTCTTCGTAGTTACATTATTTCAACACTATGAAGGTTGTGGCCTCTTCTGTGTTTCGAAAGATGATGGTCCCCCACAACGGGAACATCATCACCATCGACCAAGTTTCACATTATGAGCCTAACCACTCCTCTAATATCGATAACATCTTACCTCTTGTCCGCACTAGTTCCGACGCATATCCACTCATGGATATGGGCCCCGGAATTTTCAAGGACCCATCTTTGTTGGGGGAATATCACGAAGCACCACCGCTCATACACCCCTTAGCACAAGTGTGTTTTATATCTTCCAACGAAACTGACAATGGCGATACCATTCCTCCCACAGAGGCTTCTCCACTCCCGGATGTCCCACTAGTGTAATAAATCGTACCTCGGGAACCCCCTGAGAACCCTACAACACCACTCATCCCCGATTTCACCCTCCCCTGGGGTCAAATCCCAGTTTTGGATACAATCCCCCAGGCCATTACTCAAATTCCATTTTTCTACCCCCCACCGAGAGTACAAGATTTCTAGGTAGTCGCAAATCTTACCCTTCCCAACATGGTGTTGTCCATTCCGGTATGGTATCTCCACCCACCTGCGATGGTTCCTCAACCATCCCTCCCTCCCAAAATAGAGGGAATCTTGATGCATATTCCAGTACTATCTCCCACCACATCGCCCTCAACCCCACTTGTCAGCACCTCCACAATAGTTGGGGGCAGACAGAAGAAGAAAGAGTACACAGCTCCACTTCCTCACCGAGTTCAACCTCCTTGCACACTCTACGAGAGAGAGGGACACCCCACCAATAGATGTCCCTCTCTCCCTGAGCTACGCAATTTGATCCAACTCTCTCTAGAAACCACATCGCTCGTTGCTTAACCAAGCACACCTAGTACTACCATCACATCCCCTACTCCAGGGAGAAAAGGGATGCGAACAAGACTCACAAGTGCCATTTGTTCAAATTATGGACACTACACTCATCATTGCCCTGCACTACTTCAGTTTCGGCAGACACTAACAGCAGTACGCCAAAACTTTCAGCAAGACCCCTCTCTGCCCACGTCATCAAGTACCCACGCCACTGACATCCATTATGTCACGACCTTAGTCAATGAATGGATGAGGTGCCCTTGCTCTCTTTGTGAATCACTTGATCATTTCATGTACCAGTTTCCTCGCAAGTGCCATTTGTTCAAAGTATGGACACTACACTCATCATTTCCCTACACTACTTCAGTTTCGGTAGACACTAATGGAAGTATGCCAAAACTTTCAGCAAGACCCCTCTCTACCCACGTCATCAAGTACCCATGACATTGACATCCATTATGTCACGACCTCAGTCAACGAACGGATGAGGTGCCCTTTCTCTCTTTGTGAATCACTTGATAATTTCACGTACCAGTGTCCTACGATCATTGAATATAGGCGTCGTCAAATAGCCCTTATTCAAAATCCTCCAAACACCTCACTTCCTGTGATGCAAGTGATTCCCCCTCTTCCTTTTCCAAATATTTTTCATATCACCTCCCTTGAACTTGAGTCACTTCCCACCCCTCCATGGTTCATGGATAGACTGTCTGAGGATTTTTCCCCAAATCCTCCCAACTCTTTGGTTCATTTCCCTCGGGAAATCTTACCCCCGCCCACAGTGTATGAACATCTGGTTTATGTCAAGCATGCCATCACACCATCATTGTGATACCCCCTCTACATATTCACCACTTGAAGACAACCATACAATGACATTCACCAATGTTACGTCCCCAGACCCCCTATATTCTCACATTTTTCACTGCAACGAAGATATCGTCAAGGAACTAACTACCCTCGATTTCCCATGGAATGTGCTCCATCATAGAGCACTCTTTCTCTCACAGGAATCCTTTGACCCTCCTAGCCAAACCTCCATATCCACAATCGAAACCAAGGATTGTATCCCGTCAGGGCACATAGATTGGTTCAATAACCCTATCCCCACTCCTGAC
The DNA here is from genome assembly GCA_010110895.2 of Picea sitchensis. NCBI lineage: Eukaryota > Viridiplantae > Streptophyta > Pinopsida > Pinales > Pinaceae > Picea > Picea sitchensis. Next base: position 90,802 of record SNQJ01S0006043.1, read on the forward strand.
GCTTTTGAAGAAGGAAACATGGCCAACATTTCCCCCACTGTCAAAATTGACATTTCCGTAAAAACATGCATCATAGAAGAAATCACCATTGGCGTCGCATGCTCCCCTTAGGAACTCACATCTTACAAAGCTCTCTTTCAGGAATACTGAGATATTTTTTCCTGGTCATACACAGATATGCTCGGCCTCAATCCTTCTATCGTTGAACATCACATCGACACATGGCCAGATATCACCCCTGTACGCCAAAATCAACGACCACTGCACCCATCCAAAGCATCAGCTATCAAAGACGAAATTGACAAACTACGTGTTGTTGGGTTCATATACCCCATCACTTACATGTCATGGGTCTCCAACCCCGTCCCTATTAACAAAAAATAGGGCACCATTCACATCTGCACCGAATTTCATGATCTCAATCACGCTTGTCCCAAAGACAACTTCCCAACACCATTCATCAACCAAATTATCGATGATTGTGTCGGCTATGAGGCCTTATCCTTCATGGAAAGGTTCTCTGGCTACAATCAAATCTAGATCCATCCCACAGACCAATATAAGACCACATTCACTACCCCATGGGGTACTTTTTCTTATCGCGTCATGCCTTTTGTACTCAAAAACGCAAGTGCGACTTTCCAACGGGCCATGACTTGCGTTTTCCATGACCTCGCTTGCATTATTCTCGCTTACTTGGATGACCTCATTGCTCGATCCAAGAAAAGAACTCAACATATAGATGACTTATGCGTTATCTTTCAACGATGTTGACAGTACAATATTCGTTTGAATCCCCTCAAGTGTGTATTTTGCATCATCGTCGGATGCCTCCTTTGGTTCATCATCTCCCAACATGGTATCACAGTGGACCCCCTCAAGGTCCAAGATATCACAAAAATTCCACCACCTAGGAATTTGCACCAACTGAAAAGCCTACAAGGCGAAGCCAAATTTTTACGACGCTTTGTCCCAGATTACGCCACTCGCGTGCATGGTTTCCTTCTCTTATTACGTCATGATATCCCATATCGATGGGATGAACATGCCCAAACCACTTTTGATGATTTAAAAGAGGAACTCTCCAATGCCCCTTTGATTATTCTTCCTGACTATGATTGTGATTACATCCTCTACTTATCGGCCTCAGTCGTCTTAGTAGTAGGAGTTCTCATCCAACTAGGGGATGATGACCGCGAGCATGTTATTTACTATATCAGTAAAAACCTTTCAGGACCACCCCTGAATTAAAATCATGAGGAGAAACTTTCCCTTGCATTTTTCCTCGCATTCCAAAAACTCTGTCATTATATCTTGCTTCGCACTACCAAACTCGTGGCAGATTCCAACCCCATGTAGTACTTGCTAGTCGGAGGAAAATTAATGGTAAATTTGCCCAATGGATTTTCATCCTTCAAGAATATGACCTAGAGTTTACAACTCCCAAAAGAAACAAAGAACTTTTTCTCGCCGAACTCATCACAGTGTTTCCCTCTGACACTAACGATGCACCCGTCAATATGGATTTTCCTGGCGCACACATCTTCTACATCCCCTCGGATGACCCCTGGTATGGTGACCTCCTCGTCTACCTTCGAACACAGATGTTTGGATCTCACCTATCCCGAGACGATCGTCAACGCATTTTCCAGGCCCCTAGATATCTCCTTATTGGTGACATCTTATATCGATGAGGGGTCGACACCATACTTCGTCGATGTTTGACCATATATGAAGTCGACAAAGTCTTAAATGATTTCCACAACGACGCCTGCGGTGGTCACCTCTCAGGGATTTCCACTACCCATAAAATCATTCGCACGGGCTACTTTTGGCCCACATTGTTTCATGATTGCATCCACGATGTGAAGCGATCTAACAAATTCCATCTTTATGCAAACAAAGAATGAGCACCACTTGCTCTTCTACATCCCTTCATCACTGTCGACCCCTTCTGCAAATGGGGTATAGAATTCATGACTTGCAATCCTCCATCTAGAAATGGACACAAGTACATCATCATGGTACTAGATTACTTTACCAAATGGACCAAATCCATGTCTACCTTCAACAACGTCGTTGACAGAACATCTCATTTCTTCTTCAACTGCATCATTACCCGCTTCAGAGTACCACTACAACTAGTCTCCGATCACGGTAACCACTTTGAGAATGAGATCTTCGTCAAAATATCCTCAAGGTTAGGCTTCTCCCATGAGTTTTCCTCCCCATTCTACCCTTATTCCAACAGACAGGTCAAGGTTGTCAACAAAATCCTCAAAACCATGTTGCAATGCATTGTCCACAAGCATAAAACCAATTGGCATCATGTGTTGTTTTCAGCATTATGGGCTCATCGCACGGCAGTCAAAACCGCCATCGGTTTCACACCGTTCCATATCGTCCATGGGATTGAATCCACCCTCCCCATCGAGTGAGAAATTCCCGCATTACACACTGCCATCAAGCTATTACCTGACACTGCTCCAATGGAGCATCACTTGTTGAACTTAGAGTTGTTGGATGAAGATTGTCGATCTTCATTACAGAACAATGAGGCAGCTAAAAAATAGTCTAAATCCACCTTTGACCTCCATGTCAACTTTCACTCATCCAACGAAGGAGACTTCATCCTAGCCTATGATATCTCTCATGATACTTTCAGCCATGGGAAATTTGAGTCATTATGGCATGGACCCTACATCGTCGAACACTGCCTCACCAAAGGCATTGATCCGGATTATTTTCAACACGAAATGAGAGCGGAGATATAATAAAGAGATGCAAAGAGATATCATAGATATTCAATAATATAACAAAAATGTATCAGATATGCAACCATAAACATAGATATAAAGTAATACACAATTTCTATTAATGACAGAAATGTACAAAGACTGTAAAAATACAGAGTGAAAGACTCGCTAGAATGGTGGCAGCTTATCTCTGAGAAGAGATGTGACGGCTACTCGCATTCGCAAGAAGATCATTACAATGAGGCTCTAAAGGAATTTTTACAATAAACAGGAATTCTAAAAACCCTATACATCCAAAAACCTAACCCTAGGAGATGAAGCACCAAAAGTCATGTGGGCCCCGTTTGGGTAAGTTAGTACATCAACTTCCCGCGGTCGTAACTTTTGCATACGATCTTCGTTTTAGGTGTATGATAGCCTGTTGGAAAGGTATAATCAAGGAGATTCATTTTGGGAGCCCAATCATGCCTTATATTATCATTAAGAATCTCAATCCCGAAAAACCTTCATCTAGGCCCTCAAAATGGCCCCAGAAGTTAAAACTGCTAAAAATAGTAAATTGCCAAAATTGCTAGAAAACTGTTTTGGGCCAGTTGGAAAAGGTGGGTGGCCACCAATATCCACCTGGATTAGGAACCTACATCCTAGCCTCTCCAAAAGGCTATCCTCTCAAATAACTCGTCAACGGGTTGTACTTACAAAAGTTTTACACCTGAGCGTAGTCACTCTACACTAGGATTTTTCTTTTTTACACATTTGTAGAGTTTTTTAGTATTCTTTTGTTCCCTCCATGACTTATGTCTAATCTACCATTTGTGTTATTGATAGATGCCTCCTCCATCGGCCTACCACATCGGTTATGCTGACGGAGCTAGCCATTGGACACAAAATCTCTCTTCGACCACTTGGGCCATCTATACCCCCTCACATGAACTGCTCCACTCCAACGACATATGTTTGGGCTCAAAAACCAACAACCAAGAAAAATACGCGGTCATCATTTGCCTCCTTTCGAGGCCAGTCATCACCAGATTCATCACCTTAGTGTTTTATTATATTCCCAGCTTGTTGTCCTGCAGCTCAACAATGTGTTTTGTTTCCGCAATCCTTGCCTCTTCCGCAAATACCTGCAAGTTAGACTCTTATCTCGACATTTTGATTCAATTACATTTACACATATTCCACGAAAATTCAATCAAATAGCACATAATATGGATAACCTAGTGTTATATTGGCATATATCACATCAATACATCATCACACATACATAAAAACATCAAAAGTCTGTCACAGCATATAGATTAGGCATCATAAAAAGCATTACAAAAATATCATCACATGTGAACATTACAGAGATCATAAGAGATCATAAGCATATATATATATAACGATCAATGTATCATCAATGTTTACAAAATGGTACAACATGTACATCGTCCGTAGGCAAGTAAGCCCCCCTCACCCCTACAGGTACCACATAGGAGTTACACTACCCTATATACAAAATGGGATCGCAGGCCTATCATAAATACAAAAATATACAACAAATCACTCATGGTTCCTCTAGAGCGCCACCACCAGGTCCTCTATCTGGAGGAGGTGCCCCACCAGCTGGGGGTCCTCCAAGTCCAGGGGGTAGTCGCTCAGTCATAGTTGCCCCCGCTACATCTGCTCTACAGGTCAAGGTCTGCCACTCTACCAGAAGGCCCACACACTGCTCCAGGACTCACTCATCCTGGATATGAGACCACATGCCCTCGGGCACACCTTGTACCACCACCTCCAATCGGCGGAAGAAATCCTCTAGCACCCTGTCGACCTCTACCGGAGGAGCATGTGATGGCCCTATAGTAGGGTCATCAAATCTATGCCTCATGCTACCTATCGCATCCTATGTTGGCCTCGCACCAACCTCATCTCTTCGTCGTCGCTCTCCACCCTGCGATGCTCACACTGGCCCCTGATGAGCCGACTCTTCCACCACCTGTTCCTCTCAGCCTCGCAGCCCCACATCTACACAAACACATACAAACGATATAATCAGCATCCATCCATATATAAACATATGTTATGCTATCAAAATCACAAAACATAAAGTACACCAACATACCTCTCTGATCCCAAACCTCCCCAGGAGGAAACACCATATTCGGGTCATGTCGGAAATCCATCCCACCATATGGGAACTGCAGTATAATCTATGGCCATGAAATAATGGCCCCCCTCCCCACCTCCATGTCATACAAAAATTGATGCCCACCGCATCAGTCGTAGCTCTCGTGCCTCAGCCACCGGCAACAACACTCTAGGGTGCAACATAGGCACCCTCTCCAAAAACCATGCCACCAAGATCGATCCAAAGGAAAAATTACCAGAGTCGGCAGTCTGACACTGGTTAATCTACCCCATTATCTTGGCATGTAGCATCAACCCCCAAGTGAAGAAATCCCCATCCAAAACTCTATGCATAATGATCAGTTGACCACCAATGATTCGTTGCGTCGCTAAGGACCCGTAGATCCTCACAATCATCGCAGTGATACACTGATGCAAAAAGTCATCCATTACCTCGATACGGACAACCGAACCTCACATAATGTTCAGTCACAAACAATACCTTCGTGCCACATCTACCAAGTGGACACTCGTTAGCAACTAGGGATCAGCAGGTAGGGCCATTCCCTGAAAAGGGAACCCCGTCAAGAAATAGACATCCTCCCTCGCCGAGAATGTCAACTACTCTCCATGCACAATGAAACACTACAAATTATTGTTCCACATAGAAATCAAATACTGCAATAGGTACTCCTATGCCCGTATCAGTGGGCAGTCGAAGAAATTCAGCAACCCACAGGCTACAAAAAGTCTCTGGATGCCCGGCTCATCTCTCATCGCCTCCCTGAGGTGCTCCCAGTCTTGCTCTCTCCAATGGACTGACATATTGCGATGATCCCCTGCATTCACACAAACAACACTTGATCATCCATCATCATTATTAAAAAATCTCCAAAAAATATAAGTTTTTTTCACCAACCCAACTTTGCCTCAAGTGCGTAGTTGTTGCCCCCACAGGCACGCACACATGCGCACTTGTTCTTCACACAGGTGTGCACAATGCGCAACTGTCGAAGAAACATATGTGCATCAAATGCACGCTTGTAGCAACCACATGTGTGCATCAATGCACACCTATTCTCTTCATAGTTGCGCACTAATGCGTCGTTGTCAGAGAAACAGTTGTGCACAATGCGCAGCTGTATTTTGAACAGGCGTGCACCTAGTGCGCACCTATTTTTCCCACTTGTGCGCCACTATGCATGGTTGTTTTCTACATAGTCGTGCATCATGCACAAGAGAGGGAATTATACCCGTGCATTTGAGCACGAGTCGCCTTCCTTCTTCTGCACATTAGTGGGCCCACCCCTATAAAAACCCTTAGTACGGCCATCCATACAACCATGCCCAAAAAACAAACCCTAACTACTGTGAAGGAGGATGAGACCACTAACCTGGATCTCGCAAATCTTGGATCAGCCGGCTCGAACTCCCGTAATCTCCAATTCTCCTCTCAAATCCTCTCATCAACTTACTACAGTCGCAGGTACAAATGAGGTGACATTGTGGGCCCTACAGCTATATATCGCCCCCTTTTCCAAACTTCCACACTCAGTTACAGGAGCTCAGAGTCTTTTTTTTTAGATCTGTCTTCATCCACAAGATCAGGAGCCTACCACCTACACAGTGACATTCCCCAGGTCACCATCCATACTAGGCCTCCAGGGACGCATTTTTCTCACATCACGTCTAGGTACACATGCTCATGTTCAAAATTATCAAATAGTTGTTATATGTTCTTTATCTTCATATATTGTTCACATCGGGTATTCAGTTTTAATGTGTGCAGGTACTTGATTATCACAAATCAACAATAGCCCCTTCAAGTATATGATCGACACTAGCATGTATTCATTCCCTCTGAATACCAATTGCATCTCCCAGTCACACCCTTCAACATTCACCTATAGGATCTGCATATCCGGCTCTGCAGTACTAACACCTCCATTGCAAATTCATACTATCACCCAGTAGTACTCTCCCCCACATGATTTGTCCCATTCACAGTTCCCCTTGGTAATTTGACACTCATGCCATTTTCACCCTTTAGGGATGGGAGTCCTGATAGTCTTACGCATTTCTGAGAATCAACCACATACTCCTTCTCATTTTTCTAGCTTTCCCAGTGGACTCCTAGGTTATATCGTCACGTTTCTAGTTTGACTGCACCTCTACAGTATCATTAATCTTCCATTTCATCCACAATCAGTTTGCCCATCTACAAATTTTCCTCCATTCATCTACCTCATACAGAAACCCACCCATGGGGCCCCCACCCTCCAATAGTTCTCCACGCAACTTGCGCCCTCACAGGCCAAGCCATATTGCAATGGGGTACCTGTTTCTGTATCTATACACTCATCCCAAATTATTCTTTATTCATTCAGCACTTGTACAAAATCCTTTATTTCCAGCATTTACATAGCCTTCTGTTGTCTCCCTTGGTGACCTTCTTTTCTTCGATAAAGAAACCCATGTCACCCTTGGTTGGGGCATTCATTATCTGCTACTCCTGTTGACATCGTCCATAGACCCCGAGTGTCCCACAATTCACGTACCCCTGATCTTTGAGTTTGTCCACTTTGTCACGTCTCTGGCACAATTTAAACCCATGACTAGTCGTCCCCTTGACGCTAGATCCAGTTTCACGGTTGTTTCCAATCATCATTCCCATATACCCCCAACTAAGTTCAGTATTGAGTATCCCCACACCTTGACTTCATCCATGTTCCTTATCAGTTCCTGATCTTATCCAATGGATTTCATGAAGTGCTTTTTGCTTCTTGGAGTCGTGTCTCCCTCTCTGTCTACATCAACACAGTTTCCAGAAGGGTGACAGTATATTAACTCTCATTACCTTTACAATGAGGAGTCTCACACGACACAGAGAGAACCATCCTTTCTCTCTATTGTTTTTGACCCCCATAACATTCGACGTCAACACACTCTCATGTTACAGTGGGTCTTACTATGCAACTATTGTAGTTGTTTTATATTATCTGACGACCTCTGAATTTTCTAGGCCATTAATGCCTATGAGTCATCGACACTTCTTACAGATGTCCTTGCCTCTATTCAGAGTATGTTCACCATCATAATTTCCATCTTCCATTATCAAACCGCCCCAGAGGGTGTTTCATTTATCTACATCAGCTTACAACTTCAGTTACTGTCATACATTTTTCGATTTACATGACACGAGCATGGGGCATGCCCGCCTTGTTTGTATAAAGATTTTATTTTTCCCTACCTAGAGAAAGGTTTGGTTCCCACGAGTTCCCCTCTCCCTCCAATGGATCACTCTTGCAATTCCTATCAACACTCTTCCTTACTATGGTACTCTCAGTAGAAGAAACATTGATGTATTTCGGCTATACGTATGCTCCTAACCTCACACATCAAGGAGCATATGTTATCACTGAAATTTAGTCCGCAAATGGTTACAGGAATACAGCATCTCCAAACACCTATTAGTTCATTCATAGCCCCAAAAATTCATTTCCAAAGGGCACAAAAACTATACAAACTGGTCAAAAAATTAGCATGCACCAAAACACTAAAGGAAGTGCGCGCACGTGTGCAGGCCAAAGAAGCCAAAAGAGAGCACATGCGCTCGATGCGCGATTGTGTACAAAAAAATCCATGCACACCTGTGAACGGTGCATTTATGGTTCTTGCCGACCCCTCACCCACTTCTGAACCAGCTCCCAACTTGATTTGACCCTCAAATTCGAGCTGAATCCGAGTGGGGGGCTGGTCAAAGACCTAAGGGTTCCCTAAAGGGCCCCTTGTTCACACTAAAGACCGGTTGGATATTGCCTCAAATACTTGCTATAAAAAGAGGCCATGGGTGCACTATGAATTCAAGAATCTCATTGTATTGTTATGTTTCCTCTATTCTCCTACAAGAAACATCTTTCCTTCTTGGAGCAAACTAGCATCATCTCATTAAGCTATTCACCTCACCTCTTGAGAGAATAAGCTTGTATTTCTTCACCATTTGTAAAAAGAGCTCTCACATAGGGGATTCAAGAGCCCTCCCAAGGACAAAGAGGGGATCCATAAGTCCCCCTTTCTCTACAGTGTTTTCCCATTAATATACTTCTCCATTGATGGCATGATTATTGGTCAATTGTTTGATTAATTTTGGTTCTAATTTCCTCATGCATTTTAGTTTTATTTATTTAGTTATTTCTTTAGTTGTTGTTAGCTTAGTTGTTTGTTTAATTCATGTGATTGAATCATTTTATTCATACACTAACCTTTGTCCTATCTAGCAGGCCCAACTAGACTTGCAAGTGCCCTTCTTTTTCTCATTGGAGTGACGAAAAGGACACAACAAATTGTAGAATCAATGAAAGGAATAACTACGCAAGCTACTTGAAAGGTGCAACTAGTAGATATGGAAATGTTCGCAGACCTATCAACAGAAATTATAATCCATTTGACCCATTAATGGATCAAAATATTGTATGTTACAAGTGAAATAATCTTGGTTGCAAAGCACAAGATTGCAAAGAGATGAAGGAAGATAATCATATGCCAAATGTCCCTATACCAACTACAACATGGAAAAGGAAATAAATTCCACATAATGAAAACTGTCGAATAGCATTGGTCGCTAAAGAATGCAAAGAAGAAGATGAATGGTTCATAGACAGTGGGTGCTCATCTCATATAACCAGAGATCAAAGCAAATTTGTCAACTTGAAGAGAAAGGGTGGAAATGTTGCATTTGGAGATGACTCATCTACCAAAATACTTGGAAAAGGAACTGTAAAGCTTGGAAGTGAAAATGTAAAAGTGGGAAAAGTCCTATTGGTTGAAGATATGAAGCATAATCTCATCAGTGTTAGCAAAATATGTGATCAAGGATACACTCTTACGTTTGACTCCCGAAAATGTAAAATCAGAGAAAATAAATTAGGAATATTGGTTGCAACTGCAACAAGAAAATTGAACAACATATACATCCTAGAAATGAAGAAGAGAGAGAATACAGAAGCCACACAAAAGGATTCCAAGGAAGAAAAATTCCCAAAGACCAAAAATAAGGATGAAGTATTATTGAGTGCCACATGTTCAGGGGGAGCAACCCCAAAGAAGAAGGTCACCTTATGCCATTGAACTCAGGGGGAGAAACCCTACCCTTTTCAATTGATGTCAAAGGGGTAGAGAAATTGGGATCATGATGACAGGGAGAGCATGAGTGTTGCCATCAATGACAAAAGGGAAGATTGTTGGGAGATTGGTTGTTGTCATTGATGTCAACCCTAGTCATTGGTTTTGGACCGCAAGATTGAATAAGGTCTACCATTCTCTCTATAACTTCTTTTTGGGGAGGATTCAAGGAGTGAAACTTGGAGGAGTTTCAGAGAATACAATGAGCAATATTATCTACAAGATCAGAGTATTCCAAGAATTGAATAATTTCAAAAGTTGAAGAAGTCTCATGAAGCATTATCAGGTTTTATGTGATGCTTGGTTGATTGTGATGATTTAATGTAAAGTTTTATTATCTCTCATATATTCTTGGGTGGAAGAAAGGGGCAAGGATGGAGAGGTCAACCCTCTCTTGATATTGGAGGATTGTATCTTCCTTTTGGAGGTTTATCCCTCCCTTTATATTTGAAAGTTGTAGCTACCTTTGGAATTCATTACTTCCCTTGAACAATAACTATTGGTTATTTCTCACATATTGTGCATGGTGTATTGTGGTGTATTGGTGTAACTCTTATACTATTGTTCATTGCTCATTGGATATAATTGAATATATAATCTGGTTGAAGTATAATTTGAAAAGAAAAAAAAATGTACTTGATACTGATTCACCCCCCCTCTTAGTATCAACATGGGGTCCTTCATGGAGAAACTGAATATGGGTATTTATAAAATAGATTCAAGAGTATAATTCCCCAAATTTGTACTCCTTAATCCACTAGAGTCATGTCACAACACATGTTATTAATTCTCAACAATCTTCTTTTGATCCTAAGGATAGGTGGATTTGTAGACTTTATATTGTTTAGTCCTTGCACTTGTCTTATAAGATATGGGTGTTGTTGGACACACCAACCACACTGAGAGGGGGGGTGAATCAGTGTAGGGCTCTTTTTACACTTCTTTCAGAACTTAGTTAGAAACCACTTCAAATATTATTATTCATTCACAATTACCTATTTTCATATAACAACACCATTTATCAATAATAGAGAACATTAAACCATCACCATAATGAACACAAAGAACATCAAATATATGTGTAAGATTTTGTATTATGTTGTTACATGAGACTACAATCTCCAAGGTTTATCAGCACCAACTGAAAAGAGAATCATCTCCAATAGAGTACCAACTCTCAATACATGACCCATCTTGTAGATCTCAGCACCAACTGAGATGTGAGAAATCCAACCCTCAAATATAAGACCCATCTTGTAGACAGAAGACAATATGTCCAACCTAGACCAATAACTTGTTACAATTTGTACCAATCAACTTGTATTATCAACCATGTACATCAATCACTCACACAGCATGTGTCATCGCAAGTGCATCAACTATGCACATCACAACCTGTCACTACAACCTGTCACATCAACCTGCCTCCTTTATCAAATCAAATCGGATCTCATGGATCTCATGCTCATGATCACAATATAAATACACAACATGAATACCATATGCCAAATACCAATTGTATCTCTAAACAAATATGATATATGTATCAATATTGAACAGTCAATACCATCTCAAGAGCTAAACCCTAGCTCACAAAACATACCTCAAAAAAGATGTGTCATATCTCTCATAAATAGACTCCAACCCTACATTAAATATTATGCCAATATAACCATCTATGAACTAGTACTAAACTTCAATATATCTACCTCAGATTAACTCTACAGCAAACCATAAATTTCCAAGAGGGAATCCAATAGATTTACAAGCCAAACCCTCAACCAGATTCATCGATTCAACACTACACATATGAAAACCATACATATTTCTTCTTATAGTTGTGGATCTATTACGGATCTATTTCTCTAGCCGTGATTTTGTTTATGTGATTATGTTGTCATTATTATGTTGCCACAGTTTTGTTGTCGCGGTTTTGGTGCCTTGATTTTTCTACAGCAATTTTTCTACCACGAATTTGATTTATCAATAATACCTGCCCAAATAACCTTTCACAAATAGATATTCAATTATGTTCAAAAAAACATTTTCATAAGAGACCTTTGCTCTCTTATTTATACTCTCCAAGTAGTTTTCTCTAAGGGTTATCTTCTAACCAACTTCCTTATTTTAGGTCTAACCCACTTCTAACCACTTTGTCCACTTACAACCACTTTATCCACAAATAGTAATCTCACCACTTCTAGTTGCAACTAATTTATTTTTAATTATTTTCTTTTTGCAACAACTTAACCCATGATTAACTCCTAGTTGCAACCACTTTGACTAGTAAAATTCTTCTAGGAGATTCTAGAATAAATTGACTTCTTTGACCTTCTAGGGGCTTCTAGATAACTCATGAGGGTTCTCCAAATTCACTAAGCCATATCTCCTCAACCGTGAGGAACTACGTGACATACCACATATCACTGGAAATGGCACAACATGTATTATCCATCTAGAATAGTCTCACCTACAAATTCATTGATCTTCATTACATTTTTCCTCAACCAAACTCGGTTTCCTTAGCCACTCTACTAGGATTACTCAACCACTTAATGATTTAGACTTTACAAAGTGTCTTCTCATGAGGGATTTTACCATAAGGGGACCACTTTGAGAACTTTATCCAAGAGAATATTCCCATGAGGGATTGCACCATAAGGGGACCACTTTTGAGTTCATCCATTTGGTACTTCCTATCAACCATGGAATGACATCAATGATACAACTCCCTTTGACATCAACCTTGACATCAATGACAATGCATCACTGTGACACCACTTGACATCAACCGTTTGAAATCAATTACATCAATGACAACATAATCCAACAACCAATACATCAAGTATACAAGCACATCACTATGACAATATTTGACATCAACCCTTTGACAGCAATCCTTTGACATCAATGACAACATAGTACAACAATCTCCCTCTTTGGCATTGATAGAAACACCAACATTGATGTCAACACCAATCATTGATGGCAACACTTGGACATGGCAATGATCATGCTCCCTTTGGGATCATCTCTCCTCATCAATGTTCATCTCGCCACATCAATGTGACCATATATCCTCCTTCAACATCAATGGTAAAAGTTATATCTCTTTGGGGTTGCTCCCCCTGACTAAACTATCCCTGAGGTTGCTCCCCCTGAATGCACTATCTTGTGGGTTGATCTTCATGCATCTCATGAATCTCACCTCCTAGAATCATACCTCTATAAGAAATCAAGGGAAAAAGAGTAACTCCCCCTGTGGGTATATCTCCCCATGTCTTCTCTGCAACATTCTAGGTAATCATTGTGAATAATATGATACCACTGTATTATGATTATGTTGTGGATGTTGCTTCTCTACCGAAACATTGATCAATTGTTCAACAATAATACATCAATAATACCATGCTCTTCCTATGACGATCCTTGAACTTTTCCATGCATCAACCATCTAAACTTGTGCCATAACATACATCAAGTGTATGCCAATAATACATCAAGACATCCAACAAATATGCTTCTAACAATACATCACAACATATGTCAATGGAGCTCACATATGTACCAGCCATGTACTATAACAAATCTACCTCAAAACCATTCACTACAGTAAGTACTAAGAAACCAATAGTACCTCTAAACATGTACCAAGAGTGTCTCTCAATGGATAAATGATATATCTCTAGCTACAATCACATCATCATGATATATCTCATAAACAAAGTGCCATAACCTCACTGATAAAATACATAATTACATAACCAGCATTGTACCTTAACAAAAAATGCATCAATCCACACTCCAAAGTTAGTACCATGAATCCAAGATAGGCATCAAGCATATGCTCCAAAACTCAACTACAAATTATCACCACACATACAAACATGAAAACTTGAAGCAAATCATCTCAAACCCTGCATAAACTATGTTGTACCATCAAACAATGTTGCAACCCATATGTACACCCCCTTTTCTAAGGGATTTACATCATGTATGAGACTTCACCACATACATCTCATGTGTGTATGCGAATTTTCTTCAGACAATCCACGTATCTACTCAATTGTTACCATAGGAGCCCGCGTGTGCCTCAGAAAATGTAAGGCTTTCCTCATGTTGTATGCATTTTTTCATATCTTGTTGTTCAGTCTTCTTCATCCACTTATGAAAGTGTCTTGGTTTCTCAGCACTGGTTTTCTGAGCTTCTATCCTTTCAACATTGTCTTTATTCCAAGCTTCATTTTCTCTTCCTTCCATATAGTATGAAGTATTCCTCATTGACTGTCTTCTTGAATTCCAGCAATCCTTGGATTTGTGGCCAAACCCATTGCAGCTGTAACATCTCATGTTGTGACAATGTGCAACAATGTGTCCCACTTGATTACATCTCAAAAATCTTAGGATGTCATGGAATCTTCCAACATCTTTCCTTTCATAATTCCTGCAATCCAAATATTTGTGATCATATTCATTACATGAGAAGCAATGACCATGAAAAATATTTTCATACCTTTGTTTTGGTGTCCACCTTGAAGGTGTCTCTCTTCTTAATTTGCTTTGAGGTATAGGGATGGCTTCTTGATGTCTTCTTTGCTTTGTTCTTCTGATGGTTTCCTTGCTTTGTGTAGATACTTGACTTCAAACTTTTCTTCCACCTTTTGAATATGAAGGACTGACCTCATGCTTCTTAGAAGTGCTATATTCAGAATGTGGTGCTTCCTTGTTGTATCCAAGACCTGATTTATCATTCGGTGATCTTTGACAATCCAAGATTTCATCCAAGATTGTTGAGTTTTTCATGAACCTTTTTGACTTATTTTCTTTCCTTCTTAGTTCAACTACTTTTTCTTCCATCTTATGGCATGATTCTTCCTTTTCATTTACTTGATTCTTCAATAGTTCTTTTATCCTTTTGGCTTCTTCAAGTTGGATCTTCAAATTTACATTGATTTATTTTGTTTCTTTAACATCTTCAAGGCTTTTTCTAAGCTCATCATTTACCTTCTTCTTTTCTTCTGAATGACTAATTATTTCATTCTTTAGTCTCTTGATCTCTTCTTACTTTTCTTCTAATTAAGTCCTTTGCTTGGTTGTTTCACTTCCTTCTTGTTTCTTGAGCAATTTTTTTACTGCCATGAAATGTCTTTGGTACTTATCTAGGGATTCCTTAGTAATTCTTTCAAGATCCTCAAAACTATTTGAATCATCTCCTATTTCATTTCTAACTTCTTCTAGAGAATCTATAACTTTATCTTTAAGCTTCAATAAATCTTCTTCTTCATATACAAGATAATTGTTAGTTGATTCTACATAAACTACATCTAGATCTTCTTCTTCATTTGCGGGAGAACATTCAACATCATTGCATTTAGAATTATTACAACCAGGAGAGTCTTTACCTTCATTGATGACTGAGTCTTGATATTCCTTCTCTAGCTTCAAACATAGGTCCTTTGAGGAGGTAAATTTTCCTACGCTTTCTTTGACAGAACCTAAGATTCCATTTAAGATGGTCTTGAATGCTACTACATTATTCTTCTTTGCTGCAAATTTTGATTGATTCTTTGAAGGAAATGGTCCAACAACAACTGTATCCCAAACACCTGCTCTTTTTTACTTCAAATACCCTTTCATATTTATTCTCCATGCTGAGTAATATGTCTCATCAAAGAATGGAACTTCATTGGTATGTTCATCCATTTGTGTGTCCACATATCTCCTTCAAGCTTGTAAGGATTATAGTGAAGGCATGATCTGATACCAATTGTTGGACACACCGACCACACTGAGAGGGGGGGTTGAATCAATGTAGGGATCTTTTTACACTTCTTTCAGAACTTAGTTAGCAACCACTTCAAATATTATTATTCATTCACAATTATCTACTTACATATAACAACGCCATTCATCAATAATAGAGAACATTAAACCATCACCATAATGAACACAAAGAACACCAGATATATGTGTAAGATTTTATATTATGTTGTTACATGAGACTACAATCTTCGAGGTTTATCAGCACTAACCAAAAATAACACCATATCCAAGAGAGTATCAACTCTCAATACAAGACCCAGCTTGCAAATCTCAGCACCAACTGAGATGTGAGGAATCCAACCCTCAAGTACAAGACCCAGCTTATAGAAAAAAGACAATATGTCCAACCTATACCAATAATCTTTCACAATCTGTACCAATCAACCTATACTATCAACCATGTACATCAATCACTCACACAACCTATACCATCACAAGTGCATCAACCTATCAAAACAACATGTACTATCAACCATGTACATCAATCACTCACACAACCTGTACCATCATAAGTGCATCAACCTGCCACAACAACATGTCACATCAACCTGTCTCCTCTATCAAATCAAATTTGATCTCATGGATCTCATGCTCATGATAACAATAGCAATACACAACATGAAGACCATATGCCAAATACCAACAACAAAATACCAATTATATCCCTCAACAAATATGATATATGCAACAATATTAAATAGCCAATACCATTTCAAGAGATAAACCCTAGCTCACAAAACATACCTCAAACAATATGTGCCATATCTCTCATAAATAGACTCCAACCATGCATTAAATATTATGCCAATATAACCATCTATGAACTAGTACTAAAATTCAATTGATCTGCTTCAGATCAACTCTACAACAATCCCTAAACTTCCAAGAGGGAATCCAATAGATTTACAAACCAAACCCTCAACCAGATTCACAGATTCAACACTACACATATGAAAACCATAATTTTTTATTCTTGTAGTTGTGGATCTATTACAGATCTGTTTCTATAGCCATGATTTTGTTGTCGTGATTTTGTTGTTGCAATTCTACTGCCACGGTTCTGTTGTCGTGATTCTGCTATCACAATTTTTCTACCGCGATTTTTCTACCACGTTTTTTCTGTTGCGAATTTGATCTATCAATAATACTTGCCCAAGTAACCTTTCACAAATAGATATTCAATTATGTTCAAAAATAATTTTCATAAGAGACCTTTGCTCTCTTATTTATACTCTCCAAGTAGCTTTCTCTAGGGGTTATCTTCTAACCAACTTCCTTATTTTAGGGCTAACCCACTTCTAACCACTTTGTCCACTTACAACCACTTTATCCACAAATAGTAATCTCACCACTTCTAGTTGCAACTAATTTATTTTTAATTATTTTCTTTTTGCAACAACTTAACCCATGATTAACTCCTAGTTGCAACCACTTTTACTAGTAAACTTCTTCTAGGATCTTCTAGAATAAATTGACTTCTTTGACCTTCTAGAGGCTTCTAGATAACTCATGAGGGTTCTCCAACTTCACTAAGCCATATCTCCTCAACCGTGAGGAACTACGTGACATACCACATATCACCGGAAATGGTACGACATGTACTATCCATCTAGAATAGTCTCACCTGCAAAGTCATTGATATTCATTACATTATTCCTCAACCAAACTTGGGTTCCTAAACCACACTTCTAGGATTACTCAACCACTTAACCATTTGGACTTTAAAAAGCATCTTCCCATCAAGGATTTCACCATAAGAGGACCACTTTGAGAACTTTATCCAAGAGCGTCTTCCCGTGATGGATTGGGCCATAAGGGGACCACTTTGGATTTCATCTATTTGGTACTTCCTATCAACCATGACATGACATCAATGATACAACTCCCTTTGAAATCAACCTTGACATCAATGACAACGCATCAATGTGACACCACTTGATATCAACCCTTTGAAATCAATGACAACATAATCCAACAACCAATACATCAATGATAGAAGCACATCGCTATGAAAATACTTGACATCAATGACAACATAGTATAATAGGTACTTGCATGCATAGTTATCTATCAAGGTTGACTGCCATCCAAGGCCCTTCCGACCATGAGTGGGATGAAAAATGGAATTTGACTAGTTTGTGGAAGTGGAAGATGGTAAAGCACATTTTTCTAGGATTTTCCATTTCCTAGTGAGTGTTTCATTCAGGATCAATACTTAATTTTCTTTCAAGGTAAAGTGCATTGAAAATATGAAAATTTTGGTGATTCCAAGTATCTTGTGTGTTAGTCTTTCATAAGGATTTTAAACTACCTTATAGTTTCTACATTGTTCACCCTATGGAAGATGAGGTGCAAATTTTTTTATGTTAATGAGGTTAGTTCACTTCAGTCTTTTTATTATGGTTGAAGAGAAGAGGTATGCATGCAATTGTTGTCCTAAGGATTTCTACTAATTAAATATGTTGAATAATTAAACAGATATTGTAATTAAACTTGTTCTTTACTGGAATTAAATAGAATAAGGCAAATGATTTTCTTTCGTTCTTAGGTGATGCAAAATTGTTAAATAAAATATCCACCTTGTGAGATACGCATATTAAACATATAAATAAAAATACAATTTCCTTAAGATAATATTGTAATTAAAAATGGAATACTTCTTAGTATGAGGTGGAAATATTTTCTCCATATTGTTTCTTATTACATGCACAAGTACATTAAAAAAATTAGCCACTCATTTTGGTCCAAGTCCAATTGTTTAAATGACAAGAATTTAAATTGCAACTTAATCAACTCAAAACTGCAATATGAGAAATTTCCATGGCTTCTAAATTAACTCATACACTTAGTGACACTATAACTTAACAAAAAATAAATAAAAATTATCCAATTCAAGCAACCACACCTTTATCAACATGATATAAGCACAACTATTACTCACAAAAACACAAGTCAACAATTACCCACAAAAACATAATAATAAGGGAAATTCTAAAAGGTCAACATTTCCCTTAAACGGAAAATGGTTTATTTACAATAGAAAGTTTCAAAACAACTAGCTAAGAACCATCTCAACCCACAAAAGAGAAGAAAACTAGATGACAGAGGAGCCTCAAACACAAGGTTTAAGGTATTTTTCTTTTAATTTTTTGAGTTCAATATTTCTTTGAACAATGGATAATAATAGGTCCATTTAAAATTCCACCCTCAAAATTAAATTTAGAAAACTATGATTAATTAGAAACATAGGACCAGAACATAAAGTTATAAAATCATTGTTTTGCAGAACATAGTAGGTGGCTCTATTTCTATTTTAAGTTTGAATATGGGTTTCATTGGTTTCACCCTTTATATATTTTACATCTCTTTTGTCATGGTACAATATGAATCAAATGTGAATGTATGTGGCTCAAAATTATAGGTTCATGGATTAAATACACAGTGCAATTTCTGGTTTGAATGTGAATTAGAAACTACAACTTCTTTGTAATACATATGGAACCTTGTTAGTTTGTGAGCATGTTGAGATTTTCTGGTTTCATTTGTCTTCGGAATTGTTCATAGAGAACAGAATATGTACTTAAGAATCAAGGAAATTAGTTGGCTCATTTTTTTAAGCACAAGATATTTTCAACCATGGAATAAACATTCATAGTTGGTACCCTATCACTCCTTGAATGTATCTTGAAAAATAATTGTACAAAGAGTATTTGAGTACAAAGTATTTGGTCTTATGCATATTTGAACAACATTCCAATTTCCTTGGATAATTATGGGCCTTATTAGAACATATAAAGATAATGAAATAATAATATATTAAGATTACAACATAAGGGAGAATATTCAATTTTGATGCATTAGGAAGCTCCACTTCTACTACTCAGAGGTTGCATCCCCAACACAACCATTTGAGTGTGGAATGGGGCATTTGTGGGAAGTTATATATAGGTATGCATTGTAATGGATGGGGCATTAGTAATTTCTTGCATGCAATTGTTTGAGAAACTTGTAAGATAGTAGGCCAGATGAGTCATGTAGTTAACGATATCCTATCAAGTATTATTTTCCTATGTTCTCAACAATACAATACGTTGATAGAGATCATTTTATTACAATCAAATTCCTTCAATGCATCTCAAATTTCAAGAAACCCCTCAACAATGTATCAACAAATCTCCTTTTTGGTTACATATATGTTTTCACATTTGAGATGCCTCTTTCTCTAAAATTAGAGGCCTCCTTCAATTTTTATCCATTCCATTGCAATAACACCTCTTATTTACTTTTATGTTTTGCTTCAATTGCCCATCCATTCTTTTGCAAGTGTACTATATTAATATATTGATTATCTAACTTGTAGTGATTCATACAATGCTCTTGTCATACAAAACACATGCATCATAGCTTGTGCCACATACTCAACTCAAATAGAACAACATCATGAATCCACAACACCAAAATATATTCCTCAAATGATGATATCTAAATCACTTCACCAAATGCACTTGACTAAAATATTTCTTTGTTCAACTGTTCTGGTTATTTGTTAAGATTACTTGATTTATCACTTCACCACAACACACTTGACTACAGTTTTTTATTTTTTTGGCTATTCTGGTTATTTGTTGATATGTTTATTATTATCAATTAATTTTGGACAGACATTTGGTAGGATTTGTGTTTTTCCTTTACCTCACAATATACACAATGAACAAGCTTCATAATGTTGTAGATCCACCTATTCCCAACAAGGCCAATCTTTAAAAACTACAGAACGAGATTAGGGCATGGCCCATGTATCTGCCAAATATGTTGGAACTTCAGGTAGAATTGAGAATGTATTTTTCATATTGGGTTGGAAATTGTATTTCAGGAAACTTCTCATTATCCAATCAAACTGAGAATTGCATACTTGTAAGTTGTTTCTTTCTCACTCTTGCATTTTTCTAGTAGAAAATTGAAAGTTGTATTTGGCACTATGGCATTTTAATTTGATTCAAAACTATTTCAATCTTCAACTTCCACTATTTTCTAAGTATGCATAGATCTCAGCATGATATTTTTCATGGGCCTATGGGTCTTGTTATCACCCTTAATTCCATAGCACGCCATACCTCATTACCATAGTCAATCCCATTACACATCATATTTCACTATCACACTTAATCCCTAGCACGTATTTGCATAATACAATCTAAATTATTGTTGCATAGCCTTTTTTTATGATTCGGTGAAGAAATTCTTTTATTAACTGAAATCCAATGCATCAAAAAATGATATGGATGTCCAGATCCCAAAACTTCCACAACTATTCTAGTCTTTGAGATGAACAAACAACAAAAAAAGGAAAGAAAACTCAAAAAAATAGATTGGGATCGATGTTGTAAGTATTCTAAGAGTCTTGCATACTATCAAATCTACTCATGTTCACTAGAAAGTTCAACACACTAAATATATGCACATCCACCCCATAAAACAATTAATTAATGACTAATCCAACCAAACATACCTTAATTTCTCACTCGGTTATCGCTCAGGTGTTGTTGGTGTTGCTCGGGTGATGTTGGGGTCTTTCTCAATAGATCATAGAATAGCACTGAGAGATACTGATAGGAGCCAAATTGTGTTTTGGACAATGTGGACTACATATATAAACCGTCTTTCAACCGAAATATGTTTTCGACGTAAATACTATTTCAACCGAAAACTGTGTTGCTAGACAAAAAAATACCAGAAATGTATCTAGTGGCAAAAATTTTGAGGGCGTCGTTAGATTTAACTTTCGGTTGAAAAACTATTTTGGCTGAAAGTTAGTGTCATTTGTTTGGCCTAAAAAGTTAAAGAGTAAAGGCTACATTGAAATCTATGTTTTTATGTGATTGAATGTTGTTGTATATGTTTAATTGTTAATGCACATGTTCAAATCGATTTCATTCATGTTTTAAATTATTATGGATAGTTGCATGAGATTTTATGACATGTTGTGTATTATTCTACATTTGAACTGGTATCAAAGTTATATTTAGTCATTTTTAGTAGTAACAAGACTCGGCTTGAAGGTTGGGTACGTTACAAGTGATTCCCGATGGGATTGGATGATTCAACTCACTTTGGTTGGGATGATTGGTCCTAGTACTGATAATCCTTGAATTGACTGTACTTTTCCATGATTTGGGATAGTTGGTCTGGAAATAAGTCCAGGTTGGTGAGATTGACATTGATGGAAGTAAAGTTTCACTCAATAGAGGATTGGTTATGGTATATTTTGTGGTGCATCTTGTCACACCAAGTTTTCGAAGAGGAGACTTATGTATCTATATGATTGACTCTAGTATCCATAGAGATGGAAACCCATAAGAAAAATGTTATTGGAGAGTGGAACCAAGGTGATAAACACTATATTCTACATTTATTGAGATAGTTTCATGGTAGCAGGGCAAATGGGTCCACCAAAAGGTCTTACTGGAGAGTGGTACCATGACAACTAATGAAACATAAGGAATTTGTTAAGATAGGATCCAAATAAGGGTGTAGTTAGGACCCGTGCCTTTTTTTCTTACTCATGCATAGTTTTACTCCCGCCTAAATAATACTGCACTAATAGAATGCTCAAATTATCAATACTACAATTTATGTAGGAATTTCAAGAACTGGCAGTAAGAAATAGGGTTTATGGTCATCTAATGGATAAATTCTCAATACAACCTTTTATGTAGGAATTTCATGGGCTAGTAGCAAGGAGTATAGTTTTGAAGGTCCTCAAGACAATAAAGTGTCATGTGTTATATCTCTATGATATATGTGTGCGGTCCAACAATAGTACTTTGCTCAATTTCTTGGGGCACTAACTAAGGAGTGTTATGCACCAAACAACCAAAATAGCATAAAAAGAGAAAGATAAGTAACTCCATGCCTTCGTAAAGAGATAAGAATGAATGTGAAGCATCTTCGAGGGGGAAAGCTCATTTTACAATAGAACAAATGTATAATATGAGATGATCCTAAAACTAGGTCTCCTTGGTATATATATAGGAGACCAATTGTACAATTAAAATTAAAAGGATTAGCTAATAATACTAATATAACAATAGAAATAAAAAAACTCAATATCTAGGGCTTTACATGGGGATTTGTCTAGGGGTTTAACAAGGAGGCTCAACCATACCCTTAGTTCTACTACCTGACTACCTAGGTACTAGAGAGTAATCTTCCCAAGTGTTATTCTTAGTGACTCTATAGCAATATGATGGTCAATTGGATTATATAAAGCTTGTTTCAAGTAACCTAGTGGAATTTTGATGTACCCTAGGGCAGATTGAAGTGAAATTACATATACAAGTATTGTTTGATGTTGTCTTACTCAAAGGGGTACCAATAGGGGTTACAAGGGTGTCCAACTAGGTGAAACATCTTATATTTCATGTCAGTATTCTTCCCCTATAACAGATTTACTTTCTGAACAACAAATCACTATGATATTATAGATTTCAGAACATGTGTCTATCCTGAAAAAATGCTTTAAAATATGTGTTATAACTTATGGTTCTCTTTATAGTTAAATTGAAATTTGTAGAGGGGAACCACTTGACCCATTGTGTTTGTTTATAATATCCAAAGCAATGAAGATACCCTTCTAGACATTTATTCACAATCTCATTTTGCTCATCGAATTGAGGATGGTAGGAGGTGTTGGAAAATTGATTGTCATTGATGTCAACATTAGAGGAAGTCTGGAATCCTCTAGAAGTATTGGGTATAATTGAAGAAGTCTCCAAAGTGGTCCCCTTATGGCATAGTTTTAATAATGGCCCTCAGGGGAAGACACTTTGAAGAAATCTACAAGAAACACAAAGGTGTGGTCATGGCCCGAAGTTGACTGAAGAAAATGAGGTTGAAGAATACTTCAACTATATACAAAACCCTCATAGATGGATATTCCTCGTCATGTCATTTCTAACGGTAGGTGGTATTCCATGTGGTTCCTCACGGTTGAAGAGTTATGAGGTCATGAAGTTGGAATCCCTAAAGAATGGATAAGAAGTCCCTAAATGGTTGCAACAAGAAGCTACATGTCATTAATTAAAGGGTAAAACAGTTATAACAAGAAAGTACATGTTGGCCCTAAAGTGAGGAAAATAAGTCACTTGGAAAAGTATAAATACACCTCAAAAATCCTCTCATCTTTACATACACAAGTTCAATGCTTATCTATCTTTCATGTGATATTTTGGCAAGTCTTTCGTAGTGTATTTGAGGAACTGGATCTAAGGAAGAATGGAGTGTGAAAGTCTCAGAGTTGCAGAGAAGGAAGGGTTTCATGAAACCCTAGTTTAGCTGACCCCCATGGGTCAGGCTATTGGTATCCCACAAGGCACCTATGTGGGTTGTTTAGTGTCTTTCACGCGAGGCCCCGCATAATATCTGGCATGTATCCAACGAGGCCAAGACAAATTTGATGAAGGATGCTTTTTTTAGGCTGCAGCAAGGTATGATGGTGCAACGTAGTTACTACGGGATCTGAGTTGGTATGTATCAATTGTTTCTTCATGAGTAAAGGTATGTCATTTATGTGCATTCTTAAGGCTTGTATCATGGATGGTATGGCACATGTTTAAGTCATCTCTTGGAGGCCCTTTTTGGTATATGGTTGCATATGGTTGAGGTCCATGTTTCAGTGTTATTGATAGATGCTTGAGACATATCCTTGGTACTTAGTTCATGGATGCTATGGTTCTTTGTTAGAGGCACATCTTTGTGATATTGGCATATATTTTACGTATATATTTGGTATATCATATTGATGGTTATGGTGCATACTTGAGGCACATTGTTGAGACATTGGCACATCTTGGATACTTGGCATATGGTATGGTACAGGTTTTAATACATGGTTGATGCATGGAATAGTACAGGTTGATGTACATGGTTGATGTACATGGTATGGTGATGGTTTTGGTAACCCTGTGAGTGGATCGGGTTATGGTTGGTTGATTATTGATAGATACAATGATAGGTTGAATGATTGGTTGATCATCATTTACAAGTTGAAGTGACAGTGATAGTGACAGTAACATTGACAATGACAGTGACATAGACAGGTTGATGTATCAATGGCAGTGTCATTTACAGGTTTATCAATGGTAGTGACAGTGAGTCTACACTTATATTTCAGGGTAGCAGGATGGGGTAAGGAAAGGGGGTCGTAGCCTCCTTCTAGTTGGTGTCGGAGAACTCAAGGAGTTGGATCTTCCTTCAAGTTGGTGCATGTAAATCAGGGGGTCATAACCTCCTTCTGATTGGTGTCGGAGAACTCAGGGAGTTGGTGATTCCTTCAAGTTGGTGCCTATAAATCAAGGGGTTGGTGTTGGATAATTTGGAATTTGGTGCTTCCTATGAATGTAATATTTGATATATAAGAAAGAATTATGTGGTTTTCTCCCATTTGGGTTTTGACGTAAATTATGGTGTATTGTGTATCTATGGTTATTTTTTATGTTATGTTGGTTGATACTGCTCATGATATATTGATCATATACTACTGATAAAGTTAATGATTACATGTTCTGATTAAAAGTGTTAAAATATTTCATTATATTGATTCATCTCACCTCTCATTATTTCAACAATTGGTATCTGAGTAGGTCCTTCAGGAAAATAGTTTAACCACTACAAGGAAGATCATGGAGTATGCTAAGATTGGAGTTCCACGATTTGATGGATATAACTATGCCTTCTAGAGTAGAAGAATGAAAAAATATATACAATCATGGGTATTTAATGTTTGGTAAGCAGTAGTAGATGGATACACAACACCTGCCACTCCTCCAAAAGATAGAGATGGAAAGAAACTCAATGAAAACAATTCAAGGGCCACAAATGTGATCTTGAATGGTCTAGATCACTCAGTATATGTGAAGGTTATACATTGTGATTATGCAAAGGATATTTGGGACAAACTTGAAAATATACACTAGGAGATGCTAAATTAAAAGGAGCCAAGCTTCAAACCTACATATCCAATTTTGAGAAATTGAAGATGAAGGAAGATGAAGATATTGTAGCTTCCTTCCTACGAGTTGATGAAATAGTAAATTCTATTAAAGCATTGGGAGAAGAAATTAAAGAACCATCTATTGTCCAGAAGATACTAAGGTCTCTTCCAATGAGATTTTATCCTAAGATTTCATCCCTAGAAGAAAGAGAAGATATTGGTACGATAAGCATGGACGAGCTACATGGAATATTCACAGCCTATGAGATGAGAACAGAACAAGATAATCCACCCAGAAAGGAAGCAGCGTTCAAGGCATCCAAGAAGTCAAAGAAGAACAAATAGGAGCCAAAGAAAAAGTTGAAATCATATTGTATTTGCAGCAAAGATTCTAATGAAGATGAAGAGATAGCCAACTTCGTAAGAAAGTTAAAGAAAGGAACTGGAAAGTACAAAGGTGAGTTTCCTTTTAAATGATTTAATTGTGTGAAAATTGGTCATATTGTTGATAAATGTCCATAATCTAAGAACAAAGAGAATGATGAATAAGAAGCTCCTAAGAAAGAAAAGAAATAGCAAAAGGGAGACAAGAGAAGAAACAAGAATAAATTCTTCAAGAAAAACCTCTATTCAAAGGAAGACAATTCATCATCCGATGAGGATGATGATAGCGACAGTGACTTAGAAAATATACTCTTTATGTATTATGAAAATGATGAGGAGGATTATGAAGAATAAGGTGAGGTATATATTAAAGTATAACTAACTAGCACTTTAAGCGAATTAAAGAAAGAGATGAAGAAAAATAAATCGCTCAAGGAAGAGTTACTCAAGCTGAAAGAAAGCTCTCAAAGTCCTAACTCTAAATAAGATCAACAGGTGATTTTGAAACTAAAATTCCAAGTTGAAGAAGCCAAAAGGATTGAATAAATACTCATAAGCTAGCTAGAAGTAAAGGAAAAAGAGAAGGAAATCTTAGAAATAGAAATCGTTTCTCTAAGGAAGGAAATTAAGAAAAGAGATATGTAGCAGAACAACACCAAAATACTTGATGAAATCATTAGCATTCAAAGTTCGTATCATGATAGGTTTTGACTAGGATACAACCAAACACATACGGAGAAGGGTTTGAACTCTATGACTATAGAAGAGGAAGCAAAACAAAAAACGTATGCATAAGTCACCATAGGATTCACCAGGAAGGAAGAATGCAAGTCCTCTCATGAGAATGATCGAGAAGAATATTACAGAAGGATGTCACCGTCTAGAAGACCCAGGTTTCAGAATCAACAATCACCCATGGAAAGAAATCAAGAAGCAAACTACAAAGGAACAACACCATTCAAAATATCTATCAGGTATCAAACTATCTTTCTTGGTTCATATTATTCTTGTAATAATTTTGGGCACAAAGATATAAATTGCAAAGCTTATGCTAAGAACAGTAGCAACTATGAAAGTCATCTTAGAATTAGTCATCTCAAAAATCATCATGAAGCATACAACATAAACTATATTTTTTTTGGCTCACTAAACGATGAAGTAGAATGTTATAAATGCAACCATTTTGAACATGTGGACAAGGATTGTAGATTGACAGTTCCTCCAAAGGAACCAAAGAAGGAATTCAACAATCATCAAAAGGGACCATCAAGAATTTGGATAAGGAAGTATGATAAACTAAATGTTGAATAATGTTCCCTTGCACTATAGGCACAAAGCAGAAGAAGTCATTGGTATGTTGACATTGGTTGCTCAAAACATATGACAGATGATAAGAACATATTTATATCTCTGAAGAAAGAAAGAGATGGATTAGTTTCATTTGGTAATGACAAATCATCCAAAATTAAAGGGAAAGGCACAGTCAATCTTGGAAGTAAGGATGCCAAGGCAGAAAATGTCCTACTTGTTGAAAACATGAATCATAATTTGTTGAGTCTGAGTCAAATGTGTGATCAAGGAAATAGACTTATATTTGACTTAGAGAAGTGTAAGATAAGAAAAAAAGGATCAGGAAAATTGGTGGTTATAGCAGTAAGGAATCCAAACAACATATACATCTTAAATGAGATTGAAAAGGAAAGATGTTTCTTGGGAAGAGAAAATGAAAGTTGGCTTTGGCATGGAAGAATGGGACAGGTGAAATTTGAAAATATGGTCAAGATTAACAGAAAGGAAGCAGTAAGAGAAATGTCAAAAATTTCAAAACTAGTCAGTACTATGTGCAAGCATTGTCTACATGGAAAATAGACAAGAACGGAACTCAGAGCAAAGGAATACTCTACAAAAAATCCATTGAAATTTGTGCACATTGATCTATGTAGGCCAATGACAACAAAAGGATTAAATGGAGAATAGTACTTCATGCTACTACTTGATGACTATACAAAAATGGTTGCAGTATCTTTTCTCAAAAAGAAATCAGAGGAATTCGAAAATTTCAAAATATTCAAGGAGATGATTGCAAATGAAATGGATTTGAGAATTAAGTGCTTAAGATCAGACAATGGAGGTGAATTCATATCAAAATAATTCATAGAATTATGTGAAGAGAATGGAATAAAAAGGAAGTTCTCAACAGCTAAGGCACCTCAACAAAATGGAGTTGTTGAAAGGAAGAGCAGAATTGTAACAAAGATGGCCAGAACTATGTTGAAGGATTCAAATTTGATCAATATCTTTTGGGCACAAGTAGTACACACAACTGATCATATCTTGAATAGAGGGATGCTCAGAAGTAGTAGTGATAAAACACCATATGAATTATGGAAGGGAATACAAGAAAATGTCAAACATTTTAGAGTATTTGGAAACAAGTGCTTCATAAAAAGAGAAGATGACAGAGACAGAAAATTTTATTCTCGAGTTGATAAAGGAATATTGGTTGGTTACTCAAGCAAAATAAAATCATACAAATGTTACAATATGAGACTCAACAAGATAGTGGAAAGTATAAACTTAGAAATGGATGAAGAATTTGTACCAAGGATCAAAGAAGAAAGGAAAGATCCAAATGAACAAGAAAGAGAAGAACTAGAAGAAGAAGAAGAATAGAAGCTAGAAGTAGCACAAGAAGAAAATGACCAGCATGACTTTATGGTGCCCTACAGAACACCTAGCCATTAGGTTCAAAAGAATCATCCACCCGAACATATTATTGGAGATAAAATGTAGGAATAGAGACCAGAGGAAGTAAAAGGTTCCGTACACCAGAGCATAGACACCTTGCACTACTATCCACAGTTAAACCCAACATGTTTGAGGAAGCCAGTAATGATGAACAATGGGTCAAAACCATGGAATAAGAACTACATCAAATAGAGAAGAATGACACATGGGAATTGGTGCCAAGAACAAAGAACAAAAATGTGATTGGTACAAAATAGGTTTTCATAAACAAACTAAAT
Organism: Picea sitchensis; assembly: GCA_010110895.2. Lineage (NCBI taxonomy): Eukaryota > Viridiplantae > Streptophyta > Pinopsida > Pinales > Pinaceae > Picea > Picea sitchensis. Next base: position 120,078 of record SNQJ01S0006043.1, read on the forward strand.
GAAGATGGAAAGGTAACCAAAACAAGGCAAGATTGAAATGAAAAGGATATGCACAAGTTGAAGGTGTAGATTTTGAAGAAACGTTTTCCCATGTTGTCAGAATGGAAGCAATCAGACTGATCTTGGCCTATGCATGTTCCAAGAGAATCAAAGTATATCATATGGATGTAAAATCAACATTTCTAAATGGTGAATTAAAAGAAGAAGTCTACATTGAACAACCAGAATGTTTCCTACTGTCAGAAAGGTAAGATTATGTTTGCAAATTGAAGAAAGATCTGTATGGACTCAAGCAAGCACCTAGAGCTTGGTATTCAAGATTGGATAGGTATTTGCAGGAAGAAGGATTCATAAAGGGTAATGTGGATAGTAACATATATGTAAAGGTTGATAGAAACAACATATTTATCATTGAAGTATATGTGGATGACATTATCTTTAGAAGAGATGATGACAGGATGAGTAAGAATTTTTCCCAAGACATGCATAATGAGTTTGAAATGTCACTACTTGGTGAATTGGCATTCTTTATGGGAATTTATATATCTCAGTAGGATGAAGGCATTTTCATTTCCCAAACCAAGTACATCAAAGAGATGTTGAAGAAGTTTGAAATGGAGTATTGTAAACTAGTAAGTACTTCAATGGTTACAGGTTGCAAGTTGAGCAAAGACAATGAATCCAAAGAAGCAAATCAGAGACTCTATAGATCAATGATCAGCATCCTACTCTATTTGACAGTGTCAATACCAAATGCAATGCAAGTAGTTGGACAAGTTGCAAGATTTCAAGCAACACCGAAGGAAACTCATGTTATAGCAGTAAAGAGGATCTTCAGATATATTAAAGGAACAATAGATTTTGGATTATAGTATCCAAAAGGGAATGAGTTGATTATGGTCACCTACGTAGATGAAGATTGGGCAGGAAGCATTGATGAATGAAGAAGTACTAGTGGAGCAGCCTTATATTTGGGTGATTGTTTGGTATCTTGGTTAAGTAAAAAGTAAAATTTAGTATCATTATCTAGAGCAGAAACATAATACATTGTGATAGCAGCATGTTGTACTCAGGTTTTATGGATGAAACAAGCCCTGCAAGATATACAAGTGAAGTATGGTGAGCTCGTTTCAATATTTTGTGACAACACCAGTGCTATCAGTATCTCCAAGAATCTAGTGATGTGTTCCAATACCAAACATATCCCGATCAAGTTTCACTTTCTACGGGAACAGGTTACAGAAAAGAATATCAAGGTAGAGTGTATTGGGACAAAGTAATAGATTGTAAACATCTTCACTAAACCTCTCCCAATAGAGAAATTTGAATATCTTCGACAAAAACTTGGAATAGTTTCTACTCCACATTGATCTAAGTGTTTTGCGCTCATAACACAAGGGAAGAGAAATCATATGTGCAGAGACGATAAAGGAATATTAATATGATTAATTTTTTACATGTCAACATTTTACTTCATCAGGAAGCACCAATGGACAAAAGCATCAAAAGAGAGAAAGTTTAGAAGTAGATTTTCAGGGGGAGTTACCCTTTTCCATTGATGTCAAAGGGGGGGGGAGAACAAAATCATGCAAATAGGGGGAGTATTGGTCGCAGGGGGAGCATGAGTGTTTCCATCAATGCCAAATGGGGAGATTGTTGGAAAATTGATTTTCATTGATGTCAACGTTAGAGGAAGTATAGAATCCTCTAGACTTATTGGGTATAATTGAATAAGTCTCCAAAGTGGTCCCCTTATGGTGTAGCTTTAAGCATGGTCCTCACTGGAATATGATTTGAATAATTCTACAAGAAACCCATAGGTGTCGTCATGAGGCCCAAAGTTTACTGAAGAAAATGAGGTTGAAGAATACTCCAAGTGTATACAAAACCCTCAGAGATGGATATTCCTCGTCATGTCCTTTCTAACGGTGGGTGGTATGCCATGTGGTTCCTTACGGTTGAAGAGTTATGAGGTCATGAAGTTGGAACCCCCAAAGAATGGATAAGAAGTCCCTATATGGTTTCAACAAGAAGTTACATGTCATTAATTAAAGGGTAAAACAGTTATAACAAGAAAGTACAGGTTGGCCCTAAAGTGAGGACAATAAGTCACTTGGAATAGTATAAATACACCTCAAGAAGCCTCTCATATTTACACACACAAGTTCAATGCTTGTTGGCGTGAATTTGATCAGACCAGGGTCCTTCTCAGGTTACCAACAAAAGGTACTGTGTAGTCTAGAGCATTGGAATTTTCATCTCCTCCGAAAAGAAGAAGTCTCACTCGAAGTGATACTGAGATAGATAGATAGGGAAGGGTACGGAAAAGACTAAAGAGGATCCATTGAGAAGTCATAACTCATTCTTGTTCTTGCGCAAGAGACATTAATAGATCTGAAACATATAAATGCATGAATCGAACCTACTTACATTGCGAGCAAGCATTTAAACGTTGAACCATCAAATAGAATTCATAAGCTATAAGGAAATATTGTAATGCATAAGTAAACATACAAAGACACAACAAATTTTGAAATTTGGTCCTGCTTCCTATTATCTTTAGGATCTTTCTCTCATTACAAACTCATAATTGTCTTCCTTCAACTTACAACAATTATCAACAACTAATCCCAAAACCTGGACGACTTTGACCAACCTGACTTGACTCAACCCAGCCAACCAACTTATGAACTATCGAACGAACCCTTTTACAATTATGTTCAACCCTATATATAGCAAGGTTGTGTATTCCTTCTCGGCTTGCATGCTTTCTTGTTATGTTGCAACCGTTTGTTGCTTCACTAGTGTTGCTCTAACTTCCACAATTGCTTTATGTTGCTCTTTCTCCCGGCCTCTGATGGAGTTTGTGCAACTTGTGCTTAATCAAAAATTGTGCAATTTCTTCTCAAAAATGAAGGGCCCAACAAGCTTCGACCACAATCCTTGACTCGTCCTCAAGTCAAGCTCTTGGTTCTTTCACATCCTCCAGGAGCATCTGTTTTTTTCCCTTGTCTGTCTTTTCTTCTTCTTTGGGCTCTTATATTTTTTATTTTTCTTCCTTTACCTCCTCAAATGAAGGGCCTAATTCTAGTACCAGCTCTAATGCTCTGTGCTTTACTCCTTGAAAGCTTCCAACTTTGTCCTACCATTTTCGGGCAAGGAGTGATACTTCTGCAATAAATTGTTGGGTCATCTCTTTATTGTACTCCTTTGGCTTGGCCACAACCAATGATTTCCACTTGAAATCTGTTGTTAAGTCGACTTGATGCATTTGAATGTAGGTGGTCTGAATTACAGGTCGAAAGTCACGTAGCTCTTTCTTGGCTACGGACTGTGCCTCATAGAGTGTATTCAGTTCATTTTCGACCTGTTGAATTTGGTCGGACTTCTTTTATTACTCGATGGATTCCATTGTGGCCACAAATTCTTCGTTCAGTACCTGGATATTTGTGTGCACCTCCTCCAAGACATGATTTCGTCAAGCGATGATGCCCATCCAGTCGCTAACTTCCTTGAAGATTTTGGTGCAGTTCGTTGTGTGCTTGTGCAATGTTGCTCGGGCATTATTGCCTTGCAATATTATCTTCTGCATATGTTCCTGCAACTACTGAGGCTATTGTTCTACTTCTTGTTGGACCTGTTGTAGCTTCGCTTGCATCTACTCAGTGCGAGTAGCGAGTTGTCTCCATGCTTCTTGTAATAGGTCAATCTGTTGCTTTGGCTCGCCTGCATCGCTGGCTTCGGGTAGGTCGGTCGCAACCTTTCGAATCTCCGGCCAGGCTTCAGAAAGTTTTTCCTACACTTTTTCCAGTTTGTGCTAGACTTAGAGTTTGTCATGTGCTTCCTCCATTCTGCATGTTTGTGTGACAAATTGTTCCTTCCTCGCAATCTCGGTGGATCTCTCAGACTCTTGGAGCCTTTACTTTAACTAGTCTGTTGATGCCCTAATTAATCCAAATAATTGTGGCGTTGGCCACTGTACCAGGTTGATGGATGAAGGAGTTGCGTCGTTGGGTCCTTACATCTGTAGTGGAAGTCCACTGACCATTGAATGGTCCGAGCAAGTTTCTACCTCCTCCTCCATTGGTGGCACTGGTACGATCCTCAACCTTAGCTCTGCTAGAAAAAGAGTCAGAACCTCTATTCTGGCTATGCAGAGTTGCATCAATTATGCACATTGTTGAGGGTTCTAGAGAACCTGCTCTATTTGTGCGTGCATGGCTGTCGTATCCTGCTTCGTTGTCGATTATGGTTCATTGTGCGCATCTGGTATCTCCAAATCTTTTGGTGCTTCTATTTCGTGCTCCATGATTCCTTGGGCACCCTCACCCTTGGCTGGTGAGGTGATTTGATGATTGTTGTCGGGTTCTGACTCCTCTCTACTTAGGGTGTCTTCTTCTTGTGCTGAAGACTCAGGTTGTTGTTCCTGGGTATCTAGATTCAGAACATCCAACGTTGTGCTCAGTTCTGAGGCTTTGGAGTCGGTACTAGAAATTTTTTATCTTGGTTTGGGTAATTATTTAGTTATTTGTGGGAGTCGTCGTTCCACTATCTCTAGCTGATCGAGTTGCATCGGCTCTGAGGTTGTGGTCTGATGTGGACTGGTAGTGATGAGGTTTGGTAATTGGAGTGGTGGTGGAGGGTGCTCAATAATGAATGTTGACGGAAGTGTTTTGGGCTCTAGGTCATCCTGAATATCAATGATAGTGGTGGCTTTGGTTGTGGCATGAGTGCGGGGAGCGTTAGATGCAAGGGGTTGTGGGTTCAGGGGTTTGTTCAGCGAGACCCTGGTTCTAGGCCTCTTTACCAATGGTTAAGTACCGAGCACAACACCCAATATCTGGTTAACCTGCGCACTTGACAGCATGGCATTGTCTGGTAGCTGTCGGTGGGCCGATCTTTTTCTCCAGTCTAACTAATGTATCTCTTCTTCCTCCTCGGAGTCTGTTTGTATTGGAGCATCTGGCTTCTTCTGCTTGGGGCCTGAACTCAGTCCTTCTCCTTCTTCATTGTATTTTTTCTCCTGCAACTCCACAGGAAAAATGTAATGCATTCCTAATTTACATGGGCCACGTTTGACTCATGGCCATGACATGACTTCCTTATCGAAGGATTCCTCATCCAAATAGAATAGTAGAATCCTTGTGTGGAAATTTTCCCTGCTGCCATGTCTCGGCCAGACGAATGTGTTGTGTTGGTTCATGCTGAAGGCGATATTCCTCGTGTTACAGTTAAGGATCTCCTGTGGGATGTGTAGCCTCTGTGTTGTGTTTATCATACCATTATACCATTTGGTAAATGTTCTGTTTTTTAGTGTTGTATTCTCTGAGTCTGGTCTGGAATGCCATGGCTCGAACGTCTTCGTCATGTGCCCCTTATCTGGTATTGTCAGTTGTTTGCCCATAGGTGGCTTCCATTTGAGCATTGAAAATGCCACAAGTAGGTATCCATAGGTGAAGGTTCCTCCCTTCTCCTGTGCTTCCTCGCAAGCTACTAGTAGTTCCTCCAACAAGAAACTACACTAGTTGAACACTGCTCCATTTGCGCAAAAGTTGGCGACTGATAATGCATCTAGAGTGCATTATCCCTTATAGTAAGACCTCATAACCTTGTTGGCTATGATGTAGCAGCCAGTCCGAACTGTCTCGGGCAATATTGGTTCAATTATTTTTGTGCGTCCTCCTCTCTTTGTGTTAAATTTCTCGTATAGGATAAGCTCGCCTTTCTTTTTCCTATGCTTACCGGGACCCTGGAATCCCTTCGACACATCCTCTCCCTGGGAGGATAGTCTAGTAAGTTGTTGGATGTCTTCAGTGTGGATTGGATACCGCTTATCCAACCATAGACTTCTTTCATGCACCCTACTTATCAGAAATTTTGTGCAGCGAGCAATCTTGCCTATGGTACCAAAGACTGGTAAGTCTCTCAGGTTCATGATGGTCGAGTTAAATAAGTTGATGAACTCTTCTTTCGGTACAACTTGTATTCCTTCTAATCCATATGGAACTATATCCCAAAAGACGTTTGTGTGCATCTATGGGAACAAGGCTAAATTCGTGAGGTCGAGGTCGAGGAGCTTAACGTGCTCTACCTTCCCTTTGAGATCGCCCACGATCTTGACCCGGGGGTCGCAGGACTCATCTAGTACTTCTTGTTTAGTCATGGCACTTTGTCTTGTTGTGGCTCTCAACATTCGCACTTCTATGGCAGGTAAGAACTAGGGTTACGTCTACATATTTTACAATGGTCCCAACTGGTTCACACTGCTGAGTTCGGAAATGGCTATGCTCTTTTCAGAAACAGTACATTCTCGGTTGAGTTCTGAGAGCCTTATACTTGGCTTAAAGGGTAATTTTTTAGCAGTAACTGCTACTCATCATGACTATATGGACGCAATCGGGTGTGAGTTTTCTAACGGGATGGTTTAATCAAGGGAAATCCTATTAGCGATCTTGGTATTTACTTATTTGAGTGGAATAGGGACGTGGCCGACTTGAGACCTTTCTGTTTGATGGGTTGGTGTCCGGGTGCGAACTTCGATGGCATCTTGGAATAATGTGGCTTTATGGCTTAACGGGCATTAGACGGGGTACCGGAATGGCAATAAAGGTTGTGACTAGACTGGGTTTGCATGGCCTGTAACTTAGATTGGATTTGGATTCATGGCCCCTCCAACCACAAAGGTTGTCCTCATCGTCTTTAATGACTATCATGAATGGACTCTCTTATGGTTTAGGTCTTGTACTATTGAATCGTCAGTTTTGTATCAACCAACACTTAGAAAAAACAAATGAACTATGTGTTATGGTTCAATACTACACATATGGACTTTATTAACTGAATTTACAAAATTTCAGAAAGAAAAAAAAACTCAAATCTATCTATTGTACAAGCTCCTTCGAATTGGAGCAATTGTCCTTCTCTCTCAGGTTTGAGATAGGTAGGGCTTTAGGCGAGCGCCATTCACCCGTCCAGGTCATAGCACACCATCTAGTTGCGCAAGTCTGGCTACTCCTGAGGGTCGGATCTCCACAACTATGAAGGGTCCCAACCAGTGCATATGCAGCTTGCCAGGATGCTTCTGTTATCGACTGTCGTAGAGTAACACCTTGTCCCCTTGTGTGAATACCTTGGTCTTAATGTGTCGGTCATGCCAAGATTTTTGTCTTGCCTTTTCAACTGACTAATGGAAGTTTTCTAGAAATATGGTTTCCTCGAGTTCTTGTAGCTCTACAAGTCTCTGTGCCACTGATTCCTCTTCTGTCATATGTGTGACTTGTGCAATATAGAGGCTTGGAGTGATGAATTATGCAGGCACCATTGCCTCTCTCCAATAGACTAATTGGAATGGTGTGTATCTGTGGGGTTTATTTGTGGTTGTCTTATAGGCCCATAGTGCAGCTGGAACTCTATCATCCTAGTCCTCCCAGTTTGTGCAATAGACCTTTGTTAGTCCCCTTTCTAGGATTTTGTTGAAGGCTTCGACTGTTCCGTTGGCTTGTGGGTGGTATGGAATGCTCTTGTGATGTTGAATCAGAAATTCTATTGTAAGTGTTGTTATAATGTTGCTAATGAAATGAGCTCCCTAATCACGGGTTAGGCTCTTGGGACATCCGAACCAGGTAATTATATTATCGAAAAGGAACCTGGCAGCATTGTTTGTTGAACAGTCTTGTACCGTTGTTGCTTCTACCCAACTGGTAAGGTAGTCAGTCGTGGTAATGATGTACCTGGCCTTTGAATGTTTGGATATGGGGTTTATTGGTCCAATGAAGTCAACTACCCATTTCTCAAATGCCTATAGAGCTCTAATTGGTTGTAGTGGTAGTTCATCTCTGCGTGACGGCTTGCCCACCCGTTGACAAACATCACACAATCTAGTGTATGCTTTTGCATCTTTGAAGAGTGTTTCCCACCAAAGTCTCGCCTGTAGAAATTTATGTGCCATGGCCTTTCCTCCTATGTGGCCTCCTGCGATTCCACTATGGCATTCCCAAAGTATATCCTGCCTTTCATGATCTAGATGGCCTCAATGGATGAGTTCTAACTGCTCTGTGGATCAGCATCAACATTCTCCCTACAGGTTCCCTTTTAACACGGGTTCTGGAAATGGAACCATTTTGTTGGCACGAATTTGATCAGACCAGGGTCCTTCTCAGGTTACCAACAAAAGGTACCATGTAGTCTAGAGCGTTGGCATTTTCATCTCCTCCGAAGAGAAGAAGTCTCGCTCAAAGCATTGCTGAGACAAATAGATAAGGAAGGGTAGGGAAAAGACTAAAGAGGATCCATAGAGCAGTCAGAACTCGTTCATGTTCTTGCGTAAGAGACATTAACATATTTGAAACATATAAATGCACGAATAGAACCTACTTACGTTGTGAGCAAGCATTTAAACATTGAACCATCAAATAGAACTCATAAGCTATAAGGAAATACTGTAATGCATAAGTAAACATACAAAGACGAAACACATTTTGAAATTTGTTCCTGCTTCCTATTATCTTTAGGATCTTTCTATCATTATAGACTAAGAATTGTCTTCCTTCTACTTACAATAATTATCAACAACTAATCCCAAAACTTGGGCAACTCTGACCAACCTGACTCGACTCAACCCAGCCAACCAACTTATGAACTATCGAACGAACCCTTTTACAATTATGTTCAACCCTATATATAGCTGGGTTGTGTCTTCCTTCTCGGCTTGCATGCTTTCTTGTTTTGTTGCAACCGTTTGTTGCTTCGCCAGCGTTGCACTGACTTCCACAACTTCTTTTTGTTGCTCTTTCTCCCGACCTCTGATGGAGTTTGTGAAACTCTTGCTTAGTCAAAACTTGTGTGATTCCTTCTCAAAAATGAAGAGCCCAACAATGCTTATCTATCTTTGATGTGATATTTGGCAAGTATTTCATAACGGATCTAAGGAAGCGTATCTAAGGAATAAAGGAGTGCAAAATTATCAGAGTGAAGGAAGGGTTTCAGGAAACCCTAGTTCGATTGAACCCCGTGGGTCAGGCTACTAGTGTCCCACGACGCACCCCCGTGGGTTGTTTAGTTTCTTTAACGTGAGGCCCCGTGTGATATGTGGCATCTGTCCAGCGAGGCCAAGCCATATTTTATGAAGGATGTGTGTTTCAGGTTGCAACAAGGTATGATGGTTGTTGGCACAAGGGCAGACCCAGGGTTCATCTCCAAGAGCGCACCAACAAGCCCTAACTATTGGCCCTTTCGGCAACACATATGAAGCAGATGCAGTCTCACCCAAAGAAGCTATAGGGGGGTTGCAGAACAGAGATGTCTATAACCAAGGGGAATATCAAGTGGATCTAATATTAGAATAGTACAACATGCATATATCACTTATTAGCTCAGATCTACTCCACACAACTATCTATCAGATCTAACACAGTAATGCAATAGCAGTATATCAATGACTAAGAACAGAACACCAATCACATATACGACACAAGATATACGTGGTTCACCCTCTCTCTAGGGCTACGTCCGTAGAACTGTTCTTATAATATATTAAGATGAAGCATATAGTCCTTTTCTACGCTCTCATCTAGCAGATATTCTTTATTCTCCTCTCTATCTCTCCCCTCCTTTCACACCTAGCTGCAGGGTTGATCTTCGCACCCAGCTGAAGATCTTACAATACATAAGGCTCTTGTACTCATCACTTCTCTCTCACTCAATATTACTCACTTGATCACAGCACAATCATAACACCAACAATAACAACAACAACAATAGTAACAACAACCTATCCCAGGTCCTTTAGACCTCTATTTATACATTACAATCACTCACCGAAATCCTTAGGCTAAAACCTAGGTGTCACAAACCCTAGATACCAAAACCCTAGGTGTCTAAAACCCTAGGTCAACTTGACCCGTGTTTTCAGGGCTTCGCCATCCTGTCTTTCTTTCCATCTCGCGCGGTGCTCCAAAGCATTCAACGATGGATTTTTCCTCTTGTTGAGTTTTCCACGATCCTTCTTTCTTGTTGATATGTCATCTTTGATCTCCTCGTTCAACGGCTTACTTTCTCTTACTTCGCTCCGTCTTTTCTTCTCTTTTGCTCACTTTGACCCAGTAACAGTCACGGTTCCTTCCGCGCAATTCGCATTTTTCCTTTTCTTCCTTTCTCTTCATTAACTTTCATAACCAGGGGTCAATAGGCCCCCAACACTCACCTGTGACTCATCCCGAGGCACTTCAGATCTGATCTTTTTATTTTACTTCGACTTCATACTGCACAGTGCATCCTTTGCTTTCTTCTCTATGCCTCCTCTCCTTCCTTGTGCAAACTATCTTTTCTTTGTCTGGTAGCCAGTTTCAACTGCACCTAGTACCTAGACCCTTTTCCTCATGCTTTTACTGAGAGTTGTGAGGCAGTTGGTTGTCATAATACAACTTCATTTGGCTCCCGTTCACTAATCCTTCCTTCCATTCTCCCTTCAAAATCTTCAACTGTGCAGCTCCTCCTTCTGTAACATAGGCAACCTCATATGGCCCGAGCCAGTGCATTCTGAAATTTCAAGGATGTTTGATGAACTTACTGTCATATACCAGTATTAGATCACCTTGTTTAAATGCCATATTCTTGATGTGCTTGTAATGATAGGCCTTCTCTCTTTCCTTCTGTACCTGCTGATCAAATCCTGCAAGAAATCTATCTTCCTCCAGTTCGAACAACTATGCAAGCCTCTCTCAAACAGCGCTAGTGGAATCCATATCTATAAAGGTAGCAATTCTTAGGCTTGGTACCAAATATTCCATTGGGACAACGGCTTCGACACCATACACCAACTTAAAATGGGTTTGCATCATTAGTTTATTACAAGTGGTTCTATAGGCCCATAGTATTGTTGATACTCCTAAATCCCAGTCATCCCTGTTCACACTACAAATCTTCGTCACCATTGTCTCCAATATATTTTTGAATGCTTCCACTATCCCATTTGTGTGTGGATGGTAAGGCGTGCTCTTCTGATGGTGGACTATAAATTCCTCAATTGGGGCTTCAATTGTTTTATTTATGAAATGTGTGCCTTGATCACTCATAAGGATCTTTTGGCATCCAAACCTGGTTATGATGTCATCAAATATGAAGCATGTAGTTGTAGTTGCACTACAGTCCTTAACTACTCTTGCTTCGGCCCATCTGGTCAAATATTTTTTTGCAGTAATGATGTACCTTTCTCTTGTGCGCTTTCCTAGTGCTTTTATAGGTCCCACGAAGTCAATGGACCATTTCTAAAATTCTTGTAGGGTCAGTTGTGGTGCTAAGGGCATTTCATCTCTTTTGGACAGTTTCCCAACTCTTTAGCATACATCGCAGGCTCTGTAATAGTCTTTAGCATCTCTGTGTAAGGTAGGCCACCAAAGGCCAACTCTAAGAACCTTATGCGCAGTTTCTTTCCCTATGTAGTGTCCTCCAATGATGCCTTCATGAGCTTCAGAAAGGATCAATGGTCCCTCTGCCTCCATAACACACCTTCTCAATATCTCATCAGCGCCCATTTTGTATAGTTGTCTAGCTATAAGTGAAAAGTCGGCGCACTACTAGTTGTTTCTTCTAGGGAATTGTATACTCACTAGGTGCCATTCCTATTGATAGGAACTGGACTATCTCTCTGAAGTAGCCATCAATATTTCTAATGGCCAATAACTGTGCATCTGGTAGTGCATCCTCCAAACTAGTCGGCTCTTCGCCATGTTCCAACCTTGACAAGTGGTCAGGACCTTTGTTCATTCTTCCTGTTTTAACTACGATCTCAAAGTCATATTCCTAAAATAGCAAAAGCCATCTTCATATTCTCCCCCCCCAACACTAGCTTGTTGACTAGGTATTTCAGTGCGGAGTGATCACTAAACATTTTAAAGTGGCCTCCCAACAAGTAGTGGTGAAATTTATACAGTGCATACACCATGGCTAACCCTTCTCTCTCAGTGGTGGTGTAGTTGATCTCTGCTATTGATAGCTTCCTACTAGAAAAATATAACGGATGGTCAATATCTCCTTCCCCAGGTTGTGCTAACACTGCTCCTAAGGCAATAGAAGACACATCGACATGCACATGAAACTCCCTGCTCCAATCTAGGAAAACCAGAATAAGTGCAGTAACCATTTTTTGTTTCAGTGTGTCGAAGCTCTGTTGGAATTCTTCTGTCCAACTGAACTGACAGTCTTTCTTCAAAATATTCTCCATGGGTGTTGTAATCTGGGCATATCCATTAATGAACTTTTTGTAATATCTAGTATGTCCCAGCGCAGTGCGCAACTGTTTGACTGAAGCAGGAGGTGGAAGATCAACTGTAATGGAAATTTTAGATCGGTCTACCAACAATCCCTGCTTGCATACAATATGACCTAACATCACTCCAAATGGTGAGAAGAAGATGCATTTCTTCATATTCAAGGCAATTTGACACTGCCTGCATTTGTCCAACATTAGCCTTAGACATTCAATATAATTTTTCAATAAACTAAAAATAGTCCAATCATCAAAATATGCTTCTAGAAATTTATGCAGAAACTCCTTGAATGCTTCGACCACCACCCTAGAAAATATGGCTGGGGAATTCTTCAATCCAAATGGAACCATTGTATACTAGTAGGATCCCCATTCTATTGCAAATGTGGTCTTATGGTGATCTTCCTTGGCAATCTGGATCTGATGGTATCTTGAAAATCCATCTGTAAAAGAATATACCTCCTGGCCTCTCACATTATCTAACACTTTGTCAGTGAATGGTGTAGGGAAGGGGTCATGCAAACATGCATCATTCAGATTCCTGAGATCTACGCAGATCCTGATCTCTCCAGTCTTCTTTTCTTGTACCACCATAGGGCTAATCCATTCTAACTCTTCAATAGGTTCTATAATTCCTGCTTCCAGCATTCTGTCGAACTCAATCTTCACTTTCTCCTTATATTTAGGGTTCAATCTGTAGGGTCTCTATTTGACTGGTATTGCATCTGGTTTCAAAGGGATTCTCATCTCTCCCATAGGCCCTTTAATGACCTCATATCAGTGAACTTGGTTGGAAACAAGTCCTGATATTCATGCAGTAACTCTATGATTTTGTCAATAGTAACAGCATCCCAGTAATCTCCAACATTTGTAAACTTCGGTGTCTACTCTTTTCCAATGTTGACCTTCTTAATCTTGATTGGTTGTCCAATGAATGGTAGCTCAACTCCTGGTCCTTCCACATCTCTCTATCCTTTTGGTTCTACAATGTTCACCTTCCTAGGATCATCGTCTTCATCAGCATTGATGTTGTAATAGCCTTGCAGTTTTTGGAGAGGCGCAGTCCATTCATCCTCTTCTTGTTCTAAAGGGGGGCTAGAGGCCTCCTCAGATACTTTTTGTCTTACAATATATAACTCTTGATATACTGAAGGATATTGACTATCAAATAAGAAGGTGGTTACAAAGTTCTGATTCATACCTTCCCAATCTGCAGTGATGAGGCGCAGCTCCACTTGAAGGTACCAGTTGATAGGGGTTGTGACTAGTGTTTTAATGAACTTGTGCACCCACTGCTCTTGAGGAATGGTTCTCCAGGCTTCCTCACAACTTCTCACATGGTCCTTTGGGCAGCTTCGACCTATGTAGCGAACTTCACAGCCTTCTACTTGTGCTGAGAACTGCGCGGTCATCAGGGTACGACATTGTACCCATTTTGTAATGTTGTTTTTTTGTGTCCCCCACCATCTTGTTGGTGTTTCTTTAAAGGCCTCATCCATTGCCAAAAATATCTGTTGTGTTGGTGTGCTTGCTTTGAATTCTGACAAGAAGGTTTCTAAAAGATTCAGACCATCAAAGGTGGGCAAGTTACTTATTGTTGTTTCGATCCAGCGAACTTCTCTGGTTAATCTAGAACTTCTCCTTGTAGATACTTCATACATTTTGTTCTACCAGTTCTCCAGTGCTTCTTTTTAATCTAATGACCATGTGTTGTCACTTCTCCAGCTTAGGTTTCCATCGGCCGTAGGATTAATGTAATCATGTTGGCTGGCTATTAGTTTGTATATGTTTTCCAGTTCATATATGCAGTCTTCTTCTCTGATAGGTTATGTGTATCGTTGACCTTCATGTGGATCTAAAGGTGCAATGACCCTAAGGCCATCTCTTTCAAACATCATACGTCTTTTCTTTAAATCAACCATAGTGGAATTATTGAAAGCCCAATCAATTCCTAACAGCGCAGGGTAAGGGCAGTTGTCATCAACTATCTCAATTACCTCAAAATCTGCAAACGTTCTTACTCCGTTGATTTCCATGGTGACATGTTCCAATCTTCCAAAGGGGCTTACATCTTGCTGATTAGCCATCCTAAGCCTGATAGGGGAATATATCAACTTTGGTTTTCCCATCAGTGCCTAGGTTTGCTTCGTCGTGACATTGACCTCCGACCCTAAGTCAAGGACCACATAGTCTATATCATATTCTCCTATCTGAGCATTCAAGCGTAGTTCCTTATTTGTCCTTCTCTTCTTGGATAGTTGATGTACTGCTTTATTAAGTAAAGGATCTATCCTTCCTATCTCATACTGTCTGATCAAATTTTGTCGCTCTTGTATAGCGCTCTCATCCTGAATCAACTTAATACAAGTATGTAAAAATTCCATGAGCTTGCTTACCTCTTGTCCTTCTTTTGGCGAAATAGATTGATCGAATTCTAGAGGCATTCCATATTCTCTTACTTCTTGCCATGTCTTTTATGAAGAACCTTGGTCTGCTTTGAACTCTTTCCTTGCCTCCTCAAATATTTGTCTTTATTTCTTTGCATCAAAAGTTTTGGTCTTCTCTGTAGATTTCCTGACTCATGAGTCTTTTGTAGTCTTCCCTTGGGTCAGTCTGTCTTATCCTATAACAGTGCCTCATCTAGTGATAAAAGTGACTCTAGGGTCTTCTCCACGAGGTTCATCATATATCAGTTGCACTTGCGGGTTCTGCTGAGGTCCCTATTTCTCTTGAAGTTTAGCCAGCAATGTTGGACATTCCTCGATGACATGCTCGAAAGAGTTGTAGTAGCTGCAAGTGGTACAAGGGTTCTGACAGTCCCTTGTTAAGAGTCTTGGTTGTGCGCAATTGTAACAAATGACCTGTCCTCGGCCTCAACCTATACCGCCTTCTCTTCCTCATCCTATGAATCCACCACGAGGATTGAAGTTTCCTCTCCCAGGGGAGTTATACTGTGTACTGTTTCCTTCTTGTTGTACTTCACCTTGAATTTTGTATATGTATCTTGACCTTTCATGCATGAGGTCATCACCCTACAATCCCTATCATCATTCCCTACAAACTTACAGAACGTGCAATACAAATTTGTGGGTGTCTGGACATATTTTTGCATGTAATATCACTCACCAGGGCGATGTCTATTTATGCATACCTTGCACCAGGGTAGGGTGACTTACTTCAAAGGGATCGGAGCTCCAGAGGCCAAGTATTCATGAAATAGGGGATAGTGTTCCTTTTCATGGCCTTATGATCTACATATGACACACCATATGTCTTCTCTTTTATCTTTTCCCTTGTCATTCTTCATATCTTTGACCTGTAGAGGCAAACTAGTTAGTTGACTCAAGATTTGAATCATACCTGAGTTGGATTCTCCCATAGGGGTTGATTCTAACTTCATGGCGGTCTCCAACACCTCAGCCTACGAAGCAATCTTCTGTTGCATCAAAGGAACTCTGATGTGTGGTAAGAGGTGTTGTAGGAAAATCTCCCTGTGGACAGGTAGATCTCCTCTTGAGAGCTAGACTCTTAACTCTTAAGACAGAAGGTGCTTAACATGGACACTGACTTCCTTTTAGATCTAGATAAACTAATGTGTGAGGAGGAAGGAGAAAAGAAGTACCTTTTTACCGGTGTTTGTCCCTGCATAGTCCGAGTTGAGCTCCAATCTTAAACTCCTCGATAAACCATGTAGACAAACAAAGATACAACCAGCTTCCTACTCTATTGAGATTAGCTCGAAATAGATCTATCTATTACAGGCAAGTTCATGTGAGATCAAACACAGACTTGAAAGAAATAGGACAAGCATATTATATTAATGAGAACAACAATGAAGAAAACTTACAACCATAGATGTGAGTGCAGTAGCTTCATCAAGTTCTCCTTGTCCAAACCCTTGCTTAAATAGTCCACACCCAGAATGTTGATGCTCCAAATGACATACCACTCATGAGTTCATAAGTTTGGTATAATTCTCAATCTCCATTCCCCCTCCTCCATGGAAATCCCTCATTATATAAGATTTCGACACTTAACCACCATGGAGAGAATCTCTCATCAGATCCACTAAGAAAGGGATCTCCAAGATATTTAGGGAGAATATATCTCTTAAGGATTTTGGGGAGGAAATATCTCTCAAGGATTTTAAGGAGGAAATATTTCAACCATCCATGAGATCCTCCACCTTCCCTAAAAAATAGGAAACCAAACGTGAGGTGGATCCTCACACTTAATTACTTTCTTTTTCAAGAATATTAATAATAATTCATGTGCACTTGATTCTCTCACTTAATCAATTTCTTTTCCATGAATATTAATAATATTTCATGTGTACTTAGTATTTTTTCCTTCATGTAATATATCCCTCCTCCACATTGACTAGGGATTGTGACATAGGTTATTCCATGGTGTCAAGGTGTATGCGACACTTATACTACACTTTACGACACTTAGGGTGAGGTACCTAGGTGTGCAAATTCCATGTGTAACAAGAGGGCAGAAATGAACCATTCTTTGTTCTGCTCATCTGGGATCTGAAAAGTCAATCGGCCTCTTAAGGTCTTGAATCTCTTATCGAATTCCCAAACAGGTTCGGTTACCTTTTGCTTGATCTCTTTCAGCTCTGTAATACATTGTGACTCCAACTTGGGTTTCTTGAACTCTGCAATCAACACAATCTTGATCTCATTTAGCGGCTTAGGCTATGCAATTCCTTGGACAAGCTTCATGTACCAGCTCAGTGTGCGATCCCTTAGGGTAGTACTAAACTGAGTTCTTTTAACAGCTTCATCAGTGACATTCTTAATATTCCATACAGCTTCACATAGGAACCAGTGCTAATCAGGGTCTTCAAACCCATCTCCCCTAAAAATAGGGAGCCTCATCTCATCTACCATAGATATTCCTAGGGTTCCTAACTGAGTATGTAGTGGACTACTAGTTATAGTGTTATGAACGCTCTAGTGGCTTGGATTACTCTGATTTCTTAATGCTACTGAATCAACAGGAGGGATAATAGTACTTACTTCAGTAGTCTGCGCAGTTCCTAAAGTTTATGGCCCTTCCTGGTGAGGTTATTTTTCTTTCCCTTCCTCTATCCCAGCGGGTTCTAAATTCTCTTCGTCCGTCAAATCTGCCTCTTCTCCATTGTAGAAACTTTTGTCCACGTAGTTCTGCTTAAACAGGTTCGCAAGATGAACTTCTCTGAATGCTCTCCCACTACGTGTATGTCCAGCCTCTGTGTCATTGTCATTGTCTGAATTCTTGAACATTAGATTTTCTAGATCTGACCAATCTACTGTATCTTCAAGATGTTATTCTCATGCAATAACATCTTGATCCTCAACTTCAGAAAATGTAAAAATTTTCCTCTAGATCCCTTGAAGAAATATATCTCGGCTTGGCTATATGACTCTACTCTGTCAACAGCAAACTCAGTGATATACCCTCCAATGGTACTATCAAACCAGTGATCCACTACTCTTGACATGGAGTTATAAACTCTCTTGACCTTCTTGATCAGCGTCGACGTCCAAACCACATGAGGTCTAGATCTGATCTCAAACTGGGTATATGCTAACCTAGCTAACCACTCATATAGCTCTTGATGGATTCCTCCAAAGAAAATCTCATGTAAATCAGTAAAGATATATCTCTCCAACCAATCCTCTGTACTAAGATTAGGTTTATTGTTCTAGGCTTCAGCGAAGTCCTTTTCTTGATTTTCTATCCACTTTTGAATTTTTGTCTTTGCTGGGAACCACCTTGACATTCCCTTAAAGATTTATGTCCCGGAAAAAGAACCATTTGTTGGCACAAGGGAAAACCCAGGGTTCATATCTAAGAGTGCACCAACAAGCCCTAACTACTGGCCCTTTCGGCAACACCTGCGAAGCAGATGCAATCTCACCAGAAACAACTATGGGGGGTTGCAGGACGGAGATGTCTACAACCAAGGGGAAGATCAAGTGGATCTAATACTATAACAGTACAGCATGCATATATCACTTATCAGCTCAAATCTACTCCACACAACTATCTATCATATCTAAGACAGTAATGCAATAGCAGTATATCAATGACTAAGAACAGAACACCAATCACATATACGACACAAGATATACGTGGTTCACCATCTCTCTAGGGATACGTCCACAGAACTGTGCTTATAATATATTAAGATGAAGCATACAGTCTGTGTCTGAGCTCTCAACTAGTAGATCTTCTTTCTTCTCCTCTATATCTCTCCCCTCCCTGCGCACCCAGCTACAGGGTTGATCTTCGTACCCAGCTGAAGATCTTACAATACATAAGGCTCTCGTACTTAGCACTTCTCTCTCACTCAATATTACTCACTCAATCACACCACAATCATAACAGCAACAATAACAACAATAACAATAATAACAACAACCCATCTCAGGTCCTTTAGATCTCTATTTATACATTACAATCACTCACCGACATCCTTAGGCCGAAACCTAGGTGTCACAAACCCTAGATACCAAAACCCTAGGTGTCTAAAAACCTAGGTCAACTTGACCTGTGTTTTCAGGGCTTCGCCAGCCTGTCTTTCCTTCCTTCTTGCATGGTGCTCCAAAGCATCCAACGGTGGCTTTTTCCTCTTGTTGAGTTGTCCACGATCCTTCTTTCTTGTTGATCTGTCATCCTTGATATCCTCGTCCAACGGCTTACTTTCTCTTACTTCGCTCCGTCTTTTCTTCTCTTTTGCTCACTTTGACATAGTAACAGTAATTGTGCCTTCCGTGCAGTTCGCATTTTTCCTTTTCTTCTTTGCTCTTCGCTAACTTTCATAACCAAGGGCCAACAATGGTACAACACAGTTACTACATGATATGAGTTGGTATGTATCAATTGTTTCTTCATGAGTAAAGGTATGTCATTTATGTGATTTCTTGAGGCTTGTATCATGGATGGTATGGAACATGCTTAAGGCATGTATTGGAGGCCCTTTTTGGTATATGGTTACATGTGCTTGAGTTCCATGTTTTGGTGTTACTGATACATGGTTGATACATATCCTTGGTACTTAGTTCATGGATGTTATGGCTCTTTGTTAGAGGCACATCTTTGTGATATTGGCATATATTTGAGGTATATACTTGGTATATCATCTTGATGGTTATGGTGAATACTTGAGGCACATTGTTGAGTCATTGGCACATCTTGGATACTTGGCATATGGTATGGTATAGGTTCTAGTACATGGTTGATGTGCATGGTTGATGCATGGTATGGTACAAGTTGATGCACATGGCTGATATACATGCTATGGTGATGGTTTTGGTATCCATGTGAGTGGATTTGGTTATGGTTGGTTAATCAGTGACAAAGATAGTGATAGGTTGAATGATTGGTTGATTATCAGTTACAATTTGAAGGGACAGTGACAACGACTATAACAGTGGCAATGGCAGGTTGATGTATCGGTGATAGTGGCAGTTACAGGTTGATCAGTGGTAGTGACAGTGAGTCTACACTTATGTTTTAGGGTGGCAGGATAAGGCAAGGAAAGGGGGTTGTAGCCTCCTTCCAATTGGTTCTCGAGAACTCGGGGAGTTGGAGCTTCTTTCAGGTTGGTTCCTGTAAATTAGGTTGTCATAAACTTCTTCCGGTTGGTGCTAGAGAACTCAGCGAGATGGTGCTTCCTTCAGGTTGGTGCATGTAAATCAAGGGGTTGGTGCCTCCTTCCAATTGGTTTTGGATAATTGGGAAGTTGGTGCTTCATATGAATGCAATATTTGATATATAATAAAGCATTATGTGGTTTTCTCCCATTTGGGTTTCTACGTAAATTATGGTGTACTGTGTATCTGTGGTTATTTGTTATGATTTTTTGATTCATACTAATCATGATATATTGATAATATATTGTTGATAAAGTTAATGATTACATGTTCTAATTAAAAGTGGTAAAATATTGCATAAAATTGATTCACCCCCCTCCCCCCCGCCCTCTTAGTATTCCAACGGGAGGAGTTATGAGCCAATTGAGTACCCAAACCATAAAATATTTCAGTCCAAAATTTTCCACTGAAAATTGGATCTTTGTCACTTACAATGATCTTAGTGACGATGTGTAGCTTCTGAATTGTTTCCATGAATCATATGTCTAATGTACTTGCTTTAAAAGGATGAGAAAGGGATAAAAAATGGGCATTCTTTGTGAGTCGATCCACTACTACCATGATAACATTCTTTCCTTCAGACTTGGGTAGACCTGTAATAAAATCCATTGAAACCTCTTCCCAATGTTGACTTAGTATATCTAATGGTTGTAGGAAACCTAGTGTTTTGATTCTCTCTCTCTCTTGTTTTGTTAGCAAACCACACATTTAGCCAAAAACATTTGAACATTATTTTTAATACCTTCCTAGAAAAATTCCTTTGTGATCCTATGGTAATATTTCAAGAACCCTGAATGTCCTCCTATAGGGGAAGTGTGCAATTCCAAAAGGACCTTCTATTTGAGTTGGGAATTCTTACATAAATATAAGCGATATTGATACCACAATAAATCATTCTTCCACACAAATTTATCGAATTCACTTGAGTTATCTTGTAGTAGTTGAATTATCTTGCATACATTTTTTTTTGCTTCCATTATATTCTTGATTCTTCCACCCAATCAGATTGTGGAACAGAAATAGCACATTGTGAACTCTCTGTGTCTTCTTTTTTTCTTGAAAATGCATTTGTCGCCCTATTTTGTTTTCCTTTTTTGTATATAATTTCAAAGTCATAACCTGGAATCTTTGTAACCCATTTTTTTTGCTCTTTTGAAGATAATTGTTGTTCTAAGAAATACTTCAAATTATCATGATCTATTTTTACCTTGGATCGTCTTCCTATTAGGTAAGGGTGACATTTTTTAACTACATGTAATATGGCCAACATTTTCTTTTGATAAATATGTTTGAGTAAGTTATTTCCTTTAAGTTGGCTAATTTCAAAGGCAAGGGGGCTTCCTTCTTGCATTAAAACTACACAAATTCTATGTCGCGAGGCATCACATTCCATAATAAAAAAAATTGTGAAATCAGGCGTGGCTAGGACAGGAATTGTACACATAACCTCCTTAAGCTTTTCAAAATATTTTGTTGCTTCTTGAGTCCAAGAAAATTCTTCCCTTTTTAATAACATTGTTAGAGGTGTTGCTATTTGACCATAATTTTTGACAAACTTGTAGTAATATCCTGTCAATCCTAAGAATCCTAGAAGATTCTTCAAGGTTTTCGGAATTGGACATTCCATCATAGATTTTATTTTTTTAGGGTCCACTTTGACACCTTCATGAGATACAATATGACCCAGATATTCCACTTCTTGAACCCCAAAGGAACACTTGGAAGGATTTGCATATAGTTTTTTTCTCTTACAATAGTTTTAACACCATGTGAACATGTTGTACATGTTGAATTTGTTGTACATTAGTATATCATCAAAAAAAACTAACACAAATTTTCTAAGGGTTTGAAAACATAATTCATGCAGCTTTGAAATGTTGAAGGTGCATTAGTAAGGTTAAATGGCATCACCAAAAAATCATAACTTCATGTGTTCTAAAGGTTGTTTTGGGAATGTCATCTTGCCTCATTCTGATTTGATGATCTCTAGAGAAGAGATCCAGCTTTAAAAGAAAATTACTCCTTGCAATTCATTTAATAATTTATCAATGACAGGAATAGGAAACTTATATTTAATGATCATTTTGTTGAGTTTTTTATAATCTAGACACATATGCGATGAACCATATTTTTTTGTAACCTTCACCACTAGTGAAAAGAAAATCCTTTGGCTAGGTTGAATGATGTCAACCTCTAACATTTCTTGAATCATACACTCAATATCACTCTTTTGTCCATATGGGTACATGTAAGTACTAATTTTAGGTGGTACACTTCCTGGTTGCAATTGAATTGCATGGTCATGATCTTTAGTAGGTGGAAGACCCTTAGGAATCTCTTAAAATACCTTGGAAATATTGTCGATAACTTTTTGGAGATCCATTAGAATAGAATGTCTAGATGTTTGAACATCTAGTGAGCACAATTCTGCAAGTACACCATGGTTTCCCTTTTTGAGTAATTTTGTCATGCAATTAGAGATTATCACTTTAGAGGGCTTCCCTTGGATACCTATGAGTTCAAATTCCTTTCCTTATGAGAAAAATATCATGAAAAGTTCTTGAAAATTCAAATCCATTATTCCTAATTATTGTAAGCATTGGACCCCTAATACAACATTAGCACCACCCATTTGGATTGCAATCATGGGACTATCTAATAAATACTCCCCTGTATTGATATTAATACTATGGTACTTCCCTGAACAATTTATAGTACCTCCATATACAATCATTACTTGCAACTCTAGTGCTCGAAATACAAAGCAATTGAGAAGTTTCACTAATTTTCAATTAATGAAGTTATGGGTACTACTAGAATCAATCAGCATTGTTAGCTTTTTATTTTTTATATATCCTTCTATATTGAGGGTTTGTGGAGTATTGATGTCATCTAATGCATGACAAGATATGGTTGGAGTAGTCTCTTCTAGTTCTATATCCTACAATGGTTCCAATTCTTGATCTTCTTCTTCTTCACAATCTATGTAGAATAATTTATTCTCACCACATTTATGCCCCTTACTATACTTGTTATCACAACATATTCCCCTTGCTCTCTTTTCATCCATTTTCCAAGGTGTCAACCTTGTAGGTTGAGTAAGGTCAGGAGACTGAGCATGGTGCTCTCTATGGTTGTTAGAGATCACCCTTTTAGTGGTTATACTTTTACTTTCAACTTTCCATGCCATATTGAAACCATGCTCTAGGGATTTAGGTTTGAAGAGAGAAAACTCATGTTGAATGTTCTCCTTTAAAGTTCCCATAAAGATATCTAATAAATTATCCTCTGGAATGTTCATTACCCTGAGACTTAGTTTTTGGAATTGCTTAATGTGCTTTAGAATTGGACCTGTTTTTAGAAGATTTATTGATTGAATAAAGAATGTATTGCTCTTAATATACCCATAAAATGCTATCAATTCATGCACAAAAATGGACCAAGAGATAATAGAATCTTGTTTTCTTTCACAAATCCATTATTACTAGACAAATTGATCATTTTCTAAATACAAGGATGCAAGAGTTACCTTTTGTAAGGTTGAAACTTGGTGTAAATCAAAGAATTTCTCCATCTAGAATATCCATGTTATAAGATCTTTAACATCAAACTTCCTTATATCGATCTTGGGAATCAAGTAGTTACTTGGTGCTGAGTGGAACCCTCATTAATGTGGCTCTAGAGGTAATGAATAATCATGAATTTGGGGCTCAATTCTTTATTTCCTCTACATTTGTATGATTTTCTTGTGGCATGATATCTCCTTGAGAGAATCTCTCATATAGGGTATGTAACAAGATGGTTGAAATGGAGTTTTTCAATTCTTCCATCCTCTTTTCCATTTGTACCCTATTTTCATCCATATTATTTTCCATTTGTGCCCTATTTTCATCCATCTTCTTTTCCATTTGTTTCATATGTTATATATTATCATTCATGTTATCTTCCATATTTTGTTCCATTTATATTTGTACATTTATCAAATTAGAATTTTTTGTTGACCTATCATTCAATTCATTCATTCGATTCTCTAAAGTGGATAGTTGGTTATGTATCTCTTCATTTTATAAATGAGTTCTAGTTGGGATTTCTGGAGGCTTAGTGGGAGAAGTAATTTTTGGACTACCCTTTGGATCTATATGGGAAAAAAAAAATAATACTCCTCTTTTTCCTCTTTATCAAAAATTTGGAATCACGAAAAATAGATCTTTAATCAAAAGTTAAGCCAATTGTAAGTTGCTTACCTTTAAAACCCTAATTTTGAGACTATTTTACTGGTTGACCTTTGTTCTGATGCATATTTGAAATTCTGGCCCTTTTGAGTTTGAAATTTCTTCTTATAGTACTCTGATATGTCTTCTATATAATTCCATAGGCCTGACCAAAATTTTATGTGTCAAGTGAAAGTGATGGTAACCTTCCCAAAACTTGTTGATTCTTATCCCTTTTCATATAGCTAACTTGTATGGAATGCCACTTGTCCAATCTTTCAAATCTGATTTTGAAATTTTTACATGAAATATTCTAGTATGTCTTATTTCTAAAGGAACTAGTGGCTCTTAATTTAGACTTTCAAAGCTTCAAATATGTCACTTATACCAATAGCATCGGTTTGAGACTAGTTATAAGACTAGTCAAATAATCATAATTTTCACAGCCTATACCTCATAAATGAAACTAATGAAACCTAATTTTTTTACCACAAGTACTTCATAATGTCTCCTCAACATCCTAAAAATTTCACAGTATGAAACCTTGTAGAAAATATAGAGCAAATTCCAAGATGACTTGTTTGAAACTGATTTTAGGACTAGTCATAAATCCTAACTTCCATAGGTTATATCTCAGAATGTATAATGAAATAATATCTAAATATTTTACCAAATGTACTTTTTTATGTATCTTCAATATCCTGACAATTTCACTATTGGAAACATCTATGGAAAAAATTTATAGAGAAAATTCCAAGATGACTCTCATGAAGGAGAAAAACCCTAGGATTGTATGCTATGAAACCAAATGTTATGCACCAAACGACCAAAATAGCATAAAAAGAGAGATAATTAAAAAACACCTTGATAAAGAGATAAGAATGAATGTGAAGCTTCTTTAAGGGGGCAACCTCCTTTTACAATAGAATAAATATACAAGATGAGATGATCCTAAAACTGGGTCTCCTTGGTATACGTATAGGAGACGAAGGGTACAGTTACAATTAAAAGGTCTAGTTGACAATACTAATATAATAATAGAAATACAACAACTCAATATATAGGGCTTTACAAAGGGATTTGTCTAGGGGATTAATAAGGAGGATCGACCCTACTCTTAGTTGTACTACTTGATTACCCAAGTACTAGAGAGTAATCTTCCCAAGTGTTATTCTTGGTGCCACTATAGCAATAATATGGTCAATTGGATTATCTAAATATTTTTTCGGGTAACCTAGGGAACTTTTGATATACCCTAGGGTACATGGAAGTGAAATTACATTACAAGTGTTGTATGATGTTGTATTACTCAAAAGGATACCAACAGGGGGTTACAAGGGTGCCCAACTAGGTGAAACCTCTTGTAGTTCATTTGTGTATTCTCCCCCTACC
This sequence comes from Picea sitchensis, assembly GCA_010110895.2. Taxonomy (NCBI): domain Eukaryota; kingdom Viridiplantae; phylum Streptophyta; class Pinopsida; order Pinales; family Pinaceae; genus Picea; species Picea sitchensis. The sequence continues at coordinate 145,595 of SNQJ01S0006043.1, forward strand.
ACAAATTTACTTGTCTAACAACAAAACACTGCGATGTTATAGACGTTAAAACATGTCTCTATCCTAAGAAAACTGGTTTAAAATATGTTCTTAGGAAAGTGCTTGGATACCACTTATGGTGTTCTTTATTAGTAAATTGAAAGATGCCGAGAGAAAATAGCAAATTTTACCCATATTTATTGCAGAAGTAATAGATTGCAACCACAATAGCAAAATAAAGAACCATATTACCATAAAATTTTAAACCTTTATTGATGGAAGCAATGTTCAGTTTCCTCTTTGAGGGGGAAACCTCCAAATAAGTAGATCTCTGATTACAATAAACTTCACTAGACATCTCTTTACATTGTTTCTACTTATTTATATAGTTCTATATACTTCCTACGAACATTTTAGAGAAAGAGCAAGTTCTAGTAGGTGGAACCGTCTAGTAAACATTCATACAATTACTATTTTCACACTACTACATGGGCCTTATTTACTATAGATAGTATCCATACATGACAACCTATCTAACTAGTTAGGAGGTTAGGGTAGGATACTAACATACATTCTTTCAGGGCCACCCACATCCAAGATTACATCTTTGGGAACTCTTATGCACATGGAGTCTTTTATCCATGATGCTTACAAAGAGGTACACACAAAACATGGGGACTTTAAAGAGGTGTTTAAACAACTACAGGGCCAAATTCATGTGGAAAAAGTGTAGAGTTTATGAGATACCTACACAAAATATCTAGCTAGGAAGAAGGTGCACCAACATTTTTTGTTTGCGGGTACTAAAGATTGAAGAACACAGGAATAATGGAATCTTCGTTTTCAGTCATGCTAACACCGTTCAACTACTTCGAATGGAATAAAAAGATGGATATGTTTCTCTTAGGTAGAGGATTGTGCAGGTTAACCATGGCTACGGAAATAGAACCCACATCATCCATTGAAAAATTCAAATACCTCAATAGAATGGATGAGGCTTACGGATCCCTTTGCATGCACATATCCCCTGAGTTATTGTTTCATGTATCTTCTTGCAAAACTCCAAACAAGATTTGGACCACCATGGAAGGACTCTTTGGAAAACAAGATGAGATGAGAGACCACATTCTTGAGGTGGAATTACTTGCATTCGATCCGAAAAGATTTGAAAACATCCAGGGTTTCTTCACAAGGTACAAGGATTTGGTGTTGCAACTCAAGGCTTGCGGGGTTGATAAATCAAAGGAGGAAAAACAAATGGTTATCACAATTTTTTCAAGACTAGGTCCAAATTATTTAGTTTTTGTTTCTACTTTCCACACTCAGAGGTTGACTGTTGGGGCATCCTAGACTATACCATCTTTGGAGAACTTCATCGATGCCCTGATTCAGGAGCAAGACAAACTCATCAATATGGGTATAATCAAAAACTCCAAAGCACATGCACTTGCTACACATGATGGCAGTTGCAGTTCTCAACATCAGAAATCCAAAAAGAAAGGCAAAGAAAAGGTGCATACATAACAAAAGAAGGAAGAGTACTCAAAACCCTTCAATGACTCCTTAGGATCCAAAAGTGGAAAAGGGTAGAAAGGACATAAATGTACCTACTACAATCGATGATTCCATCTAGAATCCCTATGCATGAAGAATCAAATAGAACTTATGACTCAGATTCTTCAAAAGAACAACCTTGGGGATTAAATTCTCGAGGGTGCCACAAAGAAAGACAGAAGATCATGCTCCCAAAGGTAACCATCATGCATTAGTTGATGTTCACTCTTCACATGATGCATGGATCATGGATTCAGGCGCATCCCACCATATGGCTAGCACATAGGATATATTATCTTCTTTGATTGCATACAATGGTCCTTCTGTCCTCATGGGGGATGACTCTCCAATCGAGGTCGCCAGAAAAGGGAGAGTAGAACTAGATCATGGAATTTTTGAGAATGTTCACCATGTTCCTCAACTTTCTATGAATATGATCTCGATGTATCATATTGCACACTCATGCTCAGGGAAAAATGTGGAGTTCACACCAGACTCTGTCTCCATATTCGACATGAAAAACAACTCTAGGATTGTTGTTGAGAAGGTAAATCATCAATATCGGTTATACACTTTTTTATAAGTTTATTGAACTTGATTCTTATGTACTACTTATGCATGTTGGTGACAATAGTATACTATGGCACGAGAAGTTTGGTCACCTAAACTTTAGGTACATGCAAAAACTTAGAAAGAAAGGGATGGTCATCGGAATATCTTATATCCACTTTTCCAAAGGGGTTTGTGAAGGATGTGTCCTTGGAAAGAACCCTCAAGAGAAGTTTGAGAATGGGAAGGCTCATAGGGCCACCTCTCCATTATATTTGATTCACATTGATCCCATGGGTCCAGTCCCACATCCAACCATCAGCAAGGCAAGGTACGTGCTCACATTTTTGGATGATTACTCACACTATACTTGGGTATTTTTTCTCAGGAAGAAGTATGAGGTATTTGAGCATCTCATAGACTTCAAATCACTTGTTGAGACTCAATCACAGAGAAAGACTAAATATATCCATACATATAATGGGGGGGAGTATGTAAACATAGATGTTCATAATCTTTGTCTTGCAGCTAGGATACAATTACAGCACACAGTACCATATACTCCAATGCAGAACGAGGATGTTGAGCGGAAAAACAAATCTATCAAAGAGATGGCCTCTTCCATGTTGCATGCAAGATCAATTCCTCCTAAACTTTGGTTTGAGGAACCTAACTGTGCCAATCACATTCAAAACAGGTCCCATCACAGATATGTTAAGGACATGACTCCTTTCGAGGCTTGGATCATAAACAAACCAGAAGTCACCCAGTTATGTGTCTTTGGCTCACATGCATGGGCTCGGATTCCCTCTGAAAAGAGAAAAGAACTCGATCCTCAGAGTACTCCATGTATCTTTGTTAGATACCCAGACGGTGTGAAGGGATACAAACTCATTGATCCCTCTACAGACCAACTCATCATTGAGTGTAGTGTTCAGTTTGAGGAAAGTCAGTCACATGCTCCACATCAGTCACATGCAGATACTTTTATCCTTCCACCAGTTTGAGATTATGAGTCTGCACATTCAGACTCTAATCCAAATCTGAGTTCTAATATAGAGTCATAGGATTCAGAACATACAGATGCATAGTTGGTTCAAGCATAAGAGGAGCTACAGCAGAGTCCCAAGTGGGCATAGACCACTCTTTGGGATGTAGGAGATCTTGTTGGGGATCCAATATATCTCAGGAGGACTCGATCTTAGTTCGAGGATCCCCCTTGTCTACTCACAAACATTGAACTCATATTTCCTATGCATTGTTATGTGGCTCAGTCTTCAGACCCGTAGACCTATGGTGAGGCTGCAAGGAATCATTTTTTGGAATCATCCATGCAAGAGGAGTACAAATCCCTCCTCAATAACAAGACTTAGGATCTTGTTACGCTTCCTTCAGGAAGTAAGCTTGTCATATGTAGATGGTTCTACAAGACCAAGAGCATAGCAGATGGATAGGTTATCATATACAAGGCAAGACTGGTTTCCAAAGGTTTTCAGCAGGCTCATGGGATATACTACGATGACACATTCTCTCCATTAGTGAAGATGGACTCCATTCATTTGGCCCTTGATATTGTGGTAGCTAGAGGATGGGAGGTCCATCAAATGGATGTGAATAATTCATTTCTTCATGGAGATATCTCAGAGGAGATTTACATGGAGAAACCACATGGATTTATACAAAATTCATTTTTGGTTTGCAAGCTCAAGAAGTCTCTCTATGGCCTCAAGAAGGAACTTAGAGCATGGTACGCCAAGACGGACTCCTACTTGTTGTCCCATAATTTTGTGAGATTCAAATATGATCCAAATGTCTACATTCTTAGGACTACTAATTCACTTTTGATTATAGTTATTTATGTGGATGATCTTTTTATCACTGGTTGCTCGACTTCATCAATTGTTGTAGTGAGGAGGATTATGCATAACAGGTTTTTGATGACGGACATATAGATCCACTCCATTACTTCCTTGGTCTCAAGATTAGTCAGTATGCTTCAGAAATCAAGATATATCAATCCAAGTATGATCGGGATCTCATGGGGATATTTCACATGAAAGACTGCAAGTCTTCCCCTACCCCCTTCCTATCTGGGGTGAGACTTAAGGATGGCAGGGACACTCCACTGGTTGATAGCACTCTATACTAACAGCGAGTGGGGAGTTTTTTATATCTCTCCCACTCCCAACCAAACCTATCATATGCAGTGGGAGCAGTCTCCAGGTACATGCAAGAGCCACATGAGATACACTGGAAGGTTGCAAAATGTATCCTTCGGTACATTTGGGGCACCATCATTTATGGGATCCACTATGTAGCAGGTTGCAAGTTGGATCTCATAGGCCTCGCAGATTTTGACTAGGAAGGTGACAACACTGATCGCAAGCCCACATCTGGATACACTCTCAATTTGGGTTCAAGGCCTATTTGTTGGTCAAGCAAGAAAAAATAGTGTATTTCTCTATCTTTAGTTGAGGCCAAGTACAGAGGAGTAGTTAAAACTACCATCCAAACATTGTGGCTATAGAACTTCCTTGCAGCATTGGGCATCTAGTTCCATAGATTGACTATCATTTGGTGTGACAACTAGAGTACTCTCAAGTTTTGCAGAGACCCAGGGAAGCGGAAGCAGATAAATCATATTGAGATACATATGCACTACATCAGAGATTTAGTCCACGAGAGGATCATCGACCTGTAGTTTTTTCCTTCCTCTGAACAAACTACTAACATCTTCACTGTGACTTTCACTGAGGAGAAGTTTCACTCTCTGTGTGATCATCTTGGAGTGAAGGACATAATTTCCTAGAAACTGTCTTTCTCTTCTTTTGATACATTGTAATTTGAGGAGGGGGGGGGGTGTTCCCATGAGCTTTTCCCTCTTTCTTCATTGTATTTTGTCATTGTTCATTAGCTACATTATTGATGGGTACCTAACATGGCCCTTGTTTCCAATACCCATTCTTCATTACCCCATAGTAGTGTTCAGGGGGGGTGTTGGAGATATTACACACACCTAGGATATTTTTTCCTTATTTTCCTATGTTTATTAGTCATTATTGAGGGTCTCCTATTATTTAGGAACCTCTCCTACATTCTAGGATAATATTAACTTCAGTTTAGATCCAGTTTCACTTAGTTAGACTAGTGGAAGTCACTCATGCATGGAAACCTCAATTTTATCTCTAGAAGTTGCATGTGCTTCTCTCACTTCCACACGTGTGACACAGTTAACTGAAGACTACAAGACTAGTTAACTAGGACTAGGTATCGATTAACTCCGGTAACTGCATGTGTGTGTCTAGAACTATCTAGACCACCACTATGGAACATTTTCTTTAGTTGAGATATATAGAGTATATCATGTGTAAATTATCATTCATTCATTTAGTTAATACAATTCTATTCTTTTCTCTCTAATTTTTCTCTCATCTTCTTTATTTTGCAAGTTGTGTTTGTTCTTCTACTAGCTAGATCTCTTATGAAGGTACTCACCACATTATACATGGTATCATATCCCACATGTCACTATGTTTGCAGATACCAAAGACAGAATAAAGCAGTAGGAAAGGTGGAATCTATGTTTTACTCACCGGTAATACTTCTCACGCCTCATAACTATTTGGAGTGGAAGCCAAAGATTCTACTTCTTCTCAGAAGTAGAGGCTTATACCAAATAACCATGGAAATGGAAGTAGAGCCCAATTTCATTGATGAGAAAAATGACTTTCTCAATAGACAAGATATGGCCATAGGATGCATATGCTTGTATATTTCTCTTGAAATTTTCCATCAAGTAGTTGATGCATCACAAGACTCAACTCCAAACAAATTATGGACCAGATTGGAGGTTCTATTTGGGAATAAGGAAGATTTCATGCAAAAGGTTGACAAGATAGAACCCCTAGAAAAACCACTGGAAGATCGATCCTCTCAATTTGAATATCCTTCTACATAGGTATTTGTACAATTTTTTGTTTCATTCATTGAAGATAATGTCTACTCCATTTCATATATATTTTATGAACCGCATACGGAAGATATCATCCATGCATATCACGAGCCACATGCAAACACTTTTTCATGTGTCATTCATGCATCCCAAGAACCACATGTAGAGACTCCCATGAATGCATATCAGGAGCCAAAAATGGGGTCGTGCACAACATATTCAATTCTAACAATGAAGGATACACAACATGTAATGGTGTGAAGAGATGAGACAAAAAATGGAGGAAAGAATGAAAGAATTTATAATAATTGTATTCCACACTCAAAGAGTGAAAAAATTACAATAGATATAGTCTACATGAGTAACTAATGTGCCATAGTAGTGATCTAGAGAGATATAGACACTCACTAACACACACTGGAGTGAACTGACACCTAGTCCTAGTTAATGGATCCATGCAATCATTAGTTAACTGAGTCACACATGTGGAAGTGAGAGAAACACATGCAACTATTGGTGATAAAACTAAGGTTGACATGCATGAGTGACTTCCACTAATCTAACTAGGTGTATATGACTCTAAACTGAAGAGGAACGTCCTATTTTGTAGGGGAATATTCTCTAGAGATAATATTAACATCTAATGAAGCATTCTCAGCATTGGACTATCAAACTTAGAAAAATAATTATAGGTGAGTGTGTAATATATTCAATAAAAAGGTGATTGTAAAGCATACAAAATGGATTTCTCTATAAGCTAGACAAACTTTATGTCCCTAAAGGTGAAAGATTTCAACTTATTAGAGAGGATCACACCTCCAAGATTGCATGACATTTTGGTGTTGGGAAGACAATGCCAAATTATAAAGGTATGTGTATTGGCCTAGAATGAAAGAAGATGTAGCTCAATTTATTAGAGGATCTATAGTTTATTGTATAACATAATTACCAACTTAACAAGGATTGTGATCTCAAATTGAGAACTCTTGCCTAAAAAACCCGTATTTTTGGGTCAAAAACACCAAAGTAAACCTCCGAATAAAAAAGTGGCTCTACTAGTAGCACCCTTTTTGGGGAGGTGGTTAAAATTATGACCTATTTGAAATTCCATCCTTGACAATCGGACAAAAACATTAAAATTGACCCTCAAATTAAAAAGTGATGCTACCAATAGCACCAATTTTTTTTTGAGTTAAAATTATGACTTAAGTGAAACTACAATCTCGACAAATGTAAGGTACCAGATGTAATGTAATAAGCAAAAACATTAATATTCAACAAATACCAATGGAACAACAAATTTTTGAGAATAACAATACTAGCAATAATACCTTTATTGAAAGGAAACAATGTTCACTTTCCTCTTAAAGGGGGGAACCTCCAGAAGAGCAGCGCTTTTGTAACATCCCCACTATAATCCCCAGTTTAATTAATGCTTAATGTCGATATAATGTGTGGTTACAACCAAGCAATTTGTATGTGAAATGTGTTTCTGAATTTTAATAATAAAAATGTGATGACAACTGCTAAGGGGACATGGATAGATATGGGGGTTGAATTAATCCAAAAGAGAGGGGAGGGTCTAGGAGAATGCCTAATAGAGGAGTCCAAAGGGGAATTACCCGTGTCTATTAATTCACCCACATTCCTAAATTTTATTATCATTGTGTATTAAACACTATTTTCTGATTCAGTGTCCCCAAAGCCAATCATTGAATGCATGTAAGAGGGTGGGTGTGAGAAGTCACATCCCATAGTTATTGGGAGCATGGGGGTTAGGTAAAATCAGCTAGGGAAGTGTGTGATTCAAAAAAGGCATCCCAAGGAGAGGAAATTTGTATGGGCAGCTACAGAATATTTTAGTTAGTCAATATGTGCCTAAACATCAAGTAGAGAGAAAACAAAAAGAGAGATTAGAGTTGGAACATCCATGGAGGGCGAATTCTAGAGAATACAGAAGCGTATATGGAGCATTTTGGCGTTGAAGACTGAAGAGTCAGGTTATCAAGCCTAAAGAGTGAACTCCTATGTGAGTTGTACTGTAATAGCAAGTGTTTGTTGTTGTTAGTGGTGGTGGTTTTCCTGGTAGTGTGTTCCCTTGAGTTTCTCAACTGAGATATTCTTGGTTACCTATGCCAAAGCGACCCTGATAAACGAATGGGGTGCCTGAGGGGATGAGATCAGTGAAGGGGTACATTCCTTAGGCTGGGCATCTTGAGAGGAAAAGAGCTAGTGGAAAATTGGGATAGTTGTAAGATAATATCAGTGGGTTGTGGGATTTATGAGTTGTGAGTGTACAGTGAGAGACCACCCTCTTTTTTACATTGCTAACCTCAGCTCAGGGGTGAATTTATATTGAGAACTGGAACAACAAGTCTATGGTTGGGTGAAACATTTGTCCCAAACAATTGGTTTCACAACTGAATAAAAAGATAAGTGTTTTATCTTGTCGTTGTATTATATTGTGTTTAATTGTTGTGTTTTACTCTGAGTATGAGAATAGATTTATATGTTATTGTAATGGAGTTTGTTAGTTTATTTTCATGTCTTTATTAGTATGTTGTAGATGCATTTAAATAATGGTAATAGTCAGTAGCTAAATCTAGTTGTAATTCCTAATTGTAAGCTACAAGAAATTAATTAGATAGAAGAAATTTTAATTTATGATTTTTCTGCACCATAACATTCTTCATCCAGACTGGGGGACATTACATTATGGTATCAGGGTCGAGATTGAATTAAATAAATTTAAAAATTCCTAAGGTTTCAACCATTTGAAAGGTTGAGAAAATCAACGATTGAGATTCATTTCGTTGGTAGGGAAATGGATCACCTGGGTTTTGTCAAAATTTCTAAGTGTTGAAATTTTTGAGTTCGCCAAGAGAAATTTCTAACGATTGGTGGTCAGGTCGGTTGAATTGGCAAAGAGTTGGGTTCGTCCAAAAGAAATATTTGATAGTTAATAGTTGTGGGCTTCGGAAAAGTTGGATGAACTTGGTAGATCAACGATCGAGATCATTTTTTAATGAGAGATCAATGGTCCAAATTCATCTTGATTTTAGTCGAAAATTTTTCTATGTATTAAAATTGGCCAAGGAAAATCGTCAATGGTCGATGGTCGGATCGGTCGGATTCGACAAATTACTTTTAGTCGCTAACCTAAATAGTTGATGGTCGAGCATCGGTCAATTCAGTGAAGTGTTTTGATCATGCAAGAGAATTTGTCGATGGTTGAGCGTCGGTCGATTCAGCAAGGTTTTTGGGTCATCCAAGAGAAATGGTTGATGGCTGATGAAGGTCAGTCGATTTAGCGATGTGTTACAAGTGGTTGCCAAAATAAATGACCAACGAATGATGGTCAGATGTCGACCGAATTTGTGAGGAGTTCCATTTTCTAAGGAAATTGTTGATGGTTGGGTTGGTTGGTTTAGCGTTGGGTTGTGAATCAGATGTCAAGGGTTTGGGCCAATGGTCGACGATCAGGTTGGAAATTTGGAAAAAAAGTTGTGCGCACCCAAAGGAGAATGTCGATTGTCGATGGTCGATGGATCTCAAATCAACGGCTCAAATTTTTCAAGGTTTGAGATTAACGACTCATATTTAAAGGGTTGTTACAGCAATAAAACAATCAATTTTGCAGGAAATTTTATGAATTCTTTATATTTTTTAAGGTCATTAACTTGCACGGTGATTTTTAGGCCCTAAACGATGTTTTTATCCAATCAAAACCCATGAGAATAGAGTGTATCAAGGTGCATAATTTATATGTAGCTCAAATAAAATAACTCGAAGAGATCTATCCAATGATCTATTACAGGCACAAAACAATGCTCGTATGAGAAAGTCACAGCCAAAACAGTGAAGGTAAAATTTCAACACCATATTACTTTCAGAGGGCATAACTCCTTGCTCAGAAGTTTGTTTGGGGAATAGGAATAGTCTATGGAAATCTTATGATCCATAGAAGACAACCATGGAGCCAAATTTAGGATATTAGTATGTAAAAATGTGCAGGATAAGAAAGAGGACACATATAGCATATAGGGATAAGTTGGGTAAAAAAACTTAAACTTCTCTAGACCATAAATTTTAGCTTGGAGCTTAGATTTGACCAAACGAATAGTCACTAGAAAGGTATCAAGGAATAGAAGACATTTGTTAACCCAAAAATTTAGATTGGGCATTAAAATTTCTCAGAAAGTGATAAAAGAGATTTTTGTAGCAGTAATTGAGTGGAAAATTACAACTTGTAAATGTTGTAACTTCTCACATGGAACTCATAATGAGGCATGATTATAGCCATGGGAAAGATATTTAAGAAAGGAATCCATATAAGCAATCATTTTTTGATTTGGTGCATTTTTCCCTTCATACATTGGGATAAAGAATAACTTGTATTCTAATTGACAAAATGTTCTATGTTATGCATATTCTAAACAAAATTATTGCATGCACATTTCTTGCAAAAATAGAGGTATGGGAAAACAACTTTAGTTCGTATATGAGGAATGGAGTTATGGAATATGCCCACGGATATTACATCCATGAGTAAGAGGTCAGAGGTATGCATGTTAGCATGGGTAATGCTGAGACTGAGTCAAATGGAAGAAGAGGCAGGAAGGAGCCTGTAACTATGAGAAATCTGCATAGGAAAGTGTAGAGCTATAGGGATGATAATGAAAGGATTATCAATTATCAAAAAGAGATACTTCAAAGTTTGAATATGTTGCATAATAAAGTTAGCAAATACTCTGGCACCAAGCAAGAAGTTAGTGCTAGACAAGGGTCGGCATCCAAATCCTAAAGAAAAAGGGATGATCATGGAAATGATAGCAAGTCAAGAAGCATGAGCAGGCACCATCATTCTCCAAGGAAATCCATGATAAGAACCCATGCAAGTTTAGGTCTAGGGAGAATCCCAAGTGTGTCTCATGTCTGGAGGCAAATGAGAAGGCATGAGGCAAAAATTTTGCAAGGTTAACTCAGGAAGGTTAAGCCACCAACTTTCAATGGTGAGTACAAGAAGGGAGAGGAAGTCGAGGTTTGGATTTTGGAAATTAAGAAATATTCCATCTAGATAGCTACCCCTCCTATGTAGAAGATAGAATTTACACCTACCACTTGCAAGGAAATACCTCATGTGGTGGGATCAGCTTAAGCAATCCAAGCACCTTGATGAGAATGGGATCTCATGGAGGCAGTTCAAAGGATATTTCCAAGAGAAATACTTGTACAACCATTATTATGAAAGGAATATGAAAGAGTTATTTAAACTCAAGTTGGGAACCATGACAATGGATAAATATGAGAAAAGGTTATTTGAGTTGTTGAAGTATGTTGACTTCATCAAGGATGAAAAATTAAAAATCCAAAGGTTTCTAAGTGGGTTACCCTCCTTCTATAATGACAGTATACAGTATGATAACCCTAAAACTTTGGAGGAAGCCATAAAGAGAGCCAGAGATATTTATGAGCAGAGCAGAGGAAGACCAGTTTTTCGAAAAACTTGGAATGATAAGATGAAGGGTAAAATGGATCAAAGGCAGAAAGGTTTTAAGCCATCCTTTTTCAAGAACAATTCCCAAGCGAATTAGCAAGGTTAGTCAACCCAAAATGAGAAAAACATTGCAAATTCATTTGGGAAAATACCAAGGCAGTAGCCCATGAAATTTTGTGGATGTAATGGAAATCACTTATATAGGGGTTGCCTCACAGAGGAGAAAGAATGGGGACTTTCCAAAACATTCAGGAGGTTGAAATAGTGGAATACATGGGAGGAAACATGCCAAGGATTTATGCAACCTTAGACAACAAGTAAGTCGAATATCAATCTCCCATGATCGAAGTGTAAGGTAAGATTAATAACCATCCCATAGAAATTTCAATTGACTCTCAAGTTAGACATAGTTACATAAACTATAACATTGTTGAAATATTTCCCTTGCAAAGGAGTAAGCATAATAAATATTGGTTAGTTCAATTAGCCACAAGAGCTAAGAGGAAAATCAATGAGTTCATTAAATATTTCTGATAGACATGAATGGACTCAGCAAAAAGGTAGATGTGAACATCATACCATTGGGTTCATATGATTTTCTAATTGGCATGGATTGGTTGGAAAAACACCATGTTATCATAGATTGTTACAACAAGAGAATTACATGTCTTGATGAATAAGGGAAACAAAGCAAGGTTCAAGGCATTCCAAGAGCTATAGTTGTTAAAGAGAATTCAGCTATGCAGTTGAAAAAGAGTTTCAGGAAGGGATGTCATATTTTTGCAACCCATATGGAAGAGGCAGCCAAGGATAAAGTGGCAAGCATTAAAGACCCTATGGTCTTTAGGTATTTTGAAGATTTATTTTAGGAAATCTTAGGATTACCACCAAAGAGAGACATTGGTTTCTATATTGATTTGGTGCTAGGAGCTACCCTAGTTTCCAAGAGACCATACAGAATGGGCACACCGGAATTGAAATAATTGCATATGCATCTTGAAGAATTGTTAAAGAAGGGGTATATAGGCCCAAGTGTATCACCTTGGGGAGCCACATTGTTGTTCGTAAAGAAGAAATATGGAACATTAAGGCTATGTATTGATTTAAAATAGTTGAATAAGGTCACAATAAAGAACAAATATCCTTTGCCAAGGATTGATTATCTATTTGATCAGCTGAAAGGTGCAAGAATATTTTTGAAGATTGACTTGAGATCAGACTATCATCAATTGAGGATAAAGGAATAATACATAAACAAGACAACGTTCAGAACAAGATATGGGAATTATGAATTCTCGATAGTGCCTTTTGGACTATCAAATTCCCCAGTTGTTTTCATGTGCCTGATGAATGGAGTGTTCAGGGAGTACCTGAACAAGTTAGAATCATAACACGAGCAACATTTGAGAATCGTGTTGCAAGTTTTGAGAGAGCATAAATTGTATGCTATGATAAGTAAGTGCATATTTTATCAAAAGAAGATCCACTACTTGGGACATATAATTTCAGTAGAAGGGATAGCAGTGGATCCTGAAAAGATATAGGCCATTACAGGATGGTCAGTTCCAAAGAATGTGATAGAGGTCAGATCATTCATGGGTCTTTTCGGTTATTACCGAAGATCCATAAAAGGATTTTCAAAGATTGCAAGTCCAATCACTTCTTTGCAAAAGAAGGGAGTGAAAATTGAGTGGACTTCCAAGTGTGAAGAAAGCTTTCAACAACTGAAATAATTTTAACAAGTGCACCAATATGGAAGATTGTAGACCTGGATGACGATTTTGTAGTGTGCATTGATGCATGCAAGGAAGGTATCGATGGAGTTCTCAGTAAAAAATATCATGTGGTGTGTTATGATTCCATAAAATTAAAAGAGCATGAGAGGGATTATGCTACACATGATTTGGAATTAGCAGAAACTATACATGCATTAAAAATGTGGAGACGTCACCTTATGGGAAAGAAATTTGATGTAAGGAAAAACCACTATGGTCTAAAACATTTGTTTGGATAGCCAACATTAAATGTCGAACAAACTAGATGTCTTGAATTTCTCAGTGAGTATGACTTTGAGATTAAGCACGTCAAAGGTAAGGAAAATCAAGTGGTTGATGGACTCAGCAGGAGAGCTCATGAAGTGCATATTGTAGCCATCAGCATATACAGGACTGATCTAAATGATAAAATTATTGCAGTAGCAAATTCACATCAGCAATATTTGAACATAAAAGAAAAATTACAGCAAGGAAATTTTCAACATAAATTTAATTATTATGAGATGAAAGAAGATGGAATCATCATGTACAAAGACAAAGTATATGTGATGAATTCTAGTGAGACAAAAAAATGTAATGTTGAAGGAAATGCACAACGTGCCATATGATGGGCACCAATGATATCAAAAGACAATTGCAGTTGTAAAAAGATAATACTTTTGGTGGGGAATGAAGAAAGAAGTGGGTAATTACATAGCCAGATGTATATAGTGCCAAAAAGTGAAGACAAAGCATAGACATCCAGTAGGGCTGCTACAACCATTACCCATTCTAGAATGGAAGTGGGAAGTAGTTACAGTTTATTTTATTATTAAGCTACCCAAAACAATGAAGAAACATGATTCCACCATGGTGGTGATGGATAAATTGACTAAGGAAGTGCATTTTATTCCAGTAAATACTACACACAAGGAAGCCAATATTGTATAGATCTACATGAAAAAAAATTCCAAGCTACATGGCGTGCCTAAGGCAATAGTTTTAGATAGAGATCCCAAGTTCACTTCCAATTTTTGGAAAGGTTTGTTCAAATGTTTTGGGACAAATCTAAATATCACTACAACATATCACCCAAAGTCAAATGGGAAAACAAAGAGGACTAACAGAATAATTGAGGACATGCTCATAATGTATGTGATGGACCAGCAATCAAAGTGGGAATATTATATTCATTTAGTTGAATTTTCCTACAACAATGGGTATCAATCCTCATTAAAAATGAGCTTGTTTGAAGCATTGAATGTTGGTAAGTGTAACACTCCAGTAAGTTGGGATAATCCAGTAGATAGAGCAATTGTTGGGCCAGATTTGTTAAAGGAAATGGAAGAGCATATGGCAAAGATCAAGCAAAATTTAAAGGTTGTCGAGGATAGGTAAGAAATTTATGCAGACAAGAATAGAGTTTTCAGATATTTCAAAGTGGGAGAACATGTGTTCTTAAAAGTGAAGGCAAAAAGAAGTTCGTTAATATTAGGAAGTTTCCCGAAGTTGGTAGCGATATATTGTCGGCCTTTTGAAATCTTAAAAAAGATAGGGAAAGTTTCATACATGATATCATTGTTTTCATCCATGAGAGTGCATAATGTATTTCATGCATCATTATTAAATAAATATGTCCCTAACCCTAACCACATAATTGATTGGAGTGTGATCCAGGTGGAGCACGAAGTGGATTTCCAGGTGGAACCAATACACATCCTAGACCAGAAATTCAAAGTGCTCAAGAACAAGGCCATAGGGCTGGTAAAGGTTCAATGGACTTGTTACGGTCATGAAGATGCTACATGGGAGCATGAAGAAAAAATGCGGGAGTAATACCAACAAATGTTTGTCAATTTTGGAAAAAATAGAATGCAAAACTCCATTTTGAGCAACTAGAGTTTCAGAGCCACATCGTAGAGTCCTAGCCAACTGCATTGGGGGCCTTTATAAAAGAATGGCTCATTTCTTAGGTTAACTTTGATAAACAAATGGTACATTCTTTGGATTGGCCCTGATAAATTAATGGTGCATTCCTTGGGTTGGTGATTTGAGAGGAATAAGTGATTATGGTTTGAACTATTGTTGGAGTTGTGAAAGTGCATAATTTTTATTTTCTAAGAATTTTGATGTAAATTTTCATATACATATATCGGCATACATCCCCACCCTAATCCCTAATTTAATTAATGCCTAATGTAGATATAATGTGTGGCTATGGCCAAGCGATGTGTATGTGAAATGTATTTCTAAATTTTAATAATAAAAATTTGATGTCAGTTGCTAAGGGGACATGGATAGAGATGGGGGATGAATTAGTCCACAAGAGAGGAGAGGGTCTAGGAGAATTCCTAATAAAGGGGTATGTGGGGGAATTACCCATGTCTATTAGTTCACCCACATTCTTGAATTTTATTATCATTATGTATTAAACTTTATTTTCTGATTGAGTGTCCCCGGAGCCAATCATTGAAGGCATGTAAGAGGGTGGGTGTGAGAAGTCACATCCCATAGTTATTGGTAGCATGGGGGTTCAGTACAATCATATTGGGGAAGTGTTTGAGTCAAGAAAGGCAATCCAAGGAGAGGAAAATTGTATGGGAAGCTACAACAATTTTGAGTTAGTCAATGTGTGCATGAACAACAAGTAAAGAGCAGAAAAAGAGAGATTAGAGATGGAACATCCATGGAGAGATAATTATGGAGAATAATGGAGTGTAATAGGAGTGTTTTGGATTTGAATAATGAAGAGTTAGGTTGGTAGGCATGAAGAGTGAACACATATGTGAGTTTCACTATAGCAATAAGTGTTTGAAGTTGTTGTTGGTAGTTTTCATGTGAGTTCCCTTGAGTTTCCTAGGTGAGAGATTCATGGTTACATGTGCCATAGTGACCCTGATAAACAAATGGGACTGAGATCAGTGAAGGGGTACATTCCTTGGGTTGGGTAGGTCGAGAGGAAGAGAGTTGGTGGAAAGTCGGGATAGTTGTAGGAGAATATCAATGGGTTGTGGGATTTATAAGTTGTGAGTGTATAGTGAGAGACCACCATCTTTTGTGGATTAATAGCCTTAGCTCGAGGGTGACTTGTTGTTGAGATCTGGAACAACAAGTCTATGGTTGGTTGGAACGTCCATCCCAAGTAGATGACTGCACAAATGAATTAAAAGATAAGTGTTTTATCTTGTTGATTTGTTATATTGTGTTAATTGTTGTGTTTTACAATGAGTATGAGAACAGATTTATATGTTGTCGTAGTGGGGTTTATTAGTTGATTTTCATGTCTATATTAGTATTTAATAAATGCATTTAAATACCATTAACATTCAGTAGCTAAATTTGGTTGTAATTCGTAGTTGTAAGCTACAGGAAATTAATTACATAGAAGAAATTTTAATTTATGAGTTTTATGCACCATAATGTTCCTCTACTAGGCTGCAGAATGTTATGGATTTATTACAATAATTCTCAAGACAAGGCTTTCTCGTTCCTGCTACTCTTATTTTTACTAATTCTATCTTCTAAAGAACATTCTAGAGGAATATCTTTCTAGAAGTGGAAGCTTATATTAGGTCTTCTTACATTGACTTGTTCACATTTATTAAATAGGTATTATTAACTAATGTTGGCCTTTATTACATGGAAAATATATTGTTCTATCTACGTGAGGGGTTAGGGAGGTTAGATCCCTAACATTCCCTCCCCCTTGAATAATAACCTTGCCCTCAAGGCTTGAGATGAGGAAATGTTTGCAGAATGGTTGTCAGCTCCTAGGTGGCATCTTCTGGAGCTGTATATTTCCACTAAACTAACACTTCTTTGATGGTTCGTTGACAGAGACGACACTCTCGTTGGTCCAATACTTCTTGTGGCAGCAACCAAATGGAACTTTTTTCATCAATCTCAGGGAGACTGGTTTGATTTTGGCACTTAGTTTCAAGGTCTTTCTTTAAGCATGAGACATGAAAAATAGGATGGATCTTAGAATGATTAGGCAGAGCTAATTGATAGGCGATGAGCCCCACTCGCTTGAGAATTGTATAAGGATCCTAAAATTTGGGAGAAAGTTTATGACAATGTTCAACTTTGAGTGAAGTATGCGTATAAGGTTATAGACAAAGAAACACCCGGTACCCTTCAGGAAATTGACATTTAGAATGACCTTGATCTACTTGTTTCTTCAAGCGATTATGAGCCATGAACAAATTTTCTTTGAGGGTACGGAGAATGGTTGCTCATACTGTGAGAGTGTTGTCAACCTCTTGAACCTTGGAGACACCTGGCATGTATGAGAGAGTTAATATGTGATGTGAGTAGCAGTATGGTAAGGTTTGTTGCACCACCATTCAATGATAGGTAACCATTGAGCCCATTGATTTTGTTGGTCTTATGCAAAACACCGCAAAAATGTTTTCAAAAACTTATTGATAAATTTAGTTTGGACATCAATCTAGGGATGATAGGAAGTGATGAGATGCAATTGGGTTCCCTTGATCCTGAACAATTATTTCCAAAAATTGTTGTTGAAAGTTGGATCTCAGTCAGAGACAATAGAATGAGGCATGCCATGAAGTTTAAATATTATCCATAAAAATTTGATCCAATGTGGATCCGGAGAATGGGTGTTGAAGAGCACAGAAATGAGCATATTTGGAAAGGTGGTCAACTACCACCATGAAGACAGACTTATTGCCTAATTTAGGGAGGCCAACAATGAAATCCATAGAAATATTCCTCCAAATAGAAAGGGGAATCAGCAGAGGTTGGAGCATGCATGGAGATTTGATTTTTTTCTTCACTATTGTGTTGACAGGTATCACATTTAGCCACAAATATGTGGACGTCGTGTTTCATACCATCCCAAAAAAAAAAAAAAAAATACATTTGACCCATTCATATGTTTTGGTAAACCCTGAATGCCCAGTTGTGGGTGAAGCATGAAGCTCACAAAGCACCATGGATTTAATTTGTGACAGTTTGCTTAAATATAGATGGCCTTTGTAGTGAAGCTCTTCATTGTTCCAAGAGTACCCTTGAGAGGCTTGAGAATGGTGTTGATATTGTTGGATCGGACGAGAAATTTTGGGCTCTTGCATCTATTCTCGGTGAACATCTTGGATCCAATCTAGTACAATGAAGGAGAGGGAAAATTGTTGAATGATTGGTTGTCATTGATGTCAACCCTCGAAGAAGCCCCGATAGTGTGGTTTTGGTATCCAAAGTTGATTGAGGAATATGGACATGAAGGATAGTGTAGATGCAGGTAAGACACTCATTGATGGATATCCCTCATCATTTTGTTTCTGGTGATATGTGGTATTCCATGTAGTTCCTCATGGTTGATAAGTTATGGCCTTGTGAAGTTGGAAGCCCTAAAGAATGGTCAAGAAGCCTCTAGTTGGTTACATGTATTTAATGAAAGGGTAAAGTGGTTGTAACAAGAAAACTCTAGAAGCCCTAAGTTTAAGGGGAGAGGTTACCCAGCAAAAGTATAAATACACCTCAAGGAGTCATTCACAAGTACATTCAATCACTCATTCTATTGAACATATTCTAGTGAACTAGTGATCTATTTGTCAAGTTAGGGATGGAGAAATCTGAGGTAGCAACAAGAAAGGAGTGTGGGAGTTTTTGGGTTGCAGAGGAGATCGAAGTTTGTTGAGGAAACCCTATTTTGGTAGGCCCATGTGGATCATACCGCCAGTGTCCTACGAGGCACCCCCACAGGTTTCATAGGGCTCGTCACACGAGGTCCTTCATGATAGAATGTCTTAGTCCCTCGAGGACAAGACAAGTTTAGGGTAAAAGATAGTACTAGGTCCCTGAAGATAGAAGATAACTTACAAGTCAGTATTTTAGTGTTTCAGGTTAGCTACAGAGGTACTAGCATGTTTTTGTACTTGTTCTAAAGGTGTTGAGGGATCTGAGATCCCTTTGACTCAAGACCAGGAACCAAACCTGTTTAAGAGGCCCAATTAGACTCATAAGCGTTTGATGAGTGGTAAGGTTCTCCAGATTTTTGATCTAGATGGAATTGTCGATGGGATTTAATCGTGACTGATAGATATGTCTCTCTATGAGACCTTTCCTCAGGTTATATAGTTCTCTTTTTTATTCTTTTCTAGTATCTGTGAAAATGAAAGGTGAAGCTTAAACTAAATGATAGAGGGAATTTAATTTATATTGAAGAAAATTGAGTTTTGGGATAACCTTTATACCTCAGCATGCAAACAATGAAGATCTAAACTATTTCAAGCTAGCAATAATATCATTTTGACTTGTAGTCATTCAGCATTGTCTGAGATAATGGATACATAAAGAAAACATATATGTGACAAGAAATTAGTGCAGGAAAAGTAATTTTCAATCCTCTGCCATCAATCACATATTAACACAATCGATTTCTATTCATCAATTAGAATAAAAGAACTGACACAACATTATAAGATAGCTTAAATAATAGGTATAGCAACTCTTACTTAGTACAACAGCAAATATTGAATTCGAAGACAAAGATAATCCCCTTCGGTCCAAACACATTCACGCCTCAGATGAAAGAAGTGTCTTTGGTTCTAAATAGAACTTCTAAATTAAAATAACTTGCACGGAAATAATTCTCTTACAATATTCCAGAAAAAGTCTTTCTCTCCAAAACAATCGACCCCTAAACACAAGGTTGATTCTCTTATTTATAAAAAATAACTAAACTAAAAATAGCTACTAAAGTTGTGTTAATTCAAGAAAACGATACGTGGCAGAATTTATCTATCAATTCTTTTTATATCATCTTGTCATTTTACTGAAGTGGATTGTTCCTTTCATACTCTTACCACCTACAAAAGATCTCTGCATGTATTTGCATAAGGGAACCTGTGTTGATCCATCGGAGCGGAGAGGACCTCCTTCATCTCAACTGCACGTTCTTTGTACTTGATTATTTTGACACTCATGCACTGTAATAATATGAGAGATTTAATTAGGGGCTCCATGAACTTCTTCTCTTGGACCAGGATCATGCTTGAAACCTGCGAAATCTTTGTTTTGCATACCTGGTCTTGTTCTGCATGTCGCTTAACTATGTCACGTAAATCGGTGAAATCATTCGGTGGGACAAACTCTAGCAAGTCGATATCCCTCATTTCTTGGTTGATCTTTTCCCAACTTTTCTCACACTCTTCCCATCTTTCCTGCATCTTCCGTCGGGGTTCCTGGACCATGTGTGCCCAGTATTCAGCTACCTTCTGTATTCGAGCGATGTTGTTTTCCATCAACACTCGAATGCCATGTTCTTATGTATCTCGACCCTTATGTACTCCGTTGATGTAGTCGATTCATTCCAAGGCTTGGTGTGCCTTCTCATACCACCATTGCATGTCCTTACAGGTTGATATCCCCATAAGGGTATCTTCTTGGAAATCAATTATGTGAGCGGTGAAGAGGTCTCTCTCCCTTGTGAATTGTGCATACATTTCTCGAAACTCACTCTTCAAAATTACCACCGCCTGTGTTGAATTTTGGTAATACTCAGCTTGATGTCGTAGGTGGTCCAACTCTTTCTTCATGGCGGCTACCTCCCTTTCATCCCTTTTTTTCCTATCTAATGTGGCATCGGTTATGGCCATCCCTGCTCCTATTAGCTCAGTGATCTTGGCACTTTTTGTGTCAAATAGCATCTCTTATGTGGTTATGAACAGGGTGTTATCAAGTGTAAGCTTCCTTTTCCTAATTTTTCTTTTCATTACAACCTTCCTTTTCTATCATAAGCGATGGCATGTACATCAGTGACTTCATCTACAGGTTCAGGAATCTGTTGATCTCCCCAGGATAGATTATTTCCTAGGCTCTCTATCGTAAAGAGGTGTTCCCTGTTGGTTTCTCTATCTCTTCTAGGAGCAAGTATCTAACCTCCCTCTTCCTCAGTTAGCGGTTTCTGTAGTAATAATGGTTATAGCGCTTGTTCTGTTTCAAGGCTTGGTCTACTCAACTCCTTAGCTAGGGAACTTATTTTGAGTCCTGGTGAATCGGCCTTCTATTGGTCCTCGTCGGTTGATGGACTCTTTGCCTTATATGGAGAAGTGGGTAGAGGGTCGGTATTGGTTGATAGTTTGATCTTTGGGATGTCGATTTATGGCTGCCCCATTCCTTCTTCTTGTTCACATGTATCCATATCATTCTTAGAGTTGTCATTGTGAGGTTGTGTTTCTCCCGACGGTTGTGTTTCAAGTTGATTGGGAAAAATAGTGTTGAGAGTGGTCCTATCTCCCAGGCTTCCTTCTTGGGGTTTTGTGACCAAATCATCGAATCCTGGACCAGATGTTTCCCCTAGTTCTTCCTCTTGTGTGATTAGCACCGGGGTTATGCATGAATCTTATGAGCCTTCCTCATCGTCATATATGGTGATTAAATATATGAGGATAGTAGGCATACCCATCCCACTTGATGCTCTTGTTGAGATATAGTAGTCATCGGCAATCCTGCCTGTGGTGACATCGGGCTAGTGTTCTCTTGGTCAGACGTCTCTTCTGGTGGAACTATTTTTGAGCCATTTAGTTTTGTCTCATAACCATTTGTATTGGTTGGGATAGTTCTTAAGGGTCCTATCAAAGGTTTAAGTGGGGGATCTTCCCTTAATCATTGCATAGCTCTCTCGGATTCATCCAGTAATGATATCCCCCTTTTTCGAGCCTTTGTTGCTTCTGTTGCTATGTTTTTTTCTCTTACCCTGATGGCTTCTTGAGTTGTGTTCTCTATTGTCTCCACTTGTTCATCCATGGACATTACTTTGAATTTGGTCATGCTAGGGTTAGCCCTTCTATGGAGCACTTCCTCTCAATATTGGGCACCCTCAATAAATATCTGATCTTCGAATTTGTCACGAGCATATGGCCAATTTGAGGATACCTGCAACGTGTGTTGGGGTAGAAAGGATTTTGGATCATGCTTGCGAAAATGGCCTATGGGGAACCAATACTCAACCTGACTCAATCCTTCTTGTTTCGCCTACGCAGTGTTTTTAACCATATAAAAACCGATATGAAAACCATAGGGTATGAAATCCCTCTTCTTATCCTTCACCGGATAAGCATTATAGCCTTGTAGAATGATCTGGTAACAAATCTCTCCCAATGTGAGATTGTCCGGGACATGAACGGAGAGTAGATGTGGTGCATCAATAGCCCCGAACACTTTGATATAAGTGTTTGTTTCTTCGAAATAACAGTGGCCAACTTTGGATATCGTATTTTTGGTTGTCGCTGAAAGACTTGGGCATTCTTTTCTAAATATAATAAAGTGCACTATGGCTATAAACTCATCACATATCAAGGCGTAAAACCTTTTGTACCTATTCTCCCACAAAATATTGAAATAAACATGCATGGGTAACTCAGCAATATGCCAGCTTAAATTGATACCTATGAAAACATTTCTTGCACAGATTACGTCCAACATGTAGGATGCCATGTAGAAAACTGATGTTTCTCCATATTTTGGTGTCTGTTCCTGTAGGATGTCGATACTTAGTTGCTTGGAAATGATGGCTCCCCAATTGAAACTGCTCCCGAAGATTGCCATGATATATGTCAAGGGCATCCATGCCTCTGAAAACTTTGAGAAGTCATTTTCTCCATACAATCGGCATACTAAAGCCATCAAATACATATAAGGCTCTCTAAGGTTTACAGTGTTGTACCAACCATTGCTCCTATTTGTGAACTTTTTATCCTCTTTCCACCACGAGGCTAGTAATCCACGGGTGTCATGAAGCTCGTAAAACCTAACCAAAAAATTTGTATTTGGCCTTTCCTCTAAGTCTCTGAGTTTGTAATACTTTTGTACCTCTACTGGAAGAAAGATATCGATACATTCACCCTCCTCATTGTTGATTGTGCATTTCATTGTGTCTGCATGGTCAATTCTCCATCATAGGGTTTTGATGCAGGGCAGGACTAGGGTCTGGCAAGCCACCATGTGCAGATATTATCGCCTAATATTCGGGAAGACTTGTCATCCAAAACCCTAACATCCAAGTTATTGTGAGGTGTAAACTCCGGGTAATCTTACTGACTAATTTTATTTAAAAGATCCCCCCAATGTGGGAGCATCACTTTAGATCCAGTGTTTTCCTTTGTGTCCCCAAACATTGGAGGTTGGGTAAATGGTTTCTTGGTTGAAGTCTGAATGACTGATTCTGTTTTTGAAACAAAATCAAGATCCCTTGCAGCCATCAACGTCGACCTCCATTTATTTCATTTTGGGCGTTCTTGGTGAGCGCCTCGTCATCACATTTCGAGGAGGCATTTTCCTACACAAAATGTTATAATAAGCTACAAGCTAACTTCGACAAATGTTATCAGACACAATCATAAATGAAAACAATAAATATAACGTTTACCTCTTCCTTGCAAGAAATCACCTGGGCTTACTGGTAATTGAAGTGATACAACGAACTGTAACCTCTTCGATTCTGTCTCTTGCTCCTTCGTCTGCTTGGGAGGTTAGTGATTTGTGAATGGAATACCATTCTTGGGCACAAACTTTGTAATTTAAAACATACCTACCTTGTCGCATCGAGTCTTAAATTCAGGAGTACATATATGATCTATACAATCTATAACAGAATCCACATCATGCTAAGGATTAAATGCAACGCAGGCTAGCGGCGCAGGAGCATGTTGCTTTAGAGTTCATCGATGAATTCAAATTTTTGAAATTTGGTCACCATGCAACTTCGTGGTATTGGTTATGTGAAGTTATTAATTGTCTATCATATCACAAACCTCGTCCTTCGCTTAGCTTAGAGGTATCTCCTCAAATTACCCGAGTGTTTTCGCACTTCGGGACTAGTATGATTCGCATCGGGGATACATAGGATCGTTAAATGGACAGCGCAGATCAGCTAGGATCGTCGGCGTTGGTGGATAAAGGTTCAATCTAAATCCAAAATTTTAGTGTTCTAACAATCTCCCGATAGTTAATGAGTGCATCGCCATCAGCAGATTGTCTTTGACGTTGTTTCATTGGTGCCTTTGGGTAAACGTCTTGATGCCGACCCAAACTGTCGTACAATAATGACATGGAAGAGAAGACGTGGAAGTATAGATATGATGTTGGGAACATCAAAATATGACGTGGGTAATAACCGAGCAATACGGACTATCTATGCGGTGAAAAACATGTGACGATTGATTTGACCTTTCCATCATGAGAAACGTTTACTTTCGGTGTCGGTGATTTTCTTTAGATATATGTTATCATGCCCTCTCTCCCTCTTCACCGATTTTGACGATGTATCAGTGATCGGTGATAGTGTTTTCCTATGTTGACAGTTTATCTTTCGGATTTCACCGATGCCAACGATACATCGACGATTTTTAGAGAACTTTTTTTGCAGGCCAGAATCACTGATTAGCGTGCAGATTTTTAATAAAACAATTTAAGTTATGTGTAATTAGTTTAATTCCATGTTTACTTAGCGAAAAATGTCAATCTATTCAATCAAACTTCAAACCAAACCGAATTTGATCGATGATGAAATTAAATAACAAGAAAACCCATCGATCCCTACACAAAATGACTTCATTCATAAATGACAAAGTGGTACCCAAAAGAAAAAATTCACAACGACTTTTAGGGTGTGTTGAGTGCTCAACAGAAGGTTATGCTTGATTATGATGTGGTGAATGTTTGACGCATACTTGGCATATTGATGAGGGTTTGACACAAGATTGAGGTACATCTTGGGTACATGATTGAGTAAGGTATTATGGTGTATTTGGTTCATCATATGGCATGGTTGTTATGGTTCATATATTTGAGATGATTATTCATGATTGAGGTATACTCTTGATGTATGGTGGCATATGCATGAGGGACATGCATTGGTTATTCTTTGATGATATGGTACAGTTTTATACTTGATTGATGTTATGGTATATGGTACAGGTTGTGTTCATGTTTGACATATGGTACATGATTGGCTATGTATCACTAATGTTGTAGTTCATATATCTTATTGTTCATGATTGATGCATATATGTTGGTACACAGTTGATGGATGATATGGTTCAAGTTTTGGTATAGCACCAGTTGATGGTGCAGGTTACAGGTTTATGGTACAGAGATAGTGACAGGTTGATAGGTTCCAGGTTGATGTGACAATGGCAGTGGCAGTGGCAGTAACAGTGGCAGTGGCAGTGACAATGACAATGGCGGTGACAATGGCAGTGACAGTGACAGTATTAGTGGTGGTGATAGTTGGTCTACATTTATATTTCATGGCAGCGGGACAGGGAAAGGAAAGGGGGTTGTATCCTCCTTCCAGTTGGTTCCAAAGAACACGGGGATTTGGATCTTCCTTTAGGTTGGAGCCTGAGAATCAGGGGGTTGTAGCTCCTTATGGTTGTAGCCAAAGAATTTAGGGAGTTGTAGCTTCCTTCAGGTTGAATCCTGTAAATAGGGGGTCGTACCCTCCTTCCAGTTGTAGTTGTAGCTGGAAAATTGGGAATTTGGTGATTCCAATGAATGTATTCTTTTGATATATAAGAAAATCATTCCATGGTTTTCTCCCAATTGGGTTTCCACGTAAATTCAAGTGTATTGTGTTTCTGTGGATGTCTATTATGCTCTGTTGATTTATATTTCTCATGATATATTGATGATATATTTTTTATGATGTTAATGATTACATATTGTGGTTAAAAGTGATAACAAAGTGTTCATATTAATTCACCCCCCTCTCAGTATTCCAACAATTGGTATCAGAGAAGGTTCTTCAAGAAACAGTTTAATCATTGGAAGGAGATCATGGAATACACTAAGATTGGAGCACCAAGGTTTGATGGATAGAACTATGCCTTTTGGAGTAAAAGGATGCAAACATTTTTACATGAATAGGTATTTGATGTTTGGCAGACAGTAGTAGATGGATATGCAGCACCAGCCACTTCCCCAATTGACATAGATGGAAAGAAACTCAATGAAAACAACTCAAGAGCTAAAGGTACCATTCTGAGCAGTCTGGATGATTCAGTATTTGTCAAAGTTATGCATTGCAAGGCCGCAAAGGATCTTTGGCATAAACTTCAAAAGATTTATGAAGGAGACACCAAATTCAAGGGAGCTAAGCTTAAAATCCTTCGAGCTAATTTTGAGTAACTGAAGATGAAAGAATATGAATACATTGCAGCCTACTTTCTATGAGTTGATGAAACTGTGAACACTATTAGAGGACTGGGAGAAGAATTTGACGAGTCATTGGTCATTCAAAAGGTTCTAAGATCTTTACCTATAAGATTTGATCCTAAGATATCAGCCTTGGAATAAAGAACAGTTATTGACAGTTTGAGCATGGACGCACTACATGTAATATTCATAGCTTATGAAATGACGATAGAACAAGAGAACCCGGTCACAAAGGAAGCAGTGTTCAAAGCATCCAAGAAGGCGAAGAAGCAAAACAAGAAAAAGTCAAAACCAAATCACAACTGCAATGATGAATCAAATGAAGATGAAGAAATGAAAACTTCATAAGAAATTTGAAAAGAGGAACCGGTAAGTAAAAAGGTATACTTCCATTGAAATGTTTTAATTGTGATGATATTGGTCATTTTCCTTCTAAATGTCCTTATGCTAAGAATAAAGGTGGTGATGGAGAAGAAGATTCTAAGAAGAAAAACAAAAATCAAAAGGGAGACAAGAGAAGGAACAAAAAGAAAACCTTCAAGAAAAGTTTATATTCAAAGGAAGTCAGTTATTCATCAGACAAGGATTATGATAGTGACAATGATTCGGAAAGAGTACTATTCATGGAAGTAGAAGATGATGATTTCAAAGATTATGAAAAAGAAGGCGAAGTTGTTCTCATAGCATAATTAATCAGTGCCTTAGAAGAACTGGGCAAAGAAAGAAAGAAAATCAAGTCACTCAAGGTAGATTTAAAGAAGAAAGAAGGATCTCAAAATTCCACCTTAGAAGAAATCAAGTAGATAATCACGAAGTTAAAAATCTAGATAGAAGAAGATAAAAGGATTGAAGAAACATTCAGAAATCAGTTGGAAGATAAGGAGAAGATAATTGAAGACTTGTAATCAGAAATAGTCACCTTAAGAAAAGATCTCCAGAGGAAAGATATGCAGCAGAATAGCACCAAAATTTTGGATGAGATCATAAGCAGTCAAAGGCCATACTACGACAGGTCTAAACTAGGGTACAACTAGATGCAGACCAAGAAAGGTTCAAGCTCTAAGATGACAGAACATGAAGCAGAACAAAGAAGCTATGAAGAAACTGTCAGAGGTCCAAGAAGAACCCTAAAAAACATATATGTCATGAATGATATTAGAAAGGAAAGAGGTTTCTTAGGAAAGGAAAATGAAAGTTGGCTCTGGCATAGAAGAATGAGTCACATGAACTTTGATAACCTTGTCAAAATCAACAGAAAAGAAGAAATGAAAGAGATTCCTAAGATCTCAAAGCCAGCAAATACTCTATGTGAGTATTGTCTACAAGTAAAACAAACCAAAACCAAGTTCAAATCAAAAGAGTACTCCACAACAAAACAAACCAAAACCAAGTTCAAATCAAAAGAGTACTCCACAACAAAACCATTGGAGATTGTATTGTTGGATTATTGAGAGGGGGGGTGAATCAGTAATAGAGAAATCTAATCATTTTTAACCATATAATGCAAGTGTTGTATCAATGGAGAATTATCATCCAATATTTTCAAAGTAAATAAAAATTGAACAAATGAACAATCATACACATACACAGTACACCAGTGTTTTTACGTGGAAACCCAAAGCGGGAGAAAACCACGAAATGCTTTTTCTTATATGTCTTGAAGAATTACATTCATTGGAAGCACCAACTTCCTTTGTTTTCCAGCTGCAACTGGAAGGAGGCTCCAACCCCCTAGTTTCTCAGGCTACAACCTGAGGGAAGCTCGGGGCTGCTTTGGGGAAATCCCAACTCTGATTCTCGGATACCACAACGAGAAGGGCTCTGGCCCCTATGTTCTTAGAAACACAAATGGAAATTGTTTACAACCACTGTACATTAAAAACCAAATATCCCGGTATAGCATAGAAAAACCTCTCCCGGAATAAATTACTCTCAAGGCATTGAAAAAGAGAGAATTTAGGATAATAAGCCTCTTAGAGGAAACCTCCTTTTACCCCATAAATATTTCAAGTCCAAGATGATTCCAAATGAAAATGTCTCCTTGGTATATATAGAGACTAGGAGGTATAATTAAAACTAATAATGGAATAAAAGTAGGCACTAAAATAAAATAACATTACTAATGTAATACTGATTAATGGGTAATGAGCCAATATTTGGGCAACACTCTCCTTGAGATAAGTGTTGTCCACAATGGTTGAGTAAATGAAATCTGGATGCTTCAATTATAAAATACTCATCTTCCCAAAGTGGAATCTTGATGAAGTGGTTTCCTCCATTTAGGATACTCTGAAATGGATCTATTCCTCGGTGCAGCAGATTCTTATTAATAAATTGATGGCACAGGAATCAAATATGATTTGGCCATTCCTAGATCAGAGTTCAAAATATGGTTTGAACTAGGATCTTGTAACCTATAGCCTTCTTTAAGCATGGAACAGGGAGAACTGGTGTACTCATGAGATCAGAGGCAACTCGAATTTGTATACCATGGTACCAATATTTTGCAACACCTTATCCGATTGTAATTGCTTTAATTTGATAATTTATTATCCTTCTTGAAGCTTTGCTTGAGGACTATCTGCATTTGTTTGTATGGTTGTGGTGTTAAAAACACCCAATCCCTACTTCAAAGGCTGTTCACTACAATGGTGGTTGCTTGTTGCTAGATTTTTGCTATGGTGGTTGTCCTTTAAGATTTGGAGAACTTCTTTTGGTGATGCTTTCGATGTGATCTTCAGCTGCTTGAACCTTAGATTTTCTTTTTAGAGAAGAAGTGATGGAAGGGAGGGTGGTATCATAGAGTGCCATAAATGGTGTCATTTTGTTGTAATTATGAAAGGAAGTGTTATACCACCAGTGCACTTGAGGTATTATTTTAGTCTGTTGTGTTTGTTATGGAACAAAGCAATGAAGGTAATATTCCAGGAGAAATTTGTTCACTATCTCATTTTGTCCATCAGTTGAGGGATGATAGGTTGTGATGAGAAGCAATTGGGTGCCAAAACAAAGAAAATAATTAAATCCAGGAAATGTTCAGTGAGATGGGATCTCTATCACTTACAATAATCTTTGGGCTACCATGCTTTTAGTACATCTCCATGAATGCAGTGGCAATTGTACTAGCTTTGAAGGGATGAGAGGGGTCACAAAGTGTAATACTTGGTCAATCTATCAGCCAATCACCATGATGACCTCTTTTCTTCATACTTCGGTAACCCTATGAGAAGGTAAGTCATGGACACCTCCCAGTGTTGACTTGGTATGGATAATGTTTGTAAAAGACATGGGGTCTTAATTTTTTCCACCTTATTTTGTTGGAGAAACAAACCAAACAATTTTTCCATACAAACCTTTGAACATCAAGAATTTTAAGACCATCCAAAATCTTCCTTGACTCTATGGTAGGTTTCAAAATTCCACAGGTGCCCTCTACTATTGGAGAGGTGTGCCATTCCAATGGTACCTTTTGTTTGGAGTTGGGAGTTCTTACATAAATATAAAAGCGATCTTTGTACCATAGTGAATCATTTTTATGCTCAGAATGTCATGTTGATACCTTTGATCCTCTTGCAACCTTTGAATGAGAGTCCACATTTTTTTTTTTTTTTTTTGTCATTCTTCCATTAATCTCTTTCTTCTATTATCCAATGGGTTGGATGATCAAGATATATGAGAGGAAGACTCAAACATCTTCATCCTTTCTTGAGGCCTTTCTTTGTGCATCTGCCACAATATTTTGTTCCCCCTTTTTATAGATGATTTCAAAGATCATAGCCCAATGTCTTAGTTACCCATTTTGTTGTTCTTAGAGATAGTCTTTGTTCCAAGAGGAAGTATTTTAAAATTTACATCATGATCTGTTTTTGTTATCCAGGGGTACCACCTATTAGGTAGGGCCATTTCTTCAATGTAAAATGTACCATCTGTTTCCTTCTCAAAAAATGGGTTGTGTAAGTCCTTTTCCTTGGTGGTTGACTTTCAAAAGTGAGGGGGCCTTCCTTCTTGATGGGGCACAATTCCATTTCAGAGGCATCACGTTCCCACAATGCAGAGTTTTATGTGAAGTCTGGAGGTGGTCAAAGGCAAGGCTTTGCATCTACCTCTTTAAGTTGTTCAAAATCTTTAGTTGTCTCAGGAGTCCACAAGAAAATACATCGCTAACTTAGTTAGTGTGATTCTTGGTGATTTTATTCTTCCATAGTATAAAACAAACTTTGTTAATAACACCTCAGAGCCAAAATCCTCTCTAAAGATTCCTTCAATGTTTTGGGAATCGACCCAATCGTCATAGTCTTAATCTTGTTAGGGTCTACCTTGTACCTTCATGAGATACAATATGACCCAAATACTCTACCTCCTTCCTCCCAAAGAAACATTTGAATGGTTTTGGCATATGGGTGTTTCTCCTTTAGTAGTTGAGAAGGTGCTACAACTACAAAAGGAAAAACAACTATATGCCAAACCAAGACTTGCTATAGATTAGTTTATCAACAAAATACTTACAAAACTTTTTTGAAGGAAGGGCTTGAAAATGGAAGTCATCAACCTTTGGAATGTGGAAGAATTATTTATAAAGACCAAAAAGCATGACCAAAATTTCATAATAGCCTTCATGAGTTAGGAATGTTTTTTTAGGATCTTCCTTTTCCCTTCATTCTAATCATTATTGATACAGATAGGATCCAATTTTGTAAAATGGGTTGCTCCTTATGGATTCACATCTAACAATTCATCAATGGCCAGATAGAAACTTATATTTAATAGTGATCTGTGTTGAGATCTCTATAATCTGAACCGCATCATGTAGTTATCTTTCTTGAATACACCATTACTGCTGATCTGAAAGTAAGAACTTTGGCTAGGTCTAATAATGTCGGTCTCTAACATTTATTCAACCACGCACTCAATTCCTCTGCAGGCATAAAATTGCTCTGTATGGCTTGATGTTAGGAGAACACTCCAGGAATTAGGTGAATTTTGTGATCATGATTTCAAGTGGTGGGAGACTAGCAGGAATATCTTCAAATGCTTTGGAATGCTTATCAATGATCCTTGGAGATCTTGAGGAATAGATCTCTTATATGTTTGAACATATAGTAGGCATAGATTTGTGCAATATGATGCCCTTGCACAATGATTTTGTTACATGATATTATAGCTTATCACCTTATAGGGTTTCCCTGTGATACCTTTTAACTCAATTTATTTTCTTCCAATGAAAATTTTGTGAAAAGTTCTTGAAAGATTAAAATCCATTGTTCCTAATGATTGTAACCATTGGATTCCTAGTACAACATCGACACCACCCATGGGTATAGAAATCCATTAGACTATTCATTACATGTTCCCCATAGTAAGATTGATCTTGTGCATTTCTTGAGCAATTGATAGTTCCTCCATATGCAATCATTACTGCTTGGAAACTGCAGTACGGATATACAAAACAATTGGAAGTTGGATAATTTTATAGTGAATGAAATTATGATCTTGCGAATCAATTCGGACTATTACCTTTTTCTTTTTGATGTAGTAGCAGATCTTGGGGTTGAGAATTAGATTCCGGTAATTACATTACCGCGATATCACATGGAGGTCAATCTTAGGATAGGAAATTTCTTCTACATTTTCATCTTGAGATGGTTCTTCTTCTTCTTCTTCCCTCTTCACAGTCTATGTAAGAATAATTTCTTCTCACCACCGCATTATGTCCCTTCTTTGTACTTGTTAATCCTGATTAAAGCATAAACCTTTTTCTTTTCTTTCCTCAATTGTTGAGATGTCAACCTTGTAGGTTGAGGTGTTTAGAAGGAGCATTATTCTCTCTCTATAGATGTTAGGATTGGTCCTTCTAGTAGCCATAGCCATGTTACTTTCAACATTTCTTGCCACCTTAAATGCATTCTCAATGATTTGGGTTCCAAAAGATGAACCTCATGTTGAATAGTATCCTTTAAAGTTCCTATGAATACATCAATCAAGTGCTCATCACGGAATATTTATTTACCTTTATGTTGATCTTTGGGATTCTCAGTATTAACCGATGGCCGAACCTGGCAGAAGTTTATCAATTGGCTAAAGAGGTGTGTTCCTTGTATCCTCATAATTATGTCAATGTGCTCGGTAACTGAACCCTTTTGCTTGAGATTTATCAATTGGCTAAAGAAGGTATTGTTCCTTGTATCCTCATAGTGTGTTATCATTTCTTCCGTGAAAATTGTCCAAGTGACAAGTGATTTGCGAGAACAAAGCCATCAATACCATACAAATTGATTGGGTTCTAAATATAAAGAAGGAATTTGTACCTTTTGTGTATGTGGCACATTATGTAGATCAAAGAATTGCTCCATCTGAAGTATCCATGTGATTGGGTCCTTGCCATCAAACTTCCTCATATCGATATTAGGAACCTGGTTGGTCTTCACCCAAAGTTGGAGTTTCTCCATTATTGATTCACCTTCCTTGTGTCCTCATCATGAATTTTGTGGGATACATTTTCACTTTCAGATGTCCTCTCTATTAGGAAATTTTTCAATCCTTCCATGATCTCCCCTTTTAAAGCGTCCATCTTAGTATTTATTGCCTCAAACTTAGCTTCTGTTGAATCCATCATCTCTTGTGGTTCATCTTTTGTTATTGTCTTCTTTTGTAAATCATTTATGTCCCTACACATTTCTTCACCTTCATCAAGAGTCCAAGTAGGATTGTCTAGAGGCTTATTTGGTGTAGAAGTTCCCTTTTTTGGTGGCATGTTGGCCATGTATCACTTTAAACCTTGATTTTGAGGTGGTTCTGCTAGACAATCTTCCTTTTATTGTATCTCCAAAATTTTGGCCCTTCTGAGTATGAACTTTTATTTTTTATAGGTCTATGATATTTCTTCTCTTCGATGCCACTGATCTAATAAAAATTGGATGTGCCAAGTGGAATTTACGGTAACATCCCCACAATTTGTTGATTTTTGGCCTTTCCAGAAGATCTCACTTGTATAGCATGCCCTGCACAAAATCATTGATATAAAATTCTGAAACTCGTACCAAAACTACCAAGGTCTATCCACTATCCAATGCAACTAGTCTCACTCAATTTGGATACTCTAGGAAGAATTTACGATTGTTTTACCCGGAACACCTGCTTGAGACTAGTCAATAGGACTAGTCAGATACCCTATCTTCCACATGGTGTATATACAAATTTACGATGACCCAGAAGCTGAAATTTCTACCACATATACCTTACTAATTTCTAAGAATAGCCTCCGGATTTTAGGGTCTGAAACATTACAAAAAAAAAATTATAGCGAAAATTCTGCAATGACTCAATTCAGGATGATTCCAAAATCCTATCTTACAAAGGTTGTATCTCCGAAAGTATAAGGCCTCAGGCTCTGAATTTTTAACCTAACGTACCTTGATCCGTCTACTAAATATCCTCCAAGCCATTCCTTCTAAATTGTTGTAGAAAACAATTTATAGCTAAAATTCCACGGTGTCTCAGATGTAGCAACGAAACCCCAAGATCTTGAGCTCTGATACCATATGTTAAGAACCAAATATCAATATAGCATAGAAAAACCTCAGAATAAGTATTCAACGCCCTGAAAAAGAGATAATTTCAGATAATAAGCCTCTTAGAGGGGGCAACCTCTTTTTACCCCACATCAATGTTCAAGTCCAAGATGATTCCAAATGAAAATGTCTCCTTGGTATATATAGGAGACTAGGAGGTATAATTACAACTAACGGAATAAAGCCGACATAAATAAAATAACATTACTAATGTAATATTCCCCAATTAAGGGGTAATGAGACAATATTAGGGCTTAACACTGTCCTTGCCCCGTCCAATCACCCTGACGTATAAGTAGAATGATGGAACCACTGTCACACTATCACTATGAGATATACTGTTGTAAACATGTACCAATCAACCTGCACCAAACAACCTATACCAATAACCTGAACCATGCATCAACTTGTACTTCAACATGTAATCAACCTGTACCATAAACAAGTGCATCAACCATGTACCAAGTATGTATCAATCATGTATCAACTACTCATCAACTATGACTCATCAAGATGTACCAACGTCATCAACTATACACCTCGTGTATGTGCCAACTCATCAACTACTTGTCTCAACCATGTACCCAACATGTACCTCAACCAAAATCCTTCATCAATTTCATCATCCAAAATTGATTTGTAACTCTATAATAGACCTGGTGTATATGATCACATACTTGCAAACCTTCATTAACTTTAACAACAAGATACTAGCATTTTCATCAAACTTTACTTTAGTCTCACATGACTAGTTTTGGATTAGTCAACAACCTTAACTTGAAATAATCATAACTATGTACATGTAATGAATAACGATCTAAAAATAGTACACAATGTTCTTCAGTGTGTTTTATGCAATTCCTCGAGGTGTAACTACTTGGAACCTCTCAGAAAAGGAGTTATAGGAAAAATGGCATACCTTGTTGAATTTTGGCTTATTCTAGAGAGCGAACTTGTAGAGTGTGCCCCGCACAGAATATTTGTTTTATGGATCTGAAAATTGTACACAAAATACTACAGACTGTTCTCTAACCAACACATTTGATCTTACTGAATTTGGATCTGTTATGAAGAAGTTATCAAGTTTTTACCTGAAACACATGTTTTAGACTAGTTTTAGGACTAGCCACAAACCCTATTTTCCACGGAGTGTAACTCCAAAAATATAAAGACCCACAAGCTAAAATTCATACCACACTACTTGGATGTGTTTCCTCAATGGCCTCCCAATTTCATGGTCTGAATCATTCTATAAAAAACATTATTGCGAAAATGGTGAGATGACCTGTAAATAACATACCTTAGAAAGCATCATCAAAAGAATTTATCCTTCCTTGAATTTTGGTCTTCTTTACTTCACCTTCCCTCTGAAATTCGGCTTAGATATCCTTTGGTTACCTCAGTCACCTGCAGATATTCAATATTCTCAAGTGTGATTGAAATGAGAGAGCCTTGCCTCTTATTTATACTCTCCAAGTAGCTTCCTTAGAAGCATCTTCTAGGCCACTTTGTCCACATAGCCACTTTGTCCACATAGTCACCTATGTCCAACTTTGCCCAATTTTCCACTTGTCCATGTATCCAATAGCCACATGACCACTTAACCCATTTTCCTCATTTTAGGGTTAACCTTCTTATAACCACTTTCCATAATTAGAATGTTCTCCATTTACTTTATTATTTAAATAACATTCTTTGATTTTGTCACTTCACTTTATTATTTAAATAATCCTCTTTGACTTTGTCACTTCACTTTAATATTTAAATAATCCTCTTTGACTTTGTCACTTCACTTTATTATTTAAATAATACTCTTTGACTTTGTCACTTCACTTTATTATTTAAATAATTTCTTATTTGCAAGCACTTTGACTTATTTGACCTTTTGGGGCTTCAAGCCAATCATATGAGGGTCCTTCAACTTCGTAAGGCCATAACTCTCAAACCGTGAGGAGTTATGTGACGTTCCACATACCACCGGAAATGGAATGACATGTACTATCCATATAGAATAGTATTACCTGCAAATATATCAAAACTCATACCATTATACATCAAACAAACTTGATTCCATTACCCAAACCTTTGTGCTACCGGAATTCTCTACCGAACTTTCTTCAAGGGTTGAAATCAATGACAACCAGCCCAATTAATCAACATGTACACACCAATATATGTGGACCTAAAATAACAAAGGGATTAAATGGAAAATGGTACTTTATGCTATTCGTTGATGATTATACAAGAATGACTGCAGTTTGTTTTCTCAAAAAGAAGTCAGAGGCATTTGAACACTTCAAGATATACATAGAGATGGTTGAGATCGAGAAGGATCTGAAAATCAAGTGTTTGATATTAGACAATGGAGGAGAGTTTACATCAAAGGAATTCATGGATTTCCATGGTGAACATGGAATAAAGAGACAGTTATCGGCATCCAGGACACCTCAACAAAATGGAGTGGTCGAAAGGAAGAACAAAACAGTACAGGAAATGGCCATAACCATGTTGAAATATTCCAAGTTGAGTGACATATTTTGGGCACATACAGTTCATACAGTAGTTCACATCCTAAACAGAGGAATGCTCAGAAGTAACAGTGATAAGACTCCCTACGAGCTATGGAAAGGAAGACCGGAAAATGTGAAACATTTCATAGTATTTGGAAGAAAATGTTATATCAAAAGAGAATATGGCAGGCTTGGAAAGTTTGACTCTTGAGTTGACAAAGGCATACTAGTTGGGTATTCAAGAAAAATCAAAGCACATAAATGCTTCAGTCCAAGATTCAACAGAATCGTGGAAAGCGTCAATGTAACGATTGACGAGACAGATGTGTTGAGGAAAGGGTATGAGGAACCTCATGCCAACATTTTCAAATCTTACTGGGCTAGGGTAAGATAGTTGGGATTATCACCTGGGGTTTACAGCTTAAGACAAAATTATCAATTGATCATCGAGCAATAAGTACAAATAATCAATGGTGTCTTTATAATTAAATAGTGCAAAAAAAGAAAGTGAAAAATGTATTTGTACTGTGTTTTAGGATTAAGAAACAAATGAAATACAAATCTAAAAATAATATCATAAAAATACGCATGTGAGACCAAAATCGGCAAAGTCATTTTATTAATGTCATTCCAAGTTACAATCACAACCCCTTTTCAAATCCATGTGAGGATATGGACCAAGATCAAATTTAGAGATATCTGATGGGCACCATTCAAAAGACTCTGACGACAAGAGAGGAATGAGACTAGAAGTTTGGATCAGCTTAGCCACGAAAATATCATGGACTGATTCTGGAAAATATTCCCTATCAATAATGAAATATAATTCATATACAAATCAAAATACACAGACTATCAAGATCATATGATCAACCTTTCAAGAATAAGCATCTGGAATATGTATCTCAATCCTTGAATACTTCTATCTTCAGTAAGACCTTGTTGTCAACAAGAGGGTTAAGACTCTAATATAACTCAGAATGAATGAAAGTAAGTAATCTCACAAGAATAAGAGAATACCTTATATCAGAAAATTCTTCCTCGTTCTCTCTCCCTTTGTCCCTTCCTTTGATCATCCATTTTATCTTCCTCAAAAGAAGTTGTGGTAGTTTCAAAATACCATTAGTTAAGTCATAATAGACTAAGTATTAGTTAGGGACAAATAATAATAACAATAATAATAAAGGGTTTATTAGATAATAACGAATAGGTGGGACCCCTAATATTTTAAATCTTTTTAAGTATGATTCCCTCCTTGTTGCTCCATAATTTATTTTAAAATAAATCATGCCACCTCATAAATACGCACATAAAAAATCACTTGAATATTCCCTTGTGTATCCCCAAACTATCCACATATATATATCAATAAATAAAGGTATTTGGCCACCACAAAAATAAATAAGACTGGTTGTCAAAAAATGAAGATAATAGTATCAAGTTGTCTCGAAATAACCAAAACATACAAATTGTCCTGCAATAATCAAAAGCCATATTTACTATGAGAAGCAATCTACTTCTTCCCACTGTTTGTTGCATTTTCTTCTTTGTTTGTAGAGTTGATCTTCTCATTGCTTGGTTGATTGGATGCATGAGGTTGTACCTCACTAAGAACTGGGGATTATTCATTATTTTGTTGGGCATGAGAGGTAACTGACTGGGAGGAGTCACTAGAGGACTTGGCATGAATGACCACTTTTTTACCTTTGCTTGAAAAAGGTTCTTGGATGGTTGTTTTTAGTTTTTTTTGCTTGCATGTGAGGACTGAGCATGGGATGAAATATGATCAATTTGTTGAGCATGCTAGTTGTGTGGAGGTTGATTGACAATATCTTGCAAACCATCATTAACAGGGACCTCTGGATAAAGTGAGACATGAGGTGTAACATGGACAACTAAAAGACTCTGATGAGGTTGGTAAGGGGGTCTATGTGGTCTAGGATGTGGCTGGAATACTCCTTGACCCACCAAGTTGAAGAACCCAGCTTGAAATAGTTGTTTCAACTCTTGAGGATCATCATCAAAGTGAATGGAGAATCTGGGTCTCATGTTACCCCTTTGCTAAAAATATTTCTACGTCTGCCTCTTCCATGGCTTCCTTTGCTAAACAAACTCATTGTCTACAAGAAAACTTGAATCATAATATGGAACATGAAAGACTAGTCAATCATCAATTAATTTTGTCTAAAAATAAACTCAAATATTGGCTCTTATTATTTAACATGCAAGCATGCATGTCATTAATCCATTACTCTGTATACAATAATCATAGTCATTCTTCCAATTAAAATTTGTAATTGTCATTATCTAGAACATGGATATTCAATGAAATTATGGGATGTGATTTGGATTTATAATGAACGAAAAGTTGTATTTATGAAAAGGAAATGAATGATTATTGTTCTAAATAAGGCTCATTCCTAATTGTAGGTCTTGATTGATGAATGATTAATGATCACGCCATATTCATACTCAATTGTAGGTCTTGTTAACAATGCTCACTGTTCTAATTCAAACTCCATTTTCCAATTGCAGTGTTTCTATCATATTTTTGGAACAGAACATGGAAAAAATAAAATGTTTTTTGGAAAAAAATGAGGGTTGTATAATTTGCGTAAAATGAAATTATGGAGGGAAGTGATAACGGTCAATGTTCTTCCACATACAAACATCATCCCTCAATCATCAACACATATGATGAATTCCAACCTTCAAAATAAAACTTTGTAGTTTGTCTTTTGCATTCTTGAAAGTTAAATTCACTTAACAAAATATATCAACAAACAATCTGAAACGTGTTTTTTATAATTTCCTGCAGAAAGGATTTCATTTCAACTTTCGAAATTTATCCATTTGAACCCTATTTTTTCAAATAGTATAACCATAATAACAGAATAAATCCATTCTAGGGCACAATAACTATTCCTATCTTTATATATTTTTCATATATATGTCTATTGTCAAACTGTGTTTTATCAAAGAGTAGCTTCCCTTTTAAAAATATTTTCAAAAATGAGACTTGAAGCCAATATGCCAACCAACCCAAAATACGGTGTCAAACTCACACGCAGGCTTGTCATTTCCAGCCAACACTTCCAACAAACAATTTGAATGGATGATTACAGAGTCATGGAGAGTTAAGTAGGGTTTTAAATTTCTATCAAAAGTAAGCGGGCCAAGATAGGAGTGTAAGTTGAAACCCTAGGTTTTGAATTCCCTTACAGTCACAATTCTATAACTTAACATCAACAAGTGGATTGGACCAATAAGGGCGTGATATATGTGTAAGAAAGTGTAATGTCCCCTCCGTTATGACATCAATGTAAGTGCGTACAGTAGTGGTAATATTTTTTTTACATCATTAGAACAAGGTTACACTACATCAACATACTTCAAAATACACATTATATTCTCATTTACATCACAGCATGACAACAATAAAATTCATCATCACTATAACTAACAGATTAATTTCATCGCATAAAGATAAAAAACATGTCTACCCGCCCAACCTACCTGCAAGGTTAGGACCTCCAAGACACATAATCAACGCTCAAGTCTAGGATTCATCCGATTGATTTTGACCATTAAAGGTCTCAGGACTAGCGACTGTTCTGAGGAACATGGAGGTATATATTCCCATATCCCCGTTCTAACCTAGACTCGGGACTTAAAATTAACAGTAAGATGCATGATCAAAGCACAATCCATTTCGTTCAAGAACTTCATTATACTAGAACAAAAATTTGACAATTCATCAATATTATTATCACACCATAAGAAGCTACACAATGTCTAGTCTCATTTGCATCATGAATCATCACTATTACCATAATACGTTGTGATAGTGTCCAACCCAAGGTAATTGTAAACAGTGAAATAAGCAATTGTAAGTAATAGTATAAATTCTTCTTTTATACCAATAAAATTACTCATATAATATCAAGATGAACTTTATACATTATACCTCAGTAATTACATTCTCAGTCATCAAGAATTAATTTAAAATATTCT
Organism: Picea sitchensis; assembly: GCA_010110895.2. Taxonomy (NCBI): domain Eukaryota; kingdom Viridiplantae; phylum Streptophyta; class Pinopsida; order Pinales; family Pinaceae; genus Picea; species Picea sitchensis. The sequence goes on from SNQJ01S0006043.1 coordinate 186,154, forward strand.
TACTAAAATCTAATAACTTTTCCTAGAAAGTAATAAAGTGCTAGGCATAAGATTTTATTATCCATACTAAAATGCCTTTTCTTGGGTAAAGGTTTTCAACGCATAAAACAATACAATGTTAATCCAGAATAGATTACACACCAGCGGTAGTAAGAAGGAGTTAGGATCGTTAGGAACTAACTCTACACCACTAAATCTAAGATTTGAACACAAACTGCCAGTTATAACTAACGTCATAAATTAAGAAAACTTAAAGAACTCGGAGCGATTATACGAATCCCCAAATTCTGGACTGCAAATTAATTCAACAGTAACTATATCACTTATGGTTTTAGAATTTCCAAGGAATCTTCGGCGTCCATAATTATAAGATTGGATTTGTAATTACTATACAATGATCCAAGAAATTTAACTCAGGTATGGCAAAAAATAGATCAGCGCCCAATTATAAATCAATTAAAAATTGGCAGCGACCATAATCATTTCACAATCAACATTAAATTGAGTCTACTATGTCCTTCTAGATACAATTTGCCATTAAATTTTGCAATGACCAAGGGCGTATACAAACTTTGAACTGTAAATAAAAGACAACATCCCTACAAAAATCAGTTTCCCAACTTGTAATGAAATTCGCAGTGACCAAAATGAAACTTAAGTTCAGGATTTCCGATTTAAAAGAAATTGCAATGAAACTTCAATTCTAGCTCCGACAAGCAATATTATGCACCGTTCTTAAGGAATTTGTCCTCGAAATTTTAATACAAGAATAGTGACCATACCAATCGTAGTTTACAGAGTTCCAACAATGTGTACAGCGATCAAACAATTTCTAAATTGTAGATTGGTTACAAAAGCAAAGAAAATTTATATTTATGTAGATTGGCTACAAAAGCAAAGAAAATTGTGTACAGTGATCAAACACTAGGGGTGCTCTTCTTCCCCCTTATCCCCACGAGCCGCAAAGGGGCCACACACAAGAAACCAACAAATAATATCTCCAAGACTTGCCTCGCAAGGAAGAGCGTCCACCCTTTCTTCAAGCTTGGTATCCCAACTCTCACAAGTAAAACACAATCCACAATAATTTTCGCAGCATAACATTACCAAGAATAAATGAGATCCATTTCCTTTCTACCATAATTGTTTTATATAAAAATCCTCAATGACACATGTCCTCATGCACAATTAATTATCTTTGTAGTTAGTTTAATTAGTATTATTCACCCACACACTTGTCACCCCACTAGTACATTTGGGTCAAATTCTGATGGCATGTTCGACGCAATTGTCACTTTATATTGTCGGGAGAACGACAAACAACGGACCCCCTCAAACGTCGTTTCACATGACGTCTCTTTTCCAACGACATATATTTCGTCGTTATTGTGATGTCTTGAACGTGGCAAGAGAGACATCATGAACATGGCAAGAGAGACGTCTTGAACATGGAAAGAGCGACGTCTGGAACGTGGCAAGAGAGACTTCTGGAACGTGGCAAGACCGACGTCTTGAACGTGGCAAGAGAGACGTCTTGAACGTGGCAAGACCGACGTCTTGAAGGTGGCAAGAGAGACGTCTAGAACGTGGCAAGAGCGACGTTAAGAGGTATCATCTCCGACGTGGTTGCTATGGGAGTGACACTCCAAGATGTCGCAATAGCGACTGTGTTGTATGTATTTAAAAAAAAATACAATATCAATACTGAGAGGGACAGGTACATTAACCTTTGCTAAGATACTAGCCATATCAATATTTAAATCTATATCATCGATCTTAGGCAAGGTTGGTTGAGAAGGAGGACTAACTTCCAATGGTAAAGGGGGTCTTGTCTAATGAGGTTTAGGATCACTAGGATATGTCTCAGGTGTGTTATCACACGAACTCGCAATTGTTGAGCTAAAGTCCAAAATCTCAAGTTCAATCATGCGTAATAAGACTGCAAAAATATACTAGAGAGTAAGTCCCTATTTTTAGATAGGATCAAAATAATATTATACTTTCTTGGGTATGTCGAAGCAAGTGCCATCCAATACAAGATCCTATATACCAATGAGATAGCTGAGCAACAGAAATTCCAGAGCCTTCACTGAAACCTCTGACAATTTGTTTGACATTTAGCAGAAAATGATATCATCAATATTACAACTTGAAGTCATTGCAGGGATTGTTTTGTATCATTTGGCTAGCACAACAACTTCACACATAGCATGTAAGTGGTCTATATATATACATTGAGTAGAAGAGCAAATTCATAGAATGCAAATTGTAGCAATTCGAAACA